>WAAD01031983.1:89301-104130 GCA_013389945.1 Fregata magnificens
ACCAGCACCCCCAGGTCCTTTTCCGCCGGGCAGCTTTCCAGCCACTCTTGCCCAAGCCTGTAGCGTTGCATGGGGTTGTTGTGACCCAAGTGCAGGACTCGGCACTTGATGTGTCGTGCCTCTGAGGCAATGGGCTCTACACAGGGGTTTATCGCTTATGTGAGTTCTGCCCTGACTCTATCAAGTGGCAAGCTTGCGATATTTCACACTGAAGCCTTTATAGAGTACCTGTTGTCTGAGAAGGTCTTTCACATCTCCCAGTAATTGGTTCATCTGCATCATCTGACCCATCAGCTGCCTATTAAAGTCACCTGCAGGGAAACAGCAATGAAAAAGAGTGCACAATGTACATAACTCTCCTTCATTTGCCATGACAATTTCTGAGATACAAGATGGAAACACCATGAAGAGCCAAGGAAGGCAGACATTACTGTTACTTAAGCCCTGTAGGAATCCTTAGAGCAAACAGTTATCTAGCTCCCATTTTTATGGAGTGATTTGCATGAACTCAAGGCTTTTCTGGACTGAACTCCACGGTATACCACAGAAACAGGCAAAGCAGAAACCTCTCCACAGAGAGAAAAGCAGTCTGTGATTTTTCTACCATTATTTCAGTGTCAAGGCTCTCTAGTAAGACCCAAAAAACCTCACAATTAATGCTGACAATGTTACTGGTTACCCCCAGGCCTGAGTGAAACCTTACAATTTCAAGACTGGGTTTTTGTGATAACCCATCTGGGACAGGAGGGCAAGGTGGGGGCATGAAGGATCTGCACATACAATGGGAAGTCACCCTCCATAAGTGTATTCCATGTCACCACAACCTATTCCTGCACACTTTTCAAAGTGAAGTTACCCAGCTTTCTGAGCAAGCTCACTGTGAAGCTCCAACCACGCATCAAGAGTGGCGGCTCTGACGAAAATAGTGATTTTAATACCTGCGACAGTCATTTGGCTTTTCTTCCAAAAGGCAGCTCATCACACTGTACCCAAGTTTCATGGCTGCATTTGCTTCTAGGGGATGCAGAGTTTGTATGGACTTACAAAACATCTACTCAACACGCTATGAACTCACACCAAAGCCAGTTCTCAATACCAAGTAACAAATTAAAGACCTCTAAGATAAGACCAAAAGTTACATCTGTAATGAGACATAGGGAAGGACCAGAACCAACCCAAGATGTTCATATGAGAGTCTTATCTGTTAAATGAAACATTAGTTTTGACCCAGTGACAGAGGAGAAGCAGAGAGCATACTTAGCACAGTAGCTCATAGTAGTTTTTGTCTGTAGCTCACTTCTGAGTTTGTAGCTCTCTCGAGCAGCTATTTGTTTACTTTTCTAAGTCTGTATGTCAAAACAAATTTCACAAATATATGCTCTTTTGCATTCTAAGCAGGCAGGATATTTTGATATTATGCCCAATGGCTTCAGGGAGGTTTATTTATGTGCTACTTTTGTGAGTATTGAAAACTTATATGAAAAATGCTTTTCTTAATGTTTACCTCATTGTTTTGTACTTCAAAGCTTGTCTAACTGTTTCCAAACATTCTAGTGGGAATCGTCCTACTCCTCACATACTATGTTCTCTTCCTTTCAGATTTTCTCATCAAAACACCGAACAAGTTTAAAGACTCGGGAACCACCTGTTCCAGAACCTGCCTCTGTTCTGCTCCCAGCCTTCTCTTATTTTATTTGGGAGGAACGCAGCAGGACTTAGTATCATGCGTATTTCAGAATCCCGTAGTGGAACTTGGCACACAGGCTGTGGGGCTGTGGGGCAGATGCTGGGGTCTGCTCTTGTTTCCCTTGGTTTTTTTAAACAAAGAATGGTTCAGGCATTATTGATTGAGATCTGCAAAAAATTCTCAAGATTTCCGACGCTGGTTGTTGGCTAGCATTTAAATCAAAACCAGATCTATTCTGTACAGTTAAGTTTTGCAGACTGTTAAATTTTAAGGTGGACTAAACAGGTTATACTGCCATGAACTACATGTCCTGTTTGCAAATTTAGACAGCAGAGCAGAAACAGATGACTCCCCATAGTTGTTTTTTTTTTTTTCTCTTCCATTTAAAGGCAAGTCCTACGGTAGACCCCATCTGCAGCAGAATGACCAGTGATCAGTGGTAAGAATTCAGATGGACTTTCAGGGAGCTGTTGGTCCACAGTATATTGTGGGGTGGTTTCTCCCAGGAGTGAGCAGGGTAAGCAAAAGGTACAGCCTGAAGCTATAGTTATCTGGTCCTACCACGTAGCTTCTCTCATCCATACCCCACCTACTGAGGCAACTCCCCACCTGAGCTAGGCCCTAGCTCTATACTCTGAGTCAGTAACAACCTGAGTAACAGAATGGCTTTCACAGCAATAACTAAATTCAGAGACAGATCTGAAGAATTACTGCCCAACAGGGAACTGAAGTCCCTTGACATGCTTATTCTCTGTAAGCCTGAGGTCATGTCAGGGAGCTACCCTGTCTTTCTCTTCCCAGGACCTTGCAGTATAGAATCATAGCATGGTTTGGTGGAAAGAGACCTTTAAAGATCATCTAGTCCAACCCCCTTGCCATGGCAGGGACATGTTTCACTAGGTCAGGTTGCTCAAAGCCCCATCCAGCCTGACTTTTAACACTTCCAATGATGGGGCATCCACAACTTTTCTGGGCAACATGTTCCAGCACAGGGCCTTCGATGTAGAGCAGGCGACCAGCTTCATTGCACAGATGATGGCTGACAAAAGAACAGTTTCCTGTCAGCCTACAATCCTCCACCAAAGAAGTTACATATACAAGTTGCACGTGCAATTATGAAGAGGCAGGTTCAAAGTAAACAGAAGGAGATATCTCCTCAGATGTGTGATGAATTTCTTGCCAGGAGACATTCTTGATCACGCATTCAAAACTGACTGGACAGATTCATGGAAGATGGAAGAAAATATATATTGAGTACAAAACACAAAGACTCCACCTCTGAGTCGAGAGTTCTGTATACCATGAACTGCTGGAAATAGGAAAAGCGTTCAGGGAAAACCACACTATAACTCCACTCTCTTATACTCTTGCCCTTGGGTCTATATTGCCATACTGTCTCTAACAGTAGCTAGGTTAAAGGAACCTTTGGTCTGGTGCAACATAGCTTTTTTTTTTTTACACTATGTCAGGTTCAGGTACTCTACAGGAACTAGATGACCTTTAAAGATCCCTTCTGACCTGAATGATTTTGTGATGATTACATGCAGCATACTAATCTCATCTACCAAACCCAGTGCATCTTGCACTGTGCTTTCCTACCCACACGGGAAGATCCAAATACACCTGTTCAACCTGTCTGATCACCATATGCTCACCTACACTGCCTAGGTGTCTCAGCCTCACAGACTGAACACAGAGGGAATGCTGCTGCCACAGCAGTGAGCAATGACCAGGCACGCAAAGCCACGTACAGTTATTCAGGTCCAAAGCTCTCCCAAGGATTTTCCAATTAATATGAAAACACATGCTTTTACCAAGATACGTAGGTCTCACACCCCTATACTGACATGCATTTGCATTCCAGCTTTTTCTGGCTGAAGGCAAAATTGTGGTTATCTGAGATATTGCTCCTGTAAAAGGGCATCATGAAGCACACACAAAGTGCAAGGCAGCTGAGTTAATATTGCTGTTGGAACATTTGTGCCTTTTCCTTTGGTAGATTTGACTATGTAGACTTTGAATATATTCATGTGAGCTGTTTTATTATTATTACTACTATGATACTAATTCCACTTGAAGGTTATAAGCAACTGAATTTGAGAGGCTCAGCCAGGCGGAGGCAGCCAGCGAGAGACAATATCTCTCTGTATTACTACTGTTTGTATTATTGATTAATGAGCAAAAAGTTACAAATGAGAAAGCTGCAAGTCTGCAATCTGGAAACTTCGCCCAAAGAACTGTGAGTTTTTCCAGGAGGAAACACAGAATTACCCTTCCCTTCTATGTGCAAATGCCTGTTGATTTAGGGAAAAAGGGAGACCTTTGAAGATAAAACTCTGCATTTTTTGCCTAGGTGTATATATGTTAAGGAGCAAGAAGATAGAAGTATGTGCAACTGAGGATTTACATAGCCAAAAGGCAAACCAGATTCTGTTATTACTGCACACCACTGATGCCTACATTCATGTAACATACCCAGGATGCTCTCATAAAATTTGTGTATCTTGTCTCTATTCTAATCAAAAGTAGCAATGCTGCAAAGCTGGGTCTGGCAGGGAAGGACAGGAAAGGGTGTGAGAGAGAGAACTTCTCATGGATCCTATTTCAAACCTTGAACTCACTTCTTTTCCCCGTGGTTGTCACATATTAACATACTGCACACACAGGGTGAACCCATTCTCCCTCACACCCGCAGCAGAAAGGCAGATCAACAGGGACTAGGAAGGAGTACAGATGGGGCAGTCTAGCCCAGGTTTGCTGTGTTGAGAGGTTAGAGAGCACCTTTGCCCGTCACAGGGGATTGCACCCAGCCCCTGGGGACCTGCAGGAATCCCAGTAGCCTCAGCTCCTTCCTTTCCTCCTTGTTCCTAGCTCAGTGTCCACAATGCTCAGCACAGGCAGAAAAGAAATTGGTTTTGGAGCAGATTTCCAGTCCAGCAGGTGACAAAAGCCTCGGCTAACTTGCAGCAGGACTAGTGGCCGCCTTGCAATGGCTTTTCCCATGTGGACCCACAGACTCTGTAGCCATAGCACCAATATGCTCTGCAGTCTCCTGTGTCCTTCTTCACACCTTGGTCCTCCCCTCTTCAGGACACTTCAGTGATCAACAAAAGATGAATACTGGCCATGTGGATAAGTAGATTGATGGGTCTTGCTACTCTATCCATCCACCTATTTTCATAAAGCCTGTAGCAGTGTGTCACGTTTAGGACTACTTCCTGTCTGCAATTTGAATACTTAAATATTATTAAGCTGACACAAACAGATCACGATCACAGAAGTTTGTCTTCCAAATTAGGCTAAAAAGCCTCTTTTAATCATTACAGACTCCTCCTTCACTAGGACAACAATTCATTGCTTTACCACCAGCAGCAGTGACTGTTTTCTCTCCAAACTGAGCTATTTCTAAAACATTTACAGGAAATTATCATGGCCGTAATTCAGTCAAACAATTGTTATTACTTGTTTATAGAGCTTCTCCACATTTTTAATATTCATCACATTAGCTTCTTTGCACTGGTATCCTAAGGAACAATTTTAACTCCTAGTTGCAGGCCTTACCAGTGTACTGAGGAACAGGTTCAATTTGTTGAAGAAAACAATCCTGCAGGTTCCCCACTTGGGCAAGTGTTCCTCCAGTTACCAGCTTCAGCTCATCTAGCATATCCTGGACTCACAAGAAAAACAGAGCTCACAACTCTGGTACAACAATGGAAAAAATATGAAATATCAGACAAAGTAAATTAATTTTTTAGAGATGTTGTTCATTTCCTAAGCATGCAGGGGTCCTACACCATCTCCTTCAGTACCACCCATCACCATCTGAACTGTAATAAAATCCCTAATCTTTGCCTTGTGGATTTTCACATAGCTGTGGTTTTATTTTGAACTTTTTTTTTTTTACTATTCCAATTCATATGATCTCATATACCAGGAAGTTCACATATTTTTATATCCGCAGCATATAATAATGATTTTTTTGTTGTTGTTGAACTGAATCCAAAGCAGTCTTTTTTCCCCCTCTCAAACAGGTTTACATTCACATCAGGAATGTGGGCACCTTAGTGATTCTCCATATAAGCAGGCTCATTTTCAAGCCTGCATGAAAGAAAGCAAGGTGGCAACCTGGGGGACAGAATGCCTTTGCACCGTCTAATGCATATTTTGCACTAATGATGATGGAAGATGCTTGATGGTAGAAGATACTCTTTACCTCAGACTGCTGATATAGAGATGACAGGAAGCTATGCCAACCCCTGGCTGGTTGACAGAGGAAGAAAAGCTATTGTAGTCAAACAGGTGGGGGTTGGACTCTCGCACCACATGAATCCCACCCTTCTTGTCTTTTTAGTCCATGTGGCTTACCACGAAGAGGAAAGCCACATACACAGCCAAGGGTTGCTCATACTGAACAGCTTAAGAAGCTGATGAAGAACTGCCCTTACTGCGTCAGCTAAGGTCTTGCAAGAAGCCCAGCCCCTAAGAAACACCTAGACTGAAGTGAGGGAGGCAGTATTTTTTTTCTTTTTTAATAAGGTAAAAATCATGTTTAAAATGAATAGCATAACTATTACTGGGTTCAATGAAGCTAAGATTGCACCTGTTCCATAGGGAAGTTAAACTCACCAACCTATACATGCACCACTGTATAGAGCTCAGCTGCTGCGAGGGCTGAGGTCTGGATTCAGTGATCCAGAGGATCCCTGGTGATCACAGAATCACAGCATGGTAGGGGTTTGAAGGGACCTCTGGAGATCACCTTGTCCAACCCCCCTGCTTAAGCAGGTACACCTAGAGCAGGGTGCACAGGACTGCGTCCAGGCGGGTTTTGAATATATCCAGAGAAGAAGACTCCGTAACCTCTCTGGGCAGCCTGTTCCAGTGCTCTATCACCCTCAAAGTAAAGAAGTTTTTCCTCATATTCCCTCTAAATGTTCAGCCTGCTCGCAGTTTTCCCACTCACCTGTGGCTTCTCCTGGAAAGTGCGCAACTCTACTGCCGCCGACCTCTGAGACAGTGCTGAAAATGCTTTTGGCAGGTCCTGAATAGCACCTACTTGCAGGCAGTCCAGATACAACTCTATGGTGCTCAATCCCTGCTGCAGGCCACCCAGCCACAAGATGACAGCGTGGGGTTTCCCATCAGCCAGCTGGATGTTGCTAAAGACCACCGAATTCAACCTCCCGTCGCTCTTCAGATAGCGCAGCACCACTAGTACAAAACACACAGAAGGACTATCACGGGATAGCAGATAACCCAAGGCTGATCAAGGATGATCCTGGGGAAATCTGCACTTGCTCTGGTATTTTTCCACGTCAGTTTTTGTAAATGCATCCCATATGCAGATATAAATGGTAATAATAAATGGGACATTGACTCTCAGAGCAGGATTACCAGGACTCTTGCGTGACTCCCCATTTGTAAATCATTGCTGCCTGCACAGTGTTTTCCACTGCTTTGTCCAGGCCTCTCTAACTGGCTTAACCAATGTCACCTTACAGGCCATAACATGCAAAAATACAAGTGGTAAAGGTAAAGGGTGTAGCAGACAGCCTGCAGTCAGCACTTTGACAAGTACATATCTGATAGACCTAGAAATACACTGTATCAGACATGTAGAATTAGAAAAATCAGTTTCAGTGATGCACATTGCATTCAGTGAAGCTATCTGACAGTGTATCCAAATGCATCATTAAAGAAACCAAAGGAAGCATGATTCCAAGCCAATAACCTGCATTTCTCTGTAACAAGTAGTAAGTAAAAACAAAATATAATGCAGAAAAGACATATTCCACCCCTAAAGATGACTAAGCCCCCTCTCAACTCTTTTTTAAGGCATTAGTGAATGACCTACTTGATAATTCACACAACAAATTCTCATTTTGTGAAGTAAATTGCACCATCAAAAAACACAACAGCAGACAAACAAAAACTCTCACACGCTGTGTAATATTGAAAACATGCCTCTTTCCTAAGGAAATTGGACCAGTAAGCTAGGATCTGCAAGCTAAATCTCCTAAACCAGCTAGCTATTTCTCTCCACAAAATCTCTCCCTGGCTCTCCAAATGCATATCTGCAGAAGGATTGAGCTGAGTGCATCTAGACAGTGTATAACTACTCTAGAATATTAGACAGACCTTGTTTCAAAGATCCCGCTGAACACCAGCCTTCATGTCCCTTACTTCCTCATGATAACAGTTACATGCATTGAGGAGTCAAGCTGCACCGTTGCTGGGCACCTAAACAGTTAAGTGCTGGCTCTTGTGAACATCTGTTTGAAGTTCACAGAGGGCTGCTACTGTTGCATCAAGTGAGAGCTCACAATACTCTCACCTTCAAGAAACACCTACATTAACAGGTCAACTAAAAATCGTTGATATAGTGGAGGGAAAAACTCTTATTAGCTTCAGAGCTAGCAACACCTACTGAACTCATGCCATTTCTATTCATTTAACAAATTATCTTCCCACCTTTCCACTACTAACGTACCCTCTTCGATGCTGTGAAACCTCTGTTTGTCAGTGACCTTCTGAGTTATTGGGTACATGTTACCTACTATTTTTCTAATTACTCAGCCTAATGGTTAAAAGAATCCAGATTTATAGCAGCATGAATGGGGCAGGGTATGTCTCCATCTTTAAAGCCTACACTAGTGCTAAAGTCTCAGCAGCTGTGATCTGTATCAGGAATGTTTTCACTGCTGTCTCTGTCAAAACACTGCCAGAGCTGAGATTTCTGCAAAGGTGCATGAGGTCACCAGTAACTTGCTAAAAGGTAGCATTTCTCGGCAAACTCAAAGATCTGGCAAAACAGAGTACGTTGCAGTCATTTTACTTATGTGAATATTATGCGCACTTGGCCATATGAAAGCAAGGTCTTTGGATCTGGGCCCTGCATTCAGAGTGACCAAACGCAGCAGTAAGCTACAGAAAGAAAGAGGAGATGGTGGCAGAGCCCAGAACGGACCCTGCCAGAACAGAACAGGACAAGCAGCAGTCTGGCTTGGAAGGAGGATCAAGTATTCCTTCCTCAGCCAAAGCCAAATATCCATCCGGTAAACTAGAGTAGGCTTTTGAAGGGAGATTTTGCTGGACCACAGCCTCCGCCTCCGTAAGATTTAACTCATCCAAGCCCCTGCATTTATGTGTTTGCTGGTAGGATATTCTACACTGACATTCATGAGAGTAAGTGGCTCACCAGTACTGCTTAAGAAACAGATTTTCAGTGGAACTACTAATCCTGCCAGTAAATAGGAACTGCTTCACAGAATTGTTAAATTACATCACTTTTATGCACTTACTGCTGTTTGTTCCATAAAGGAATCATTCAAAAAGGATAAGAAACCCATGGATGCTATTTGCCTCTGAAAAGTACACTGGTCTAACCAAAACAAGTTGAGCAGTTGCCCACTAATTCAGATCTGTGCTTTAAAAATATTTAGGCATTATGAACATTTTACTTTCAGGTATACCGCAACAAAACCAGAACATGAGCACACCATTTGGAACACAGCTCAAATATGGCACTTTAAAGGATAACTAAGGCCTGCTTTGGGCTACTTAGATCAGATTTGGGTGCATAAGTGGAAATACCATGCAGAGGAAGCACTATGCACATATGCACCCTTCCAAAACCGTAGATATTTAGACCCTGCACTTTGCTGAGATGCCAGTGTTGGCTCACCACTAAAGTGACGATCTCCAGTCTTGAGAGGATCACAAACAGGCCCCCCCTCCATACTTTCAGCTCACATGATGATCTGGATGCAGTTCAACTTACTGTATGAAGTAGCCATATGGGACACTTGACACTTCCAGAGAAATCACATGTGAAAACACTGCCTACTACTCACATGCTGCCATATGCCTTAAACAAGGTACACTAAAGTCATAAGGAGGCAAAGAGACCTCCATGGAACAGCCTTGCTGTGAAAAGCCTCCCTCTCTTTGACCACTCCTTTACAACAGGTAGGTTACAGATGTCCGGCATCTACTCAACATTGGTCACTGAGAGGACAAGTTTTTTCTTGCTGCATATCTATATGCCATCATCCTGTCACAGACGCTTCTCAATCACTGACATCCTGAGGACAAAACCAAAAGCAGCCACATNCTTGAAAATCAAGAGAAGAGTTTGATATGTTCAAAATTGTATGTATATAGACGTATTTGTGTGTACACATATGCATTCCTATATGTATGTATAACATTTACACAGATAAACGTGTGTGTATGAGAGGGAGAGAGAGAGTATGTGTGATTTATCATTAATTTAGCAATTAGCTAAGTCAGTGTTAGGAATTGTATGACACTTACTGATAAGGCTTACCCACCCCCAGCACACAGATAGCACATAAGTTCTTATTCCCTGACCTCAGAAGGATTTTGGTAGACCTGATAAAACTACCGATGTTTTATCTAACTCACTCCCCTACATTTCCCAAGCAAAAGGTGTGCTTTTCTTAAGCATATAGAATAATTTTCCTACGTATAAACTGAAATTTCTCTGTAGAGTTTCTCAGTATATTGGACTCAGCTGCCCAATTACATTTGCAGCAGCAAATTATCATAGCAGTGGTGAAGTTAATGGAGCAACAATAATTTACATCATTCGACAATTTTTCGCTGAACCTTAAAATTGCAATATATCCTAGATCTGGTCTAGAGAGTGATGAAAGCTCTCCATTTCTAAAAGTATGCTGAAGTTCCTACTCTGACTCCTGATTAACTAATTTCAGTAAACAGAGAACAAGCACTTTAATTCACCCAAAAGATCCTGTAAGTGCTAGGAATGTTTGTCTTGCATAGTCACATCTAACCTCCAGGGTCAGCAGAACAAGAACCTGCCTTTCATATGCATGAGGCAGCATGTGCGTGTGTCCCTCACATTCCTGAGTAATAAGAACCAGTGATTGTCCCAAGGGGAAAAAGAAAAAAAGAAAAANTGGGGCATAAGTGGTGACAGCATGCAACAGGAATGACTCAACCACAAAGGTTAATCACAGTTTTCAACATCCATCTGTGACATACCAATAACTATGGATCCAACACTAGTTTTTCCCCTACATACTCCAAACAACTCACCTTTATTCATCCGTCCCATTACCGTAAATTCAAAATACTTGCTGTTGTCAGCTGATGAATACAGGCCAAATATGGTGGCTGTGCTCTTTGGCTGCAGTTTGAATGTTGAGAGCAAGTACACGTCATTCAGCGTAGGATCGCCAAGTGCTTGTTGCAAGAAGTTCATTACCACTCTCTTGTTGGAATACGGAAGAAGATCAAAAACTGAAAAATAAGTGAGTTTCAACAGCAATTTAAATATAATAACAACCAGAGAATGTAGTCTGAAGCCACCCATTGGAGACTGTACACTCTTCGCTATTTCCATATGGATGCTTTAAAATGAACCCAAGTTGTCCTACCTAAAATAAATAACATGAAAACAAAAATTAACAATATGAAGATCATCTTTAAATATCATCTAGTCCAACCCCCCTGGCATGGGCAGGGGCATCTTAAGCAACCTGATCTAGTGAAAGATGTCCCTGCCCATGGCAGCGGGGATTGGACTAGATGATCTTTAAAGGTCCCTTCCAATGACAACTATTCTACGATTGTATCAAAATATCATACAGATTTTGTTGCAACTGATCATCTTGTAGCATAGTAACTTGGTAAGTTACTAACATAGAATTATCTAGTCTTCAAATTGAGGTACTCAAATATTTTCAGGTAGACCTCTAAAATTCTTCTCTTCTGAGGATGCACCTCAACAGAAAGCTTTTTAACCTATTTCTGCTTTCATAAATTCAGATACTTGTGTTGACATTTCAACTAGACTGAGGATCCAGCATCAAAATTTTCAGACAGATTTCCAGTGTACTTATCCTAAGAACCATTTTGATGGCATTTGCAGGGCACCAATTAAAATGCTAAAAAGCCAGGTAAGCAATATGGTGTTCATAACCTCCTTCTCACTTCACTGACTTCTCAGAAGATGTATTATATAAATAAGACTCATCTTTCTCTTCTGGCACAGATAACAAAGACAGACAGGCCTGACAAAAAAAAAAAAACAACCCTGAAGGCATAGCAAAAGCTGTTTCAAATTTTTCTTTTAATTTTTGCACAATGCATCAGCAAAGAGTCTAACATTATACTCGTACGTATGTCAGCTACCCCCATCATGGCACTGAAACAACAAACTGGGGTTTTCCTCAATGTTCCTAAATCCATGATGTCTCCAAACTCAATAAACCATTCCACTAGGTTTCTTGATAATCTCCTATTTCAACCCACTGCTATTAGAGCAGTATATATATTATAGCCTTCCAATAAAGTCTGATAAATGGGTGTATTTAGCCATTGTATACCACTGCCACTCCATAGGCCTCTCATAGCTGGGCCATATTTTTCTCCCACAGCAGCACAATACTGTGAGCTGCCACTGGAGAAGAGCCCTAACACTAGCCAGACAGCAAAGGCACATGACAGCACATTGTGCCTTACCTTGATTCAAGCCCGTGGTTGTACCACTAAGTTTAGTTTCCCAGGCCAAAAAACAGTGGACCTTTGCAGATGAGTCTTTTCTACCCAGCACAACCTCTAAGCTGTCATCGTCGACTTAAGGTGATGGGCCATCCTACCGATCCAATGCTTTAAAACGCTACAAGCGGGAGGAAACTAAAGAGTGCTCAGAGGACAATCACATGGGCACACAGATCTACCCACAGCCATGTGGGAAACCCTGTTCCCTTATGTTAGAGCCTGGGTTCATGCTGCTTCCGTTGCTCATTCTGGAGCACCCATTCATCTAGACACTAACGTCATTTCCAAAAAAAAGAAAAACTAAGAGGTTTTTCCCTTCATCTCACGAAACCATTGAAATACAGACCATTGCTTAGTCTCCACTTGTATTGGGTCCAAGGATCCCATGAGTCCACTGAGAGTTTTCAGGACACAATACAAAAAGAATCAGGCCCTTGATTTGCATGCACTTGTAATACTGTTGTCAAACAACTAAGAAACACCTATCTGACATGGACCTGGTCAAAGGACTTCTCCTTCGTTCAGTTCTGATTTACAGCATCCCAGGACAACCACTGCTCCCACTGAAACCCGGGACCCTGACAGCAGAGGCAAAAGGCTGGGTATTTCATCACATTTAGTGCACAGAGAGCAAAGCAGCTGCCCAAGCAAGAGACTGAAATGCAACTCACTACTCTGTACAACAGCATTTTGCAGGTAATAATCATTCATAAAATACAGCTGCATCTTCTCAGACAAAGCACCGCAATACAGTACTTAAGTCTTTGACAGCACAAAATATAGCTATACATTTTATCCAGTCCTTCTAGGTCTATTGGCTGATTTTATATCAATTCCTGTGAGACTAATTAGTCTCTGCTAGAGTTAAACACTTAAAAATACAGGAGAAATATTATAAAAGTAATGACTAAACACTGGCAAATATCTGTCTAACCTTACGGAAAACATTTATTGAAATTGTTTAAATTTGCATATTCAAACGAATGCTCAAATTGGTTTGGCAGTTGCATTCTGTAAAGCACATTGCCTCAACCGGATCCTTCGGCACCATGTTATCGAACCCTCTCTTGGGATATCCTCACTGACCAGGACGTAGGCGCAGTACACGACCAGATCCACCCTTTACCGTAAATTACACGCATGCTAGCAAAAGTGGCTAGCAGAAAAGCAATGGGGTTACAAAAACTGATTTTACATCCTTAGTAGAGTTGGCAGAGACAGCTCTTAGACCTTACAGAGACAGTTGCTTGCTTGAAAGGAACAAGAAATAAAGATCCACAAGGATTTCAGATTTCATTTTTAGAATAATGTCATATTTTTGTTCCTCTCCCCAGAAAGGCAGACTTGAAAACAAATGGATAAAAAAGGACTGCCGAAGCTGAAAGGCACAAGCAGCTGGTTTCAGTCCATGCAGTGAGAGTGAGGACTTGGGCATGCCTCCGAGCATGAGCGTGCATATGCACTGGGCTAAATCGAGCCCACTCATGAGATGGGGCAGGAATTCACTCCCTGCCAGCTTTCTGTGGTTTTTAGAAGGGAGCTGCTTACCCTCCTATGAACATGCTAACAAGGGATCAGCTACACCTTGAGACAGTGGCAAACCACTCTTTGGAGATCAGCCCAAAAACATCAAGGCTAGCTCTTCAGATGGGAGCTAAAAGACACGACAGGAAGCCCTAAGAGGAGGAGGCATGGAGGAATTAAATTAGCGGCACAGGAGACGATGGAGCTTAAAATAAAAGACCCTTTCTTTCCCTTAATTCTGCTGCCATGTCACACCAGCTTTTTGAGACCCTCCAAGGTTCTTCTCCGGTCACACACAGCTAACCATAATAACCGTAAATGTAAACACTGCTCCACTGCTGTTCAGCACTTTTCAAGATAGTTAATGATGGCTTAGAAACCTGAAGTGAAACCCTAACCCCACTGCAATGATTTCTGACTGACTGTGAGAAGGTGAAAATCTCACATGTTGAGAGTGGGGTCTTTCACTGGCCACTGCCCCTGACAAGTTGTAAATCTGCCTCTATTTTTTAAAATACAGCAATGCCCTACTTCTCAACATAACAATTTTCTGAAATGTTTTTACATCAAGAAGGACTTTAATAAAGGCTTTTGGAAATGCAGCTAAATTAATCTGATCGGCTGTCTTTTAGATCTGCTTCACTTAATGAAGGAATAACCAATTAAAATGTCAAACACCATTTCATAAGACAACGAAGGGGATTAAAAATGCAGAGAGAACCAGGAGCAGCTTCAAAGCTCCTGGAGGGGCACCAGGTTACACTAACTGCAGCACTCAGTAGCTGAGCTGGTTCCAGTCACAAGATGCTACTGGACAGCGATACCACTCACTTTATGCACGCTCTAAAACAAAGCAGCTCCTGACTTACTACGTGCATAATATTGCCCAAGTAATGCTGGATTTAGAAGGTACCTGTTTTCCTGTGCTCTTTATGAAGTAGAGTTTTCCCGACGAGTTTTGATAGCTTAGCAATTCACTTCTTATTTACGAGAACTGGCAACCAAAAAAGTGCCCTTCAGACGTCCAACACATCTACTAGCACCCCTATAAAACCAGACCACTTTTT
>WAAD01031983.1:114727-142087 GCA_013389945.1 Fregata magnificens
ACTTAAACTTTTTTTTTTTAATGTTAATTTGCCAGAATGTTAAAAGTGCTGCACAGTAGTTTCATGTCTCACACTCTGCTTTTCAGATAAATCTGAATGAGCAAACAGGGCACAAATGAGACCTTTGGACTAAAGCAATGCGGTGTCTCCCCTCCCTTATCCTTCATTTTTCCACAGAGAGGGAGATGCTGCCCGCAGATGCTGCCCACAGATACTAAGAAAATGTGGGGTGCTTGATGAGTTAGTGTAGCACTAGAGGATGCTCTTCTAGCCACTGAATGTCACCTCCTATGCTTGCATGTAGAAAAAATGCTTTAAGCCTGAGGTGTTACCACTGCCTTCACGGGAGGAGGGTATAGGTCCGGGAACACTCATCTTCCTGTGGTATGTGCACAGAGCAGGAAGCAGATATTGCCAACAACATAGGATGGTCTGTTCCTTTAGCTGCTGAAGTCGGACCACTTCATGAGGGAGGATCCTGATCCNTTTTTGTCATGTATAGTCTTGTTTGGATTAGGACTCCAGGTTTCCATCTGTGAACTAAGGCAGAATTAGATTTTATGTAGTTTATGCTGGAGCTTCTGTGGGGAAATGAGGTAGAGAAACTTGCAAAGTTGTGCGGAAAGGATTGAAAATTAAAAGCAAGGGTTAATACTCAGTTTTAGACTGTCAAGCATTGGCAAAATGCACCTGTGTCTATGCTATGGCTCATGCTTAGTGCTTCTGTTTTTCTCACATGGAATGGCTTTTCCACTTAAATTCTTTTTAGGATAAAAGTACTGCATGAACTTTTTCTCTAATGTGGGTTTATTTTTTAAGGATTTAAAAGCTTTTGTAAATACCTTTTCACTCTTCATCTTTCTACCTTCACTCTCCAGGCCATTCTCCGGCTGGACAGGATACAGCAGATGCTAATCTGCAGAAACTCACACAGCTTGTAAATAAGGAATCCAACTTGATTGAAAAGGTTACTTTTGCTTCAGTCTCTAATTTTCCTACTTCATTGTTGTTACTTGTTCACAGATATTCTTGCATGGCAAGTACAGCTGTACAATGGACATTTTATTTTAATTGCTTCTTTTCTAGTGAGTTACTTTGTGTAGAGAGGCAGGAAGAATATTATGTCATTTGAAAGAAATAATTAATGAAGCCTTGAACTTGACAGTATTGAAAGTATTTTTATTACAATCAAAAGAACATTGTCTTACAAGTGCACATACCAACAAAAGATGGGTGTCTTTCTGCAAGTGTACATTCCAGCAAAGGAGGAGGCAAATGTATTGATCAAAACTCGGAAACAGTCCTGCAAGACCAATCGCCAGCTCTCCTTGCTCCCACCTGAATGCTGTAGTCACTAACCTACAGTCACTGTTTCTCCCGCTTGTTCTACGTCTAGCTTTTATTTCTTTATATTCTTTGTTTCCAAGGCTGACACTCGGCACCTGTCAAAAGCTGTACAACTTACGTGAAAAATACTTGTGAAGAATTAGTCTTCTGATGCAGACAGAACACTTTAACCAGAAGGGTAGAAGGCACTTCTTCCTGAAAAAGATCAGTGTATGAAATAGATCATTAATTATGATCAGCTTCTGTAGCATTAGGTGTTGATTGTATCTCCTCTTTGTGGTATTGGAGTGTGGCTCTGGAAGTTTTAAAGAATGACTTACAAAGACATTTGTCAGGCACGATTTAGGTAAAGCTGATCCTACCTTGAGGAAATGGGGTGGACTAGACAACCTCTGGAGATCTCCCCTGTGCTGTCTTCTGTGATTCTGTTTATTCTGTAGTAACTAGACCCTTTTTGGTAACACATTACACACAGGGCATTAGATTGATTTCCTATGAGAATGTAAAAACTTTATATTCAGAGATTAATTTTAACCTGTCTTTGAGAAGGTCTTACCACAAGTTCTTCATTAAATACCTAAATCTGTAACTAATCTAAATTCACCCAGCACCTCCAAAATATTTCTAATTTGAAAAATATTTGTTCTTGCAGGGTGCTGAACATGCAAAAGCATCCATGGATGTTAGCAGTTTGGCTTTTGATCTGCTTTCTAACAGTGTTTGGCTATTGTACAAAATTGAAACTTTGACCTCTTAGAAGAAGGTAGCAATGTTGCTTTCTTCAGTAATCTTGACAAAGTGATTTGAGCAGAAGCACACCTATTTGCCCTGGGTTTGATGCACCATATGCTAATGGAATGAATAGCCACTCCAACACAAGCAAATATTTGAGAGTGGAAAGGAACCAAGGCATCAGTTTTGGCTGGGCCTGAAATAACAGGGTAAAAAATACCCCAAATCAACATTAATGATGGCAGCCCTGACAAATAGACTAATCGTATAATCTATATTCTACTGTTTGCCAGATCCGGCTCTCATTATTTCTCTGCAGATGGACGACAACCTTCGTAAGAGTCCTCAGCATCCCCCTCGAAAGCTAACAACGCTCAAGCTTGCTGCAGGTGGAGAACAAAGCAGTCCGTTGAATCGTTTGTCACCTTGACAGCTTTTGTTGCCTGTTACACATGTGTTTGCCTTCAACTCTTCTGAGCGTCACAGTAAATTTTTTCACATGAATGTCATTTTGCAAGGGAAGAATCTGTTAATGGGTACAACTAGGGAAGAAATGCAGCTTTACAGTCTCCTATCTGCCTGTTCTTTTAAGAAACGGCGTAGTTCAGGCTGACCACACGCTAAGCTGAGGCTAAAGTAAACAAGAGGCTTATTCCTGCAGATGTTAAAGTGATTTTGTACAGCATATTTTTGCCTTTAGCCTAGCAGAAATGTTGACCAAAAGTTAAAATTCCACTTATGGAATGTTCACTGTTATTTTATTTTGTGGCTTTTGATTTTACTGTAATCATGTTACTATTTGTGAGTGGGTATACTCTTATATGCATCTGAAAATTACAAAGTCCAGTTGCAAAATTGGTTAAAAGACTGGGGGGAAAAAAAAGAAATTTTACCCTTCATGGCAGCTGAGAAATGAAAAGCAATGATAGGAAGTTAAATATTTTTTATTGTACTTTCATGAACACTCTTGGGTCTTGTGTTTTAAGGTTGTATTTTTGAAAGCTTGTTATGTTGTACTTGGAGGCAGATTGTTGAAAAATGTGTGTGCTGTGGGGAGTACAATGATGTACAGTACTAACATTTCACAGGTACCTGGTATTAGTCCTGTGTGAAACAGGCTTAGCCTGTGCACAGGGTAATACCACATGCTGCAAAACTGTTGAATCAGAATCACAGAGGACTGGTACTGAGATGGGGAGCTTCACTTAGCTCCTGTCGGGACAAGAGACTTGACTAGCAAACATACTGTGGCTCTGGATTGAAAGGAACTGGTTAGGGCTTTATAAGAAAGCTGATGTAGGCTTTTAAATTTGTCACAGATGCCTCTTAATTAGTTTAGTCTTATTTTTTTTATAAGCACTACAGTTCATGCAAAAACTAAAATAAAAAAGGTCCACATTTTTCTTGTTTGACAGTCTAGTTCAGAGTTCTTGTATCTCTGCAAACTGGAATACGTTGCAGCACATATTTCTTCTGTTTAATTAAGGGACTTATATCTCATTATGTCTCCTCTTAGCAGGAGCCTTGCCAGTTCTAGAGACCCAAGCAATTCCGTTACAAGAGGGATGCTGTAATTCTCTACTGGCAACGTACTGGCAGATGCTTTGTGAGTGGGTGTGAGGACAGTTAGTCAAGGAGATTGGCCAAAATGGCAGTACTTAGGATACAGAATTTTGATGGCTGTATGTATGGGGTGACCATTCTGTTTCTTTCCTTTTTCTGGCCAAATCGAAATAGTCTCTCAGCTTCCCTTCAGCTATCCGTCACATTTGAGATACATAGATAAATTATTTCCTATTTATACAGACAAGACTGTAGATTGTGTACATATTGCACTTTCAGACTCAATATGTAAGGAATGTAATATCTTTAACATTTCTTAATCATAATGGAAATGTTGGGTTTCTAATGAGCACTTTAAAATAATGTTTAAGCTTCATGCTCTTACTAGAGTATGTTTCATTGATTTGAAATTAATCTAGCTCATACTCAAGATGGTTGTATAAGAGGACAGTCCACTACATGTAAAAGTAAGTCAAACGTTTAAAATTTTTACTGCCTGTATCTTGACAAGGTTTAAATGAGATCAAGTCACATGGCTTTTCAGACTCTGTAATTTATAAACATGGCTATGGAGATTATGCCTTAGTTTGTTGCTTTTGTGAATATGTACACTCAATCTTTAAAATCTCTTTGTAAAATGGTCATTGTTCCAAGATTAAAATTTTGGATTTTTAGTGGAGTTTTGGTAGTGTTTTTTACAGAAATTATGTCAGGTTTTTTTAACATTTTTCTTTTTCCTTGTAAAAAGGTTTATCTTGTCCATAAAAAAAGAAATAAAAGCTGCTGACTGCTAGAACAAGAAACTGGATCAATTTAGCGTATCCATGAGGTCAGATTTTAAATTTTAACCACAGCTCTTCAGTACCAATCCTTTCTTTCAACACAACTGCTTTTGGGAAGGGGGGAATAGAGAAGCATAGGTTTTCTAATCTTAATAAACATGAGCCTTGGGCTGTGTGACAGCAAAATTTCAACAAACCAATGCCCAAGTAACTTCATTCACTGGATGGCAGAGGACAACAGGGCTGGAGATCACAGCAAATGTTGCCTGCAGTAGTGCACACCATCCTAGGCAACCAGTGAGGTTGCACAGCCATGCGCTTCCTGTTTTTTATCCAAGGTGAATTCAAAACCAAGCTCCGTTATGTGAAAAGTGTCATCTCTGGCCTGACAACTCAGGCTTGCCCATTAGTTTAGTGGCATATTTTGTGTGCCTGAGTTTTGAAGCTGGGCAGTTAACTATGTCCAGGGTCAGATCAGTTCGAGTAACTGTAGCTATCTGCATCTGAAAGTCAAAGCTCCTTCTCTGGCTAGTGGAGAAAGGTGGGATCTAGGTGCAGTTAATCTCCTTAAAGTAGATACCTAAAACTGTGAAGTGAATTGAATCCTGAAAATATGCGCGTCTGCTGAATGTAAAAGAAGCCTTAGCTACCTACCTCAGCTATCGAGTGAAAACCTGCCATGGTGATGGGCTCTTCCTCCACTGCCTGACGTTGCAGGTGGTCCACAAACAAAGGGATCAGCCCTTCTGGCCAAGCAGCAGTGGTGGGGCCATGAAACAGCTGTATGCAACCTGCTTCCTGTGCAGAGCCACTGGCTGTTACGCATGCTGCAGCTCTACAGTCTCAAAATACTGGTCATTTTGTGCACACGCCTACAGCATGCAAGTGCAGGATATACCCCTGGGTTTCTGTTGTCTTGCTGCTACCAGGGCAGGTGGTGGGCCTCCTCTTCCCTGTCCTCCCCCTGGAAGGCGGTGGCTGGGAACAGATTGTTACCTCTAAAGCAACTCATCCAGCCTGCCATGCTTTCCCTTGTGGAGGAGGCTGCCAATTTTAAGTGGGGTGAACTGCGCCGGTGGGTTGCAAATTTAACGCCCCTGCTCCCAGGCAGTGTTGCGGTGAAAGCGTACGTGTAGACATCTTTAGGGCTGTTCTGTGTCTTTCTGTCAGCTGGTTGTAGGAACATGTATATTCCTGAAGAAATAAGATGAAAAATGTTACGAAATGAATTGCTACAAATATCATCTATTTAACGTTTCCAAGATAGCTTTAAAAATGTCTCCCCCACCCCCACCCCCCCGAAAATATTGTTACATTAGGCTTTTATATACACTTACACATTGGTGAAGTGACATCACTTTTGCTAATGTAGCTTAGCACTCCATTAAGAAAAACACCCAGTTGTATTTGATTCCTGGTTAGAACAGTTTCCAGACTCACTTGAGTAGGTTTCCTCTCTTGCTTGGTATTATTCTTGGCATTGCAGTAGGAAACATTCATAGTGGGGTTTTTTTTTCATACAGAAAGACAGACCAGGTTTTTATGTTAGCCTGACAAACTATGCTGTAGCTCAAATCTGGCTGGTCTGTGCTGTTGGCAACAAGTTGTCCAATCCCTAACATACTTGAGGACTGTGTTGACTAACAAGACACTGCATGAAAAAATATACTGTTTCACAGTACAAATGTCCAGTTTCACAAATCATTTTAGTCTGTTGTTAGTGGTTAGCCTGATTCAGCAAAATGATCCATAATCCCGTTTGGTGCTAACCAATGCCAGTGAGGCGATGCATTTTGATGCACTTGCTAGAGCACCGATGCAGGATCAGGGTGTTCAGCACAGCAGGTGGTATTAAAGAGCCACACAGAGGGTTGAGCTGGTCAAATACCAAAGCACACAGCCCAGGGCTTTCCGCTCGGCATCCGGCCACTGTCCTCATTGAACCTTAAGTCTGCCAGTGGAAAAGCCACTCTCCTGCACCTGGCTGGTCCAGGCATTTTAGCCACCACGGATGCTTTGGCCCATGTTGTCGGCAGCTGCCAGGTGTGTGCCTGCTGAGCAGCAGCTTTAAGCAGCTTCAGCTCATTCAGCGTTTTGCCTCTGAAGCAGGTGAGCGAGCACCTATGGGGTACCTTTGCCTGCAGAGCTTGAGAGTGCTAGTCCCTGCTGGGGAAGGTGAGAAGTGGCTGAGCATAGGCAGGTTTCTGGGTGAGAAGCTATTCCGCCAGCCCAGCCACTTGCCAGGCATATGCCAACATGATGTCTGGCATACAGGCCTCTCAGCAGCACTGCATCTATTTGAGACCCAGCCGTGCAGGGATGATGATGATGTGGGGCTTAATGCCCTTGTAATACCTTGTGTCCTGGTCTGGGCAGCAGGGCAGAAGCCAAGCCCCGCTATACTGGTCTCCTCCATGCACTAGGAGACCTGCCTAGCAACAGGGAAGGCCAGGGGCAGCCCATCCTGGAGCAGAGCTCTGTATCAGAAGTAGCTGCCAGGGAGGCAGGTGAGTTTTTGCACCACCTCAGGAATGTGTTAAAGTAAAGAAGGGAAGCAGGAGGTCCAGTGTTCCCTGTACCATGTTGGTTTGCTGTCTCTGTCTGGAGCAAAGCTCCCAGGAACAGATCCCAGGTCCCAAGTGAAATCAGATCAGGTTGGAATGAGAAGCTGGGAAGGAGAAGGAAAGAAAAGCTTAGCATGGGAAAGGCATCACAGGCATCTGTTCTCACCCTCACTGACCTGTTGTCTGAGAGATTTATCAGTGTCACACTACTTGGTACTGTGAAAGACTCTGCTTCACCAGCTATGATGTACGGCTCTTGTGGGCAAAAAGTGGGGGGGAACCCAGTGGCTTGCTGCAGGTTTTGAAAAATAAAGAAAGAAATTACTTGTAGTGTGCTAGGCCAGTCTGCCTCAGTGCAAGACCAAGTGAGCAAGGTTTACTGAGTTTCATTAAAAGCTAAGCTGAGACCAGGAATCAATGATGGGACAACTTTAGTTCCACAGCAAGTAAGATCTTGCAGTAAATCAGCCTATGGCACAAGGCTGTTCCTCAGCGCTGTTCAGCTCCCTTTTCCTCATTCCCTCATTAAAACTGCATGGGGTTTTTTTCATCTTGAATGTCAATGTTCCAAATTTTTACAACGTTGAAGTGTTGCATGTGGGGTCTGTTCGTGATTTACTGTTATCAAAATACAGAATGTTCCTGGTCCTTCAGTTAAACCAAGACCGCAGAGAAATTGCATGCCTTGGGTATCAAGCGGGCTCATTAAGTGGAAGCAGTCCCTGTGTAAGCATCCGGTGCTCAGCTCAAATTTGCCAAGCCATTTTGACAAGGGTGGCTAGGCAGCCTGCCAATTCACACAAACAGCTCGCGGTTTTTGTTTCCAAGAGTGTAGAGGTGAGAGAGGGAGAGCACATGCAAGGAGGTGCGAGTCTCTGCAAAGCTACAGCTTACCCAAAGCAACCTTCAAGTGATGGAGGTGGGAGTCCGGCTTCACTAGTATTGTCATTTGCTGCAGCAAATGATCATTTATCAGTTGCTGCCAGCCGGTTTACTGTTGGCACAACAGCAATTGTGCAAGTGGTAGTAACAGTCATGTCGGGAGCTGCCCTTTGCTATTTGAGGAATAGGCTGTTGTCCTTACTGAGCTGCAAACAGCATCCCCGAATCTGCCCTCTTACCCTTAATGCATCACTCTCTGTTGACTTCCACATAGCTGTTATTGCCTACCCATGTTCTTATAGGGTTTTGGCACTTGCAATTATTGCTTATTTAGGTAATTATTTCAAACAAATGTGGCTGATTTTCTTTTCCCTATGCATTTTAGTTGTTTTTATTTTAAATCTTAAGTCTTGTTCTCCAACCTTTTTCCATTCCTGCAGCCACTTATTTCAGCTTATATTTAACTTGCACTTGAATGCCATAGCATTAAAGAGTCAGATGCTGAAGAGAAAGTCTTTAGGTTTTCATGTGGGGTCCAGCTATGGGGTGTCTTTGTGTTCTGAGAATTATTAAAAGCACAAAAGAAAACAAAAAGGGGGGAAAAAAAAAGGAGAAAGCTTTTCTTCTCACTGTTAAAAGGCAAGACTGATATTTGGTTAAACTGGCCTGCATATGTTCAGGTCAGGATTTCCCATCAAGTTTTGCTCTTAGTTGTGGCCACAGTGAGAGTCATCTCCAGAAATTCCTCCAGTAGCATGTTCCACTGCCCATCAGCAGCCGTGGGGAAGAGGAAGGGTTGCAGCACCTCCATGGCCAGTGACACATGTTCTGCTGAAACAGTTGCTGTTGGAAAATGCAAATTTTTGAAACCTATACATTCTACAGAAAATGTACTGTTCTGGACAGGAAAGATTGCTACCCAGACAGGAATTTGGAGAGGGGTGAAGGGAACTGGTGGATATGGAACAGGCACAAATTTGCCTGGAATAGCTGATACTCTGTGATTATGTGGGAGAGGCATTTCAGCTCTCTGCTCTGAATTAAGGAAAGTGAGAACTCATTTTGGCGGCTCCACAGCTCTAGGCAAGTGTCCGAGCCACTGGATTAGTAGCTTTTCTGCAGTGGGCAGAGATATCTTATTTTTCACAAAAATCCTTGAAAGGTCCTGTTTCCTCAGCACAGGATATGAAAAACTCAGAAATCCCCCTGGCTTCCATGGGGTAAGAAAGCAGTTTCCCATCTGTTCTATCTGCTTCCTTAGCGTCTCACAAGGATTATTCTATTTAGCTGGTCTCCTTATTTTAGCTGAGCCAGGTAGCTGTCTTCACAGAGGGAAGACTAAGTGATGAAATGGCGTTGGCAATTGGCAGCACCCAGTATAGAGAACATAACAACGGAGTGAAGTGCTCAGAAGGGCTGAAGCAGGCAGGATGCTTACTTTTTTTCCTGAAGAATATTTTGTGAGAGGCATGGTACCTGCTAGATACCACTTCCAGCAGTGGGCAGGTCTTGAGAGCAATCTCCAAGGGCTCTGTGCTATTTGCAGCCCTGTCCAGTAGACATCAAATGCCACCAAGGAGTCCAGGGAGGACAAGGTCACCTGGGATTACAGTCCCCCAGTGAAAGACAGTGGGAAGGGTAGGGCATTATGCACATTTCTCCTAATATTACCAGCTCAGCTTTCTCTCAGGTCAGCCTTAGGTCACACTTAGGTACACTTAGGTCAGTTTGGTGTAGAAGGCCCCTGACTTACGTTGGCATGGTCTTGACACTGGCATTGTGCCAGCTCGCTCTCCTGCAGTCTCACCAGACTGAGGAAGACTGAACCTAAAGTTGCCAGCTGTCCATGTAATTGCTTATCGGGTTTGGTTTGGGAGGTTCCAACACATCTTAGAATGCTCCCGTCACTGCTTTTACATCTTTTACCCTGGGATTTAATGACCAGTTAGCAGTAGGACAGGAGACAAATATGGATGCCCTGTCTTTGTCTTCGGGCATCAGAAATTCACCCATAGCCATGACAAGCACTGATGCACAGCTTAAATGAGAGAAACTCTGATAGCAGTGACAGAAAAGTGGGGGCAGAAGTCTCTTTTACTAACCTGTACAGTTCATAAAGGAAAACAGTTGAAGAGGAGTCCATGGCAATTTTAGGGCCTTTTTGTAATGGTCAGTGTAGGCTTTGGTAAGAGCGTTTGCCCACTGTGTTTTCCCTTTTATCAAGATGGTGTCAGTCCTCTGCACTGACTACTGCCAGTGCTTCTTTGATGGGTTTCTGAGTGGGCCAGATGCCTGGAAGGAGGGTCCTGGATGCTGGCTGACTCATCTGGTTGCAGGAGAGGTGGGTGTTCCTGAGAAATACGAGGGGCTGTTTTCCAGAGCTGGGTTGAAGCACACACCAAGTTTCTGAAGTGATTTGTAGTCCGGAAAACCTTTGCAGAGTATGAATTTGCTGTTTTATCTGGCAGAGTAAAAGAAGATTTCCTTACCTCCTTCACAGTAAGGGCACGTGTTTGTAGAAAAGTCCTGCCTGCATCTGTGTAAGACTGAGTTTTCCACTCTGAAATTTCTAACTCACAGTTCTGGCACCCAAAATTCTTGCATGCCTGTTGGTTTCTTGTGCCTGGCAAAGTCTGACATAAAAGAAAAATCAGTTCTGAGAGGTGCTTTGTTCACCATATGAGTAAGAAAATTGTCCACTGGCATAGAGCGAAGTGTCTCGTTTCCTGTATCACAAGATGTACACTTGGAGAAAGAAACAGTAAGTGCCAGAATGACATCTGCTCTCTGAATTGTCAGGCTATATGAAGGGTTTTTGAAAACCTTAGAGCCTGCATTGTTTCACTACACCTGCTGCTCTGTTAAAGCATTATTGAAATTGTGTATTGCCACAAGGGGGACAGTACAGAACAAAACCAGACCTCATTTCTTCCAAAGACCATTTGAATGAAATAAAATAGGCTATGCTCCTGGAAGTTACCCACAGGATGCAAACCATCTGATTTTCATTAAGTAATTAGCTGCTAGTTCTTAACAATAATTATATCCTTTGCATTCTGTTTCAGTCAGTTCAGTGTGGTCTGAGATTTTAATAACTTTCTTGCATATTTTCGGCTTTAGTAACACTTCCTTCAGTTGTAGGTTTACCAGATGCCTGCCTGGGGCTTGGTTTGAGATAATTCCTCCAAAAATTTAGGTAATTTACCATATGAAGGTGACACACCCTGGAAAGAGTGTGTCATATAGAGTCATTTTAAATTGATATAGATGCATTTAATTTGCCTACTTGTTTCTTGTGACTACATCTGATGGCAGATACATTAACTTGCCCCGACTTTCTCCCCTCCAATGTTTTTACAAAACTAATTTTTTCCTGGTGCACTTTTGCAGAAGCCTCTGGTGCTGTCACAGGTCAAACATCAACACTGAATAGATGGGATAGCTTGACCTGGCATAAGCAGTTGCACTGCTTGTGCTCCTCTGCTGTTTGCCCTTTTTCAGGACCTTCCCAATTAGTTGGTAGCTGAATTCTGCAGTAAGTTACTGGTAACTTCAGGTACATCACAGGAAGGTACCCCACAGTGCCTGGTGGGAGGTTGCCTTTTGGAAGGAGAATAGGATATTTTCCTAGGCTCTCCTTTACCATACGGATGAGGACATAGTGAACTAAATATTTTTGCAAAGAAATAGATGCACTTCTCTTGTTCAACTCAGAACAAAATGACATGAGTTCTGACACCACTAGTCAGGCACAAACCTTGAGGAAAGTTTTTTGAAAGGGGTAATATTATTTCTTGGACCTGCAGCTTATAATATTGTCTGTACAAAATGTTATGCAGTTAGGACTTACCTACATTGTTTCTAATTGTGTTTTAGTATCTCCTCACTAATGCACTTGTACACTGAAGGAAGACAAAACAGAGTCTTTAGTGCTTAGTTATGTCTGAGCCACAGAGCTCTAGGCTCAGCAATGTGACAAGATTTTCCAAAGGTTGACGTCTGTATCTCCCAGCCTGATGGCCGGCTGCATCACCTCTGGAGACTGACCCCCAAGGTGCCCTTGGAGGGCCCAGCTGCTGATGGGATCACTTTTTCCATCCAGCAATGGTGAAACCGAAGAAGTCATTTTACAGCTCACAGTATTACTCCACAAAAGTTACAAAACAAGAGCTGAAGAAGGCTACCGTACTGGGAGCCTGGTGTCAAAGGAAGACTTGGAGCGGCAAGCAGCATGTCCACAAATACAAAGAAAGGATCCTGCATGAGGACCTGACAGCACGTTCATCACTTAAGAGTCAGAGCCCTCTGTAATCCCACCACCTGTTTTTTCCAAGGTGTGCTATAGCACCTAATGTTAAAAGTGTATTCTTTTTCAAATACTTTGGCACAAGACAAAGGTACTCAGAGTACTGGAAAGCAGAGCTGAAATTTTGGTTGATTCCTCAAGAGAGCTATCAGGTAGATATTCTAAACCACGTGTTCTCTGTTGAACTAACACAGTAATTTTTTTTACCCCAGAACATTTAATGGTAAGAATTACCTGAGACTTTTGACAAAATGATTCAGACAGATAAACAAAAAGATATTTCTTGATAGAAGCATTTATCTTGTTACTTCATAATGATTTAATACTCGCCCTTTGAATTTCTTTGAATAGCATTAGTTGTGTTAGAGCATGAGCGAATTTTGTTTTCCTTCCACTCCAAACCTCTTCCTTCATTGAAAACTGAACATAGTTCTGACTTCTAATATTCTGTCTTCCTGAGGAGTCAAGTGTATAAGGCATTTTACCTAGAAAGGTAAAATACCTTTCTAGAAGGTATTTTAAAGTATTTAAGGCTTTGGAAAGAAGCGCAGAACTTCAGTTGCTGTGGAAGTGCCAAACCTGATGATGCCTTGTCACAACAACTAGTCTCAGTTCTCAGCAAGCCTTGAGCAGAGTGACTGCAGATTTTCCCAGGAAACAAAATGCTGGCTGTCACGATATGAGCAGTAAATGCACTTCGGTTCTGTTCAGATTCCAGAAGTCAAGTTCTCAGTCATATTAAAATTCAATACTTATTAAACAAAGATCTATTGTATGTAAATGAGGCCAGCGGATCAGGCCCTAGCTTTTGTGGCCTAAAAGTAAACCAGAGTGTCACATTGTTTCAGTACTGACTCAGAAAAAAGACTTTTTTTCTCCTGAATCACTAACCCTATAAACAATCAGTATACCGCCCATAGGACATTTTATAGCTACTAACACCTGTGGCTTAGTTTAAAAAATGCAGTGTAAAGGTTGTGTAACAAAGCCTGTTTGTAACCTAGAGCGCATTACACCACTTCTCTCCAAATTCCAAACTTAAAACTCCATTTCTAGCATGGATGCTCTTAGCTAGTGACATTTATTTAACATGAAATCTTTTCCTCCAGGTCAATATTCCTACAGAGTAATAAAATAGAACCTATACCTTATATTTCATGAGTCGTAGTGATTTCTGAGCAGATCTGTTTGGGCTATTACATGAGTCATTACGCTGATTTTAACAGCATAAAGAAACTCTTTCACATTTTCAGGTACTGAGAGGAAGATATGAAAATATTTCACCTGCAAGGGAGAGTGTGCTACTCATTAGACCTTTCACTTTGGGCAAGCAAGAAAGAAAACTATTAGACTGCACGTTCTACTGACTGTTGATCTCTGCTGATGTACAGCTCTTGCTGAACTTGAAAAATACACCTAGAAATCAAATATACATAGAAATCATAGAACAAAGACACACCTTCTTGTTGGCTTGCCCTTCAGATGTATTTAAAGAAGATGGAGTCCTAGGTTTCCTTATTGATTCAAGCTTTGTAAATCTTGACCAACATCTCTATCACACTGTCTTGCTCAAAGAAAGAAAGAGGAGATGTATAAGGTTTAGCTGTTGTTGGCCAAAAGCAAGAACACCAAAGATATATTTGCAGTTGCCCCAAAGAACCACTATCCAAATAAAATCTTCCTATTACTTCTCCCTCTGTGCTAATAGGTCAGTGTTAATAAAAAAGCACTACAGATAGAGTACCTGTCACCAACAACTGTTGTAAAAGCCTTTCCCATCTGCAGGGTGAAATGAAACTAAAGATTTACTTTGCTAGTCACTGGTATTGGTAAATAACCTAACATCTAAATTAAAGTCACTGCTCTAGACACGGGACTCTTTCATCTATGTCAGCTCTTTAGCTGTGATCTTAAATACCATGTAGAATAATGTAATATGTTCATAAAACTGTATTTCCTTAGGCTTTTTCCCCATACTCACCACTAACTGAATTAATGCTGTTGGCAAGGACTAGTGGGAGCTGATTATGCTTAACCTCTATAAAACATTTGCAGCATACAGGGTGCCTACTGCTGTCTGAACTGCTTGTAAAACTTGGATAGTAAACCATCTGTCCATAGTGTTTTCCCAGGGTGCAAATGACATCCAGAAAAAACAGAATGTTTTGCTCACTGTAAACCAGATACCACAATGATGATCAGACTCCAGTTGCCTTTAATGGTTTCAAAGTCTTTAAATTTGAATCTATTAAACACAAGATGCCAGTAACATGCATGCAAAAAGAATTAAAGGTGAAAAATGAAAGTGGCTCATTAGAGCTGATGCTTCTGTTCATGAGTAACAATTGGAGAGCACTATTCTATGTGCACTCATCATTGTGTTCCTCCAAGAAAAGACATTACAGAAGTTTCTCTGAAAATGGGAGGTTTTAGAAACCTCATCAGTTAAAATGAAAGGCTCCATCTGAGCAGGCACTTGGTGTGCTGTGACACCACTTGCATTCCCTTGCACCATAGGAGCATCCTGAGTCTGCTTGTTATACAGCTCTTTGAGAAGGCAGAAAAGGTGTCCACTGCTCAGGTGTGTGTCTGGCTCAGTGTAAGCAGTGCCATGACTGCTGCCTCAGTGCCCAGATGTGCCCATGGCTGGTGGGGAGGGTGCTGTGCAGGGGGCAAGGCAGTCCTGCCCAGGGCTGGCTTCAGGGAGACGTCTGTAACAGGATGCACAAGCCTCTGGGGAAAGTGAGGAAGGGGCCCTTGGGAGGAGTGGCTGCCTGCTCCATTGTCTCCAGGTGGGGACCATTCCCTGCAGGGTCATTTCAAGGGAACCCAAGGCCCAGGAATGGCCTGCAGCTGGAGCAGGAGCACTGTGGTACTACCCTGCCTGCTCTGGCCACTCTGGGTCACTCTCTTCTCTCCTTTCCCCAGGCTTGAGGGCATGGTCTGCAGCCTCTTAGACCAAGGTGGTCAGGCTCTGGCACACAGCACCACCACAGTGTTGGCTGGAAGGGGCTGCTGGAGGTTTCTCGTCCCTCCCCACTTGGAGCAGGACTGTTGCTAAGTTGGACTGGGCTGTGTCCAGCCAAATCCCAAAAAACCTCCAGGGAAGTGGCTCTACACCATCTCTGGTGAGCCAATCTAGTTCTGCGCTGCTGCCCCCGGGAGACGAGGCTCTCTTAGCATGCCATTTGAACCCCTATGGGAAGACCATTTTGGGTGTTAATCTTTTTCTTTTGAGTTTCCTGTGGAAGGCTGAAATTCACTGCTGCATTTTCTTTCCACTCCAATTCCCAACCTACAGGCACACAAACCACATGCAAGCAAAAAACCCACCCAAAGCAGCACCTCAAGTCTTACAGGACAAGTGGGTGTGTATAAGCGCAAATTCTTTCTTCAAAAGATCATCAGAGTAGGCTTTTCCCAGAACCTTTTCAGGGTTTGATAGGCAGAGCAGTATGCTGCAGAGAAGAGAGGGTGAGCTGAGGATTTTATTTCAGTTGGTAACACCAGACTTGGAAGCTCTACACAACAAGGACAAAAATCCTGGTTTGAGTGGCACACAATCAGAGCACTGATACGTCTTCACAATGCTGGGAGGACCTGGGAGATATACATATGGTTCATTATTCAGCACAACAGCTTATTTGAGGGTGTAACATATGCCAAGCAAGATGACATCAGATCTCAAGAATCGACATTGCACATTGCTGAGCTGATAACCATGACAGTTCTGAAAAGTAGGAGGAAAAGGATAAATAGAGTTTTGAGCAGAGGGTGGGGAATGAATTTCAACAACTGGAATATAAAAGAAGGAAAAAGTTTACTTGGTGAAATGAGGGAACTTGAGTAGCTGAGGAGGAGTCTGTCCTCTCGGGGTGTGAGAAAATTGTAGGCATCTGGAATGGGGTTTGGCCGCTGCTGCAGAGACTAAGCTGTGTGTTTAACTGGCTTGTTTTCAGTGAAGAGAGATCTCATATCTTATGATTAGCATAAGCACTAGTAACCTTTTCAAGAACTAAACATTTACTATTAATAATGTGTTGGAGTTACTATAGATTTCTGTCATGAGCTGCTGGTCTATTGAGTAGGACACTGTAAGCCCTACACTGTGTTTTACAATGAGGTATTTTCCAGCTTAGCTGGCTTGCTCCCTTCAGCATGGATTCGTTCAGCGTTGCAACCCCAGTAGTGATGGTAATAGCTTCCACTGAACTGGATCCAAGTATATGCTACATAACATCCTTTCACCCACCACTGGGTGTGAAATAAAGGAATTGTTCAAGTGTATGAAGTAACTATTTAAATCAGATTTGAACACGAAATGAAAAATCATTCTGTAGCCAACTGAAAAAACATGGGAAGTTTGCAGAGGTAGATGGTAACTGCCTTCATTGGAATCCAGCCAGTAAATCCAAGCTACCATCCTGATGCAAAGCGTTACTAGACACTCACTCCTACAGAGAGAAAGAAACTCCTGAAATGGGAACAGCAATAAGCGATGAGGACTTCTCTTCCATGCCTCGTGTCAAAGACAGCATCACTTGCAGCACAATCCCATCACACTCTTTCAAAGCGGACTTTGCTTAGTCAGCCAGTACCACCACAAGTTGCAGCATGCAAGTTGTCCTTGGAGGGCTCTCATCCAAATACTGTCCTTCATTTGCAAGAGATGACAAGTGATGGGGTGGTTCCTATTGACATAAGTAAGTATTACTACCTTGCACAGATGCAGTCCCACTGGAATAGTTTGAAGCTCTAGTAGGTCCCAGTCTGGAGAGAGGCTAGGTGGAGGCACTGCCTTGGGGGCAGCACTGCCCAAGGAAGCCTCTATGTGGCAGGCATGGCTGGGCTTACATGAAGCATGCTGGCCGAAATTCAGTGCAGAGCTCCTCAGACAGCCGTGCTCTGCTGCTTACTAAACACTGAGCTTCTCCTTTTGCTGGAGCAGCTCTGGCAGGTGAGAGTAAACCCATTGCAGAACCATTTCAAAGTGTGGCTCTCACCCAAATGCTCAGCGGGCCAGACCAGCAGGCAACCTTGGACATCTTTTGACATAATGGTCATCACATTACTCCCTGGAAACCACAAAGACCAAGATGAACCTGGGCTTTCCTCAGACTGAAATGCTGAAGATAGGTATGATCACGCAGGTTCACATACTGGCTTCGTGACAACAGCGGGACTCCCACGTGGTGAAACTTCTGGGCCAGCATGTCTATGTTCAGCCTGCTAACCATGTGAGGCAGTGCTGAGCCCACAGCTAAGTTCCTTCCTAATGTGGGTTTTTAGACGCTGTTGCCTCTTAGATATTATCTCAGTTTCATTTCATCTCTGTTCTAATTGTCATCTCCCATTGACAGTGGAGAAATCTAAATGACACCCATGGTGGCACACACAGCCAGTATTCATGGCCCTGGAAACCCCATATCAACCTCTCAGTGTGGCTGAGAGCCACAAGACACACACCACATACAGCGAGGAGCTGAGGTAGTTAAGTGACTGGCAGGGAGAGGATGACCAAGGCTCACTGCTTAATTATAGGCTGGGGCTGTGCACACAGCTGCATCCCAGGCTGTGAGATACTGGAATCCTTCCTGCTGCAGACCTAGGCCACGCAGCCACTGCACACCAGCACACCTCTGTGAGACCAAGCCTCCTGTTTGCACGGCTGTTCCTCCAGAGATGTGGCCAGCCCTCCCTGCCTCACAGCATTTCAAAACCAGCACGACAAGTTCTCACAAACTGGCAGCTAAAATTCACTGGTTTCACACATTTTTGCACAGTAGAATTCCTGCCAGGAGATAAAAGCAGTGGCTCTGACCCTTCCTTGTCTCTACTCTGCTCCATCGGCTTCCCAGTTTGCTTCCCAGCTTCTAGTAACGTTCACTCCAGGCAAATGGAAAAGAGACATCACCTCCTAGATAGTGCAGGGGAAAACAAACAAACAAACAAAAAACCAACAGCAAGGTTTTTTTCATAGATTCATAGAATGCCAGGTTGGAAGGGAACTCAAGGACCATCTGGTCCAACCTTTCTAGGCAAGAACACAGTCTAGACTAGATGGCCCAGTACCCTGTCCAGCTGAGTCTTAAAAGTATCCAGTGTAGTGGAGTCAACGACTTCCCTGGGGAGATTATTCCAATGGTTGACTGTTCTCATTGTGAAAAATTTTCCTCTCATGTCCAATCGGAATCTCCCTAAGAGTAGCTTACACCCATTACCCCTTGTCCTCTCCATGTAAAAAAGGAGTCTCCCTCTTCTTTGTAACTTCTCTTTAAGTACTGATACATGGTGATGAGATCACCTCTAAGCCTCCTTTTCTCAAGGCTGAACAAACCCAGTTCTCTCAGCCTATCCTCATACGGCGGGCTTCCCAGACCTTTGATCATCTTGGTGGCCCTTCTCTGGACCACCTCCAGCCTGTCCACATCTTTGTTGTATAGAGGGGACCAAAACTGAACACAGTGTTCCAGGTGTGGCCTGACAAGCGCTGAGTAGAGTGGGACAATGACTTCTTTATCTCTGCTGGTGATGCCCTTTTTGATGCAACGCAGCATCCTGTTGGCCTTCTTGGCTGCAGCAGCACACTGTTCACTCATATTGAGCTTGTTGTGCACCAGGACCCCCAGGTCCCTTTCCACAGAGCTGCTCTCCAGCCAGGTGGATCCCAGCCTGTGCTGCACTCCTGGATTATGTTTTCCCAGGTGCAAGACCTTACACTTGTCTTTGTTAAACTTCATAAGGTTCTTGTTAGCCCACTCTTCCAGCCTATCCAGATCTTCCTGCAGGGTGGCTCTCCCTTCCAGAGCGCCTACTTCCCCACTCAGTTTGGTATCATCGGCAAACTTCATCAGGCTACACTTGATCCCATTATCCAGATCACTTATGAAGTTATTGAATAACGTTGGGTCCAATTTCGATCCCTGGGGGACCCCACTTCTGATGGGTTGCCAGTTTGAAAAAGAGCTATTTACCACCACCCTCTTGGTGCGGCCTGTCGGCCAATTTCCCACCCACCACACAGACCGCTTGTCTAGGCCATAATGCACCAATTTCTCCAGGAGGAGGCCGTGGGGAACCGTATCGAAAGCCTTGGAGAGGTCCAGGTAGACAACGTCCACCGCTCGCCCCATGTCAACCAAGCAGTTCACTTTATCATAGGTTCATGCTCCACTTCAGAGTGCTGCCTTCCCTGTGACTGGTGGTGAGGAGAGTGCACAGAGAGCACTGCAACATGTCACATCTTCTCCTTAGGGACAGCATGTCTTCCTGACTGAGAATCAGATTAATCTTTTCCTGAGCTGTTTCCAGAAAAGCCCCAGTTCACCCAAGCACTGACCTAGCTGTCTACTGAACTTCGCTGGACTGTGCCCAGAATGTGCACCATTCACTGCAGGGCTCTGCTCCACAATCCGGGCAGCCCTGTCATATCAGAGAGGCTTGGGTAACACTGTGACTTGCAGGAGGATGCGTTTCATGGGTTGTCAGGTTGGGATTTTAGGCACGTTTTAATTCACTGGTTTCTTTTCAGCAATTTCTGTTCTGACCGACTGAGCAGGGATCTGCATCCTCCCCAGATCAGACCTCTGCTGGGACATCAAACAGGACCCCAGTCGTCCTTTTCCACGCAGACTGAGAAATGTGACCTGGTGGCAAATAAGCATTTAACACTGGTCCGTGGGCCTAGTGAAGCTTTTTGTGGGGACCTTTGGTCCACAGCATCAGCAGGCAGTTCACATTCTTGGCACATGCTTGCAGGACCCTGCGCTCAAACTCATTGAGGCTAACCGTGCTCTAGTGGGCAATGATAAAGACCACTGGTGTGATTTGGAGGTACCTCAAACTATAGACTCAAAAAAGAGAGGAAAAAGTTCAATAAAGAAACTATTAAAGAAAGAAATAGGGGAAGAATTTATCATCAAGTGGCAAGAAAACTTTTTGAGGAACCGTATACCTGTTGCAGTCCTTTGGAAACCAGAGACATTGCAGAGCAATTAGAAGTTACACTTGTTATTTAAACAGCAGTAGTGCTTTTCTTAGGCTCATATTACCCAGTCAAGAAAAAAGAACAACTGACACCACACCTGAAACTGACAGTGCCCATGTTTCTAGGGGCTCCTGGCAAATAATTTCCTATTGTCTACCTGGTCTCTTCTTCACGCTGCTGGGGAAATCTCCACAGAGGGGTTCTGGAGGCTCTCCTATTCCCAGTGGGCTGCCCCGTTCTGTGGACAGGAGTGGGGCTTGTGCTATGGGACAAGTTGGTGCTGTCAGGCAGCCTTTTCCCTCCAGGTGGAGACAGTGACCAGCTCTGGGTCTTTTTTTTTCTTTTTCACGTGGTTCTGGGGACAAAATGTTGCTGTTATGACTACATTTCTGCCAGTCTCTGAAAAAGCAGATGTGCTATCTGAGCCGGGCTGATTGTTGTATTTTCTGCCAAAATGAGCATTTGCTGACAAAAACACCCTTTGCTTCCTCCTAAACAAAGCCACTCAGCTGTGTCCCTGCCGCAGGCAGGAACATCAAACTTCTCAAACATCAGCGGTTTTCGAAGTTTTGGAAAGTTAACACTAACTGAAAAGGCAATCAAAGTGTTTTCATAAGGTGATCTTAAGTATATGCCTTTGCATTATAAGCCCTTTTAATTTCTCTGACAGAAATATAGACCAGTATTCATTAGGACAAGTCTGTCTTTCCAGTCTAGTTAACTTGATGGGACACTGAACTAGGGCAAGGAAAAAATACTCTTTTTTTGCAAGTCAGGACTGCTTTGGACACCATTGCAGAGTTTATAAACCGTGGAGCTAGTGAGTCCTTCAGCAGCAAAGGAAGATGGGGTGTCAGACATCCTAGTGGTGTCCTGCCCTGCCTGGCTGTGACTGCAGTGCCCCACAGCAGCCCCCTCCCTGCACCCAGCACATTCCTCCATCCCCAACCCAGAGCTCCCCATCCCCTCCTACAGCAGAGATGCTCTGTCTCCGTTGCCAGAAAACTCTCTGGAAGCAGCAGGGTTTGTCCTGCTGTTCATCATCCTGCAGGGCATGATAGGGTCTGGGGATCACTGCTATGGCAATTTCGCTGCCTTCTCCTGCAAACCTTCTCCCTCGGGCTTTAGATGAGTTGTACTGTATGTAGCAGAGAGTAAAACCTATTGCAAATTCAGTGTGCTGAGCTTGACCGACTGTGGATTTAAAATATAAGCAGATGGAGATAACCTCCATATTTACTTCTAATTACTTCTCACATTGTTAAAACCCTCCATAGAAAGCTAAATTAGAAGAGATGGTGAGAAACATGAAATTTTAGATTTTACAAGGCACAAAGAGCCTCCCCAATCAACACGACTATATGACATTCTTTTACATCTATCTCAGCATTTAAGGATTATCACCTCTTGAGCTAACCAGCTGCTCCATGACCCCACCAGTTTGGAAACTGCTATAATAAGAAGACACACATATACCTGTGTACAATGTCACCTACACTGGACCGTGTGCTACTGTTATACTTGGATTTCACACCGGCTCTGTGTGCTATACTTCATTTGACAGTACTGTATCTCAAGAGTTTCTCCAGTATGAAATAGGCCAAGAAATAGCATGAGACTATTGTCACATACTCGAGATGCCTTGAAAAGGGGAGTTCATGCCTTTTCAGCTGGAATTTCCTCTTGGCATTGCTTCTTGACTAGATGAAGACCCAAATAAGCCACTTGAGCAAAGTCAACAGCAGTTCCAAATTTTCTCCTACCTCACCAAAATACTCGGCTACCTTTTTATTTCATCTGCTGTCAGGTGCAGGTTTTACATCACCTGCAGCAGCTCTGAGCTTCTTCCTTGGAGGTGATACAAGGGCTAAGGCTGACATCGTAAACTAAGTGAGGCCTTTCAAGACCCTCCCTATACCAATTCTACCCTGGTAGAATAAAAACAGATCTGAGCAATCCACTAGGATCCCTGCACTTCACAAAGAATGAGAAGCTGTTGATGAGCCCCTGTTGTAGCAGTATTAAGGGACCATTGAACTATCAGTTAATATTGATAACAGCTGACTGCAGAGATCCCACCCTCCTCCAACCCAACCAGCCCTTCTGCTCCAAGATGTGTAATGCAGAGAAGAGGCTCAAACCTGGCAGCTGTAGGTAGTTAGCTCTCATAGCTTGGTCTTCACACTCATCCACCCCAGGCTTGGCTCTTCAAAACAGATAGTCCTTCTCTCCATCTGGCCTTAGAAATCCACTTCTGCAGGAGATGATTGTCCTTCATATGGTGAGCTGATCTCCCTTTTGCTTTTCAAGATCCAGACCTATTTCCTGGCTCTGCACCAGGGTGGACATAGCAGGACTATACTGATGCTACAGTGTGGAGCAGGAGTGATTTCCAGACCACCAAGTACCCTCTGACGTGGCACCTGCTGACAGCTTAAGCCCAGACCAAGGCACTTTCAGCCACTGCACTCAGTCAGGACTGGGGACTCAAGAGACCTTTTGTAAGGCATAGCCAGCTGATAACACAGGAGGCAATTTAATAAGAACCTTCCTTGCTCCTACCCAGGTCCTCAGGGGTTCAACAGTCCAGTAGCTGCGGAAGACATATATTTTTCTTAGAATTAATGCAGCTGTGAGCTGGATTAACTGACACAGAGGCCTCTGATCACCACCAGATGTTTGCAAAGTACCCAAATAGCAATGTGCATCTGCTTTTAAACCTGGTCTGCATTCCTGAGGAAGAGGAAAGGGGGGAATAATTTGACCAGTGTTGGATTTGTATGGTTAAGATGATGGATAACGAATTTTGTTTGTGCATCCCCAAATCCAGAAAGCTGCTCCTTATGATCCATGGCTTCTTAGGGTTTTTTGTTGGGGTTTTTTTGTTTGCTTTTTACCCTGGAAAAATGTGATATTCAGGGTCTGAGTCTTTGCTGATGAAAACCCCGCGCAGGCTTATTAAGTCAATGCAAAAGTACTGGTAATGGTTTAAACTCATCTTCAGATACCTACAGCTTCTTGTCCTGCCCCTTAGCTGGTTATTTTACCTTAGCATGGCCACTGATCCCGTTATTTCTCATCACAGGTTTTGCCTACCTTACTGAGATCAAGTCTCAGGCAATGCACTACTACCTGAGACCTGTACTACAAAGGACATGCATAGGCTGACGTGGGAAGGTATGCTACAGTTCCTACCCACGCCAGAGATGAAGTTCCCCTTGAGTGCAATAGGAGTGGGCCATCAGTCCCAGGGACTCTAATTTGCTACAACTTTGTGTAATGCCTAGTGCAAAAGGACTCCAACCTAGCAGATGCTCAAGGATCTATTGCCATCAATAATATTGCAGCAGCAGGAGTTTCTCATTAAATGAGACACATCCCCAAACAGGTAAGAGCTTGTAGTGGTGTCAGAGTCAGTACGTGGCAATGCGTATCCCTCCTACAGCTGGTGCCAAGCAGCCCAACCTGTCTCGGGATACCTCTTTCAACACCCCCCATCCCGTGCCATCCAGGCAGGGGAGGTGGAAAGCCTGTGCCAATTACAGCAGTTATTCTCAGTGCTAGGAGCAACGGGATTTTCTTTGCATTAGTCTCCCTTCATCCAGTGCTTATAACCTGTTTGCTCTGGATTTACAGGATAACCTGGCAAACCTGTACCAGTACTATATGCTCTTAAATAGCAAATGTTGTCCATTTTGGGATACCAATGTCCTTGGCTTACTCAGATCATCATTGAAAAAATTGTCCCATTACCGTGCTTTGGAAAAAGCTTGCTTTCGTTCTCCACCCATTAACTCCTGTCAACATACACAGTGTAAAAGCCTTGTGGTTTAACACAGCTATTTTAATATTGATTCAACATATGTCAGCTGGCACTGGATCTCTACCCAATTCATCTATTTGCCTGTCTTATCCATCTGTCTATAAATGTAATTTGTTACGCCGACATGTCATTCCAATATGGTCTTAATATATACTACGGGAACAGCCTTTGCTGATCCACGCTCCAAGTGGAGAACAGCATTTGTGTTTTCAAAAGTGTTGCAACCAACGGGGAAAATTGTAGATAACAATAGAAGATCACAGATGAACCAATACCTAAACACAAGAAAAATTAAAGAGCAGTTTTCTTAAATCTCAACAGAAATGTGGCTGTGCAACATTCTGGGTTTGGCTGTTAAAATAGCCTTGCATGTATTTCCATTCAAGCTACTGCAGTCTTTAATATGTTATGAAGGTAGTGACAACAATAAAAAATGAGAATAGGGCATACTGTGACACCTTCCAGACTAGATTTCTCCATTGTTTTATTTGCTTAATAGCCCATTACACAGAATAAAGAGTGAGTTTTCGATGCCATAGATTTAGTTAGCCAATCACTGGAGATTTAAAAGGCAGAGATATAATAAATGCCTGGCCAGCATTCTTCAACTATAACCCCCAGAGATTTTAATATAAAAAGCTCTATCAAGAGCTGGCCAAAAAATATTTGAAAGAGTTAATAAACCAAATTATAACATTAACCTATTTAATATTAACTGTTCTATAAGAGTGAAACTATTTTAAAAGATGAGAATGTAATATATTGCTCCTTCCCCCTTCTTGGAATTAAAATTATTAGGTTATTACTGAAACATCAAAATAAAAAACAACACTTAAAATCAGTTTTGTGATAAACAGTACCAGCTCAGATCTAACCCTTTCATTACAAATAAAGTTGTCATAGTATAACCCCAAGATCTACCACACATTTTTGCACATATAGCCTCTCCAGCATTTGTTGACAGAAAAAGGAGCAAAATGTGCCTGTTAGTCTACAGGCTTTAATTAGCTCAGATGAACAGCACATCCACAGGATCATTTTAAGCACACAGGAATAGTAGGCTTCTGAAAGAAGCAAACCGAGGATGACATTTGGATGAATTCTGATGAGAACTCTGTCGGAGCTGAACAGACTTGAGAAAGTTCGTATGGCTCGTTCTGCTTTCCACAGTTCTTACACTCATGCTGATGCTAATTAATTCCTTTGGTAGCCAAAGGCAAATGAGAAAAGACATTGGGGTATATTTTACAGACTCTAATTCTGCAAGGTGTTTAGTACCTTAAAAAATAAATCATTACTGAATCCAAAATGGCCTTTGAGTATATAACACACAACTGAGGCTATGCCAGTTGCAAAGACGGCCTTGGATGTTGTTAGCACAGCAGTCACGGCAACCTAGGGCTTACTAAAGAGCCTGGGTGAGTGCGGCAGTGGTGAGCCCACATGGTTAGCTGCTGCAGCTAACTGGTTAGCTAGCTTAAAATGTGTTCCTGTGCACGTGCAGAGGAAGTTCGAATGCTTCAGCTGTGCAAGGTGGCCATCCCTGTGTCTATGCACTGCCTCCCGTGGACTGCATGGGGGCGAGTGCCGAGGAGAGGCTCTGGAGCAGATCCCACGCACTTGTGTCTACACTCATTGTAAACCAAAGCACCCTCTTCTCCATCTGCATTACTATGCACTGTCCTCTTTTGTAACAGTCCTTATGCTCAGCCAAAATGGCAGCAGCTACAAGAGAGAGAGAAAAAAGGGAAGGAAGGAGCTGAAGGGTAGTCACCCTCCCTGCTGTTCCTGGACTGAATAACTAATACTCTTTTTATATTCTATTACACTGCCTTTTAGCAGCACAGATGGTAAAAATACCCCTGAATGCAAAGGAGTGCAAAATAAAGATATAACCATGTGGAACCTAGACAGGCTGACTGTGTGGGGTAAGCAAACAGAGTACATTTGAATACAGCTAAATGGCAAATCATCCATTGAAGACTGCAAAGCATAGTGTGGGCTTGCAGAATAAGGGAACTTGTCCCAGCAGTTTGAAGAAGGACGGGGGGCTGTGGCAGACACTTAGCTAATAACGAGCTCCCTGTGTGACATGGGGGCCACAAGGGCTAAAGGAGGATGTGAAAATGAGCCTGCATCCAGCTCCAAAGAAGTTGCCACACGTCTGTCTGACATCGGTGCAAATCCCAGAGTGCTCAGCTGGCTACTGATGCCCACAGTTCAGGAAGGATGCCGGGGAATTAGAGGCTGTCAGAGCAGAGCTGGGAACGATCAACAAATCAGAAAATGCCTTCTAGTAAAGGACTGCAGGAGCTCAAATCTGTGCAGCTTAGCAAAAAAAGAGGGGCTTGGGTGTTCTTGATGACAGTCTAAGAATACTTGTAAGGGCACAGGAATAGGATGTGAAGTTTCATTATTCTGGCAGAGAATGGTATAGGTAGATTCAATGGCCAGATGTTGAGGTGCAATAAACTCAACCAGAAATATGCCACTGTATTCTTAATAGGGAGAATATTTAGGTTTTGGGACCTCTTTGCAATGTTGTGGTGGTTCCATGTCCATGGAGAGGGCTCTTTTTCCAACTGGTCTGCTTGAACGCCAGCTGAAATGAATTCAGGATGCTTCTCTGGCCTGAGTTTTAGAAAAGCTCGGACTGGATGGTCACAGCATCTTTTCTGGATTTTCAGCACTGAGACACTTGCATCTTCCCTGCCCCAGCTTTCTTGAAGCTACAGTTCATCCACATGCACTAGGCCTCCATTTCAGCCATACAATTAAGGCTTGATCCTGGAAGTAGATAGCTCAGGGGATCTGGTCTACAAATGAGAGAGGAATCAAAATGTTTCAGTGCCTGAAATCAGATATTGCTATTGTCTGTAGCAGCATGCAACTTATTTGCTAATCAGCTCATTAATCCTTCTCTCTCTGAAGATCTTACCTTTGAGGTTAGATAAAAGCTGTTCTCTGAGGAGATTTCCTCTTCCTTGGCTGCTTTTCTTCCCCAGGAGCAAAGACCAAGCCTGTGCAGAAGGCTGTGTTTTGAGTTAGGAGTTTGGCATTTGTTGAAGAGGGCAGCTAGGGCATTCCCTCGACATCCCAAGTGGTGGTAACGTTGGATAATTTCTGATCTTAGCCACTGAAAGATTTACTTTGTTAGAGAGGGTGATTGCTGAAACTGTTCAGCAGCTGGAGGGGAGCTGAATCGCATTTGTGAGATTGTGCTCATGCTCTTGCCTCCTAACCCTGAAACTTGGATGGATCACAAGATTGTGTTATGGGGCTCTGGGAGCAGGTGACATAGGAATAAAGCCATGTGCATTACAGACACCACTATTTCTCTCTGCTGCATCAAGCCTTTAAGAGGAATCCATGCG
>WAAD01031983.1:142096-169415 GCA_013389945.1 Fregata magnificens
GGAATCCATGCGAATGTTTCCAAAGCCCTCATCAGGATTAGCTTTTATATATGGCCTGTTCATGCTGCTGCATTTTCGTTGCCTCCTTTTTGAGGCACTCCAGAGGCCAGAGGAAGGCATATTAGCCAGAGTCCAGTAATGGGAGTGAGACCACAGTCTATACAGGCCCAGGGACTCCACAGGGACAGGGCAGAGCTGCTGAAGATCTGCGCACTGAGAGCTAAACCCCTTACCTATGTTTCTGTGGGCGAGCATGACGTGACCACTTTGCTACTCCCCAACAACATGCTTGTGTTTCCCTGAAGGGGAGGTTTCTGGCTCTAGATTTGGGGTGTGGGAAGGAAAACAGTTGCAATGCTTTGATGGGGAAGAACTCATCAGTGAAGACCTGATTGGGGTGGAGGTGGGACTGGAAGGCAGTGGGGGGGAGAAAACCTCAACTATTTTGATATGTTAAAGGTGGCAGGTGCCTATTTTCTGACACTGTTACACAACCATTTTACATATCCCTTTTTTCCCTGGCCCTCAACATATGGGAAGAACATTATTTCTTCCTTTTTTTAAAACAGATGGAGGCTGCTGGTTGCCACAGCTCTTTCGAGAATCAGTTCACTATTTGGAATGTACATGGACTTGGTAAAATATATTCCTTTTATGAACTGGCTAATCTTTGAAACTTAAGTTTCCCAAGTTTCCTGTACCATCTTCAAAGAAAAGCAGTTGATGCTTTTTCCTCCCCTCTTAACAATCGTGCTCTAGAAGTCAAATAACTCAGAAAACAGGAAATTAAATGAATTACTGCAAAATCCTGCAGATTATTCTAATTTTGTTTTTACAGCTAATAAAGATAATATGTTTTTATACAAAACCATAGAATAACTACACTGCTAGAATTTTTTTTCATGTAATTTATTTATTTACACTATACTTACTGTCAGAGTCCTTTTTCTGTAACCTTTATTCATAATAAAAGAAAATGGGTATCTTTCATGTAAGGTCTTTGGAGCATATGTCTCACACGGACGTCATCGTGACACTCTCTGGAAGCTCGGCAGCTTATCAAGGAGATCTTTTGAGCTCAGTGTTCAAGAAATATGCTTCTACACACATACCAGCAGAAACAGGAGCAGTTTTTAAATAAAGACAGGCCCAGTGATGATTCCCAAAAGATTAAGGCAAGAGACCAAAAGGACAGAACTTCTTAAAGCATGAAGAAAGCTCTGCTAACAGATTGTAAGTATTACTACTCGCTGTACCACTCCAAAATTTCTATTTGACGAAAATGATCGGCGTGCCTCTGCTGGACTGGAGACAGCAGATGGCGCAGCGTGCCTCTCCCTCAAGGGACTGCTGGGTTATGTTTGTGAAATGAGTTTTGTTGGTCTCAACACAGGCAGGTGTCATCTCAAAGGCAGTCGTGACTGCTTCATATCCTGGCTGAAGCTGCAGCAGAGAAGCCAGTTGTGGATGTACACAGCAAATGAACCAACCTGAAGTGTGGCTTCCTACTGGCACACGCCTCCAAATTAATTTTTGGCTGTTTTTCTTCGAAGAGACCATCTTCCTCCAGGCCTAGCACCTTCCACAAGTATCAGGAATGTATGGCTTCTTAAAAAATATGAAATGCTACTCAGCCTTTTGTAAAAACAAGTACCGGTGAGATAGCCAGGGTTGCATTGGCATTAGTGTGTGACATGGGACTACGCTTAGTTGGTGAGAAAACCTGACATATGATATCCTTGAAAATCTCCACCCCCAAGCTATCCTGATACCTACTGGCAGGCGCAGAGATTTGTAACACAAATATTATAATTCCAAGATAAAATGGAAATATGCATGTGAAAGCATGAGAAAAAGCAACAGAGCAAGGGTTAAAAGAATGGCCTGTGCTCATAGCCAAGGACATGACTGTAAGTGATAAAGCTGGTAAACACAGAGGAATGTGATGTTTAGACCAAGACCAGAGAGACTGTGCTCTGATCAAACCACGTTCCGGTGCCAGGAGGATAGCGACAGGAGTACAGCCTGGTGCATGCGCCGTTCTTCTCCCAGCTCTCCCAACAGGACAACAGACCATAGCTGCACAGAAAACCAAAACTGGGAAAGAAAACAGTCAGGAGTCTTGCCTATATGTTTTGCTGCTTTGGAATATGTGCGTGTGAGAGTGTCTGTAGGTAGAAGCAACTTACACAACATTTTTATTTGTAAAATAAAATCCCCCTCCCCTTTCACAGGGTCTTGTGCTTAGTCTCCTTACACTAATTTCCTACACAGACAGTAGCTTACAACTGGGAACTTCACCTAAAGGAGCCCACCCCTGAAGCTCTGTTAAGAGGTACTTGCCTTTCTCAACATTAGATCTCAAAAATTGGTAATTGACAACCTATTATACCCAGAGGCCATGGAAGCTAGCTCCCACCTGCAAGACATTTTGATTGTCTGTTGCTTAAGGATGACAGAAGGTTGGTTAAAAAAAAAAAAAAAGCGTATTTGCAGTTTCAAAATGTCATTAGTCAAATAGCTGTCTAGACCTGTAACTCCAAACATGTAAATCAATGCCCGTTTGGGAGCTCAGAGCACACACTTCTTCTCTTTTCACCTTGTAGGAAATTATCAGAAGCAGTCAGAAGGAAAACTCCCTGCTGTTCCTGACCTGGAAAGAATGTTAGGGCTGAAATGCTATTGCCTGAGGCGCCAACACAAATAGCTAGGGGGAAAAGTCAACCCCACAGTGTAGAGAGGTGGGAGAGGGGACAGGATGGGATAGGTTACTGCAATAGCAGAGAAAAGATTCAACACCAGAGTTCTGTTCCAGTAGTTAATGGAAATGGCTTCTGAATGAAGTGAGAATAAATCAAATGCCAGAAATCAAGCTTTATGGTTGATATGCCTCATTACTAGCTGGAAGGTACAAAGGTACAGAGAAAGTGCTTATAAAGAAATGGAAAAAGTGCCCATGCTTCAGAAAAATAAACAGAAATATCTTTGCTAACTGTGAGGCAGGTAGTCTGAAGTAAGCGAGTAGCAGTAAGTGGGGGGAGCTCACCCTGGGATCTGACTGTCTTAGCACTGAGATGTATGCGGGGCAAGTGCTCTGAATCTGGGAGCAGGGCAGAGGCAGCTATGACAAAGACCCCACGAAAGGTGAGGTCTGTCAGATCACCAGAAAAACAGGAGTAACCTCACTGGAAGACAATGTAGATCAAAACAGAGGAAATATAGATCCTAAGCAAAAGTGATCAGTGCGTCATTCCTGAGATCACTGCTGAATTGCAGAACTCCTCAGGAGAGGTGGCATCTGTAGCTCGGTATCTGAAATACTCTTTTTATATTCAAAGCAAAGCTTATGCCAGCTGGATTATAACAGGAAACCTGGAAACTTTTCCAGAGATGAACCTCAGCCCATGGCTGGAATGGCTCAGGGTCACTTTCCTCGGTAGCTGGAGGGGCAGATAATTTACCTAAGATGATTCAAAACCCCTGGCAAACTGCAAAGGCAAGACAGTCTGTACAGATTTAACAGGACCTGTACTGTACATCTGTATAGATTTAGCCAGGACCAGTGAAAGAGAATGGAGGTTTTGTATTGCCTATTTGGCATGAATCTCACTTGTGTACAATATATATGTGTCACAGGGGCTTCAGAAACTCTTCAAAGGAGTGCAATTCTCTAACACCAAGAAGGGACTGGACCTCTGTACGTATGACATTTAGATAAGGGAAACCATCACATCCATAACACGCAGTTAGAAGACAATTGAGGATGCTGGACTAGAACTATGTGAAAGAAATGCACATGATCCAGAAAAGCCACCTGGTATTCTTAGGGCCTATGACTGATACATGAAGGGAAGAGCACATCCAAAATGGGTGAAAACCTGCAATGTCACTGCTGAAAGTATGTCAGGACTGGTGCAGTTCCCCATGTGATACACTTACAGAGGAATATCATGACTAACCGGATCTCAGGCAGTTTCTTGAAAGAAGACCCAGAAACACCTGTGAGGATTTCTCCTGACCACATCCTGCAAGCTGTACTTGATGTCATTTCCAAGCCTATAGCCACTGCAGCAGATGTCAGCAGTTTTGGTGTTGGTGGGTGCAATACAAATTATGCAGAGGTGAGCAGAAGCCTGGAGCTAATTGTTCAGCTGGTTATCAGGCACCAAAGCTTAGGCAAAGAATATTTAGGGAACATACAGCTACCTATAAGACACTCGCTAAGCAAGTATAGATTCTCAATATCTTCACTNAAATCAACAATTCAGAGACTCCGTCTTGCTCGCCAGAACAGTCCCTTTATATCAGACAGCATTACAGGGCCAGCTCAGTAGCTATGGGTTGAAAAGATTAGGACAGAGCACTACATGGTCTTAGGGGTAAATCCCATCCTACTATAGGTAGCCCTGTGTAAAGCACGTGGGGCTGAGACACCAGATCTACAAAGATTTAGGCAAGGTCTTTTTTAACTGTCAGACAGCAGAGTGTGACCTACCCAGACTTAAACAAATTCTTATAAACTCCTGGATCATCAAAAAGTTCTAGGCAGCACTGTTTAAGAGCTGCCCCCAGGGAACATGCCTAGCTGAAACACACGTGAGCATGCAATATGAGACCTGAGGAGGAATTTTCTGAAGGAATACGTTCTCTCAAAACCTGCCCACATCTGAGTAGCCAACAGCTTGCTGGTCTGTTTTTATACAGGAATTGCAAGATGAGAATTCAGCTGCCTGTTCTTAACAACGGTAGCATCATCAAATGGTATCAACTGGAAAGGACGTCTGGAGCTCATCTGGTCCAATGCCTTGCCTGCTGAGAGCTCTGATAACTCCAACAGTTCTTTCCTTGGGACCTGCCAATCATCCTTCCTTAATGCTGTTTGAATTTCTGTGAATAATTAAGTATCAGATTCCCAGGAACTGGAACTTTAGAGGTATGGCTGGACTCAGGAACTACTGGTTGTTTCTGGGTAGATGAGACAATAATTTTTTCATGCCAGAAGATATTAGCCCCACCCCAGTTTGGAAGAGGATTACCACAGAAACCTTTAAAAAATTCTGTAGGATAAAAATCCCTGGTGTCTTCCCAGGAGCACAGGGTCTGACAGGAACAGGGTGAATCTTCACCTGGTTCTAAACACAACTGAACATAGCTCATCAACAGTGTTATGGCCTTAGTGCAGGGAAGATTTTGAGAAGACTTTCAGAGACTGTAAGACACCTTCAGAATTTGATAGATGAAAGAACAAAAAGTGGTGAAAATCCTCCTGAGCATCACATAATTAAATCTCAATGATGGGTGAGGCTGATGATTCGTGGCAACCATTACACTATTTTAAAATAGCAGTTCCTATTAAAGACTGCTCACTGTCTTCACAAATCTCAGCAAACGACCACTCAAAGAAATCAGCTCCACTGCTATTGCAGAGGGCATTCAAATGCCCCAGTCCTGGAGCAGGGCTCTGTTCGGGGCAGATGTTGTACAAATGCCAGTTTCCAGTCTCTGTGCCCTCACCCTTGCCACAGAATGTCCTGCAACCCACGGGTACCAACACCTCCTCTGAGTAAGGCCCTTGCTCTGCACCAGAACCCTTAGGGTTTTTCCTGTCTTGGCTACAAGCCCACACGGTGTGTCCATTTCTAGAGTCTCTATCTAAGTTCAGATTCTTCTGAATGAGACATCTGCTAGGGGTGAAGGCCTGACTCAGAGGAACTCGCAGAATGGTGATCAGACAACCTTCCCAGGGACTATCTTGCTCAGGAGGTGTGGAACCAATACCACATGTCCAAAATGGTCATTATCCTTGGGTTGCTGTGAGTTTACATATCATTACCAGTGTCAGTTCTTGTCTTTGTGATTCAGAACAGCATTTGGGTTAAAATTGTTTAAAGGCAATAATATCTATGTGCTAAGACAGGAACTGAATCTCTAGTGGTAGTTTTTAAAAATAGCAGATACTCTATCATCCACAACGTAAAGACTCATGACAACTGGAAAAAAACAGCAGAATTAACCACATCCATGGTTTGCAACAAAATCCTGTTGTGGATATCAGACATCTGCAGTCATTATTAAGAAGTAGGTCATACTATGGCTAAACTCCTCAGCAAATTCCAGACCACCGTCTTGTTGATCTCCCAGTTTTCTCACTAGGTGCCTATCAATAAAGCCTAGGGATCTGAGAGGATATCCAGCTTTAAAATTGCAATTTCCATTGCTTTAAGCAACGTGGAGGAAACAGCTCTCTCGCAGTTCTGGGAAAAGAAATTATTTAGTCTAATTTTGATGTTGGAATCTGCAGACAATCACTCTAACATAGTTCCTTTTATCATCACAATAATATGTTTTCCTTTCCTAGTGCTTATTTTTCTTCCTGATAGATATGACGTATTATGCTCTTGGGTTTCTTTAAGAGCTCTTTTTTCTATCTCAGTGCTGGTTTCTAAAACCATGCATTTTCATCCTGTCCTCACCTTACTGCTTAAGCATTTGTAATGTTTTAACATTCCATCTATTTTAATTGAAATCTTAGGCAATCCAATAGAGGCTGTTTTCTCCCTGTTTAGACTGATGATGTGGCAGGATTAGAATCTGATCCAGGCTGCTCTGGGGGAGCTGGCTTATCTTGGTGGGAGAGCTGGAACTCAGTGTTAAATCGCTGCAAGAAGAAACTGTTCTAAGGCCATGCAGAGTCCTCACAGCGCTTCCTACTCCAAACATCCTCACTCCCACTGGAAAGAAAAACAGTGCAGAAAGGTGGCAGTGCTTGTAAGCTGAGCGACGAGAGCAGGATCTTCTCAGAGAAACCGCCTCTGAGCAGCCTCTAGCTCCACTGACTGGCGTATGATACCCTTAATAAAAGTGAAGCCACGAGCGGGCCCTGGCTGATATGGGATGAGGAATTTTCTGCCTTGATCGTATGTAACTGGTATAAAATCTCCAGTTTAGTGGCCTGTGCTCATAGCTGGTGCTGAATGCACAAGAGAGGAGCTTTTCTGCCTGTCTCGGGGTTGAGGCAGGCTGGAGAGCTGGCATCTGAGGAGCAGACAGCAGGAGCCTCCAGGAACCTGCAGCACCATCAGGAATGAGAGACAGGCAAAAGCCATAAGTGGCTGGTGTTCCCATTTAGCACTGCCCCATTAAGCAGTATTCTTTGCTAGAAATATCACCAACCTCAAGTATCTGTCCTTGGGAGGTACCCCAGTTAGAAACTTTTCCCAATTAAGTGAGGAAAGCAGGGTGTTAAAAAGTGCCCATTGTGGGCAACACTCAAGTAAAAAAAGTGATGTTGGTGTGATTTAAGCTGGAGAACAACAAATAGATAAATTAGTACAACAGAGAGCATTCAAGGTTTTTTTTTTTTTAAACCGTTTCTCCAGAATAGCAGTTTTGTGAAAGAGACCTTTTTGTAAAGGGCCTGTTGAATATTGTACCAGTTCAAAGGGAGGAGAAGTTTGCTCCTTCACTGTGTTTCCACTTGAGTCAGTGTCCCATTGGAAGATGGGTACATCAGCAATTTAATTGATATGCTGTGATTCATTAAGCACAACAGTTTGGAGAGAGCTCAGCATTTGGAAAAGGAAGGTTATTCAAATGCTGATGCACTCTAGCTCCAGATGCAATCCCTGTCTGAGGGTGTTGTCTGAAAGTATCCAGACAGAGGAGCTGTACTGAGGTTTTCCAAATGCCATGATGTTCAAGTCAGGATCTGATCCCCAGACCACCCACTGTTCTCACTTGGAGGCTTAGCTCAGCTCTCTGTTATTGTTTATTCTGCTCTTCTGAACTGCCCAGTATTTAATTATTTATTTATATTTATAATAATAATAATTAAAAAAATAATTTAATAAGACTTTAACCCAGAGAATAAAGTGGAGGAAAATATTTCTCCTTCAAGTATTCCCATAAAACTCTAGCTGACTTCTTAACTCCAGTGTGTCATTGGGTAACTAAAATACCTAGCCTCAGGTATCCAGCTTACTGATGTAGTAGGCTGTAGTAGGAGTATCTCTCTCTTTGCTACAATTGAGTTTACAGATGATCAAATGTCCTGCACATAGTGGATTCAAATTCCTAGAAGCCAATCTTCTATTTTCCAGAAGGATATGAAGCATTACCTTAGGTCATAAGACACACTTCCTACACAAGGAACTTCATTCCACAGAACAGAGTTAAAACATACCCCAAGCCAGACACTCGTGGACAACAGGTTTGAACTTGGCCTCTTCCAGATGAAGGCTGCTAATAGACAAGGGGTTATCTCAGTACATTACTTTGTTAACTTCATTGTGCCTTAGTTTCCTATGTCACTCTTTCCTTTTTTTTCCCTGAGGAGTGCTTTTTTTCCCCTCAGTCTTTTTGGGATCTCCACTTGTCTTCATGGTAAGGTGCAAGCTTCTTAAATTACTCATGGTACCTGCACTCCCCCAGCTCCTGAGATGTCCCATTTTGAATAGAAAATTAATGCTTTCAGCAAACAAAACCTTTTTGCCTTCTGGGCAGAATATATATAGAAAAATCTGCTTATTGTTATTCCTTCTTAAAATTTTTTTCAAAAGAAAACTCCAGCAAGATTCCAGGTCCACATCTGTCAAGCATATACACAGACCAGAACCATGCTACCAAACAGTGAGCTGTTCAAAAAACTTGCTTTGAAAATTTTCTTAATGCGTTAAGGCATTAGCTGATATAAAAAGCTTTCCACCTAACCTGGACACAATTAATTAGACCATCAGTAAAAACAAACATCATTTTTCCAGTCAAACATAATAAGTTAAGGCAAGTCCACTCATTTCTGCTTAATAAGGATCCCAAATTGTGTTGCGGGTATACTGGTTTTGTCTTAAATCCTGTCAGTGCAAATAGGCAGAAACCAATTAGCAGTTTATTAGTGTGTTAAGGTGTTAGTAATTCTTATTATATAATGAATCAATGTTTCTGCATTAGCCTTTGGTCACTGATTAAGCAACACACTTAAACACAGACTTAACTCCAATTATGGGAATGGTCCTCTGAAGTTAGGCATGTGTTCAAGCATGTGAATTATAAAATGCACGTCATGTTCAGCGTAAGAGCTATAAAACCAAAGGCACTCTGAAGCAAGGTAAAATTCAAGCTGGCATGTCTCCTACTGTTGTAGCTTTTCAAAAGATACAGATACTTCCATTTCTGTTCCTGTCCCCACTACCATGTTGTTAGTTAATAGTAAGTCAATCCAGAACAGCCTTGTGGGGAGAGCAGCAAAGAAAATTGCTGCAGGTCCTGGAGCAGGGTGTTAGGCAGCAGTGCAAGCACACAATGCAACGGTGAGAGAAGAGATGCGCCCAGGCCTCACATCTGCTTGGAGACCCTTGCACTACCATTGTGGCTCTGAGCCATGCATGTATCAGAGTAAGCTGTGCAAGGAGTGCCCTAAGCCTGTAGCATGGTAAGGCATGAAGAGGGTAGTCTACAAAGAGCTCTGTCTGAATTTGGAGGCAAGCAGTATATACTTTTCATTGAGGTTTCAGGCCTCCAGCCCACGAAGAAGACAAACAGAGCTGAGCAGTGCCTATGGAACAGTCATGAGTCTGGTCAATGCCAGGCTGAGCCAGGTGCTTTCAAGCTGACCCAGAAGAGTTCACCACCACTGACAGCAGGGTCTGCAGTCTGGTCAGTCCTGACACAGGCAGCATGATTGCCTATAGTGTTTCTGTACTACCACACTAGCAGCCTGCCCATATCCATCCCCCAAAGGGGGGATGCAGACACCAGTTCAGAGTTGAGAACAACAGTACCACCTTTTACTTGTAAAAAATGACTGAAGCAGGCAGGTATTCCTTCCCCCCTCCCCCCCCCAAAAAAAAAGAAGAGCCAAAAGATTTCATCTTCTCCCTGAAGTCATTCATTCTGGCAAGTTTCATCCTAAATGCAGATGCCTGTGCACCTCAGACACTCCGAGTCTGGCCCCTTGCCCATGCTCCTGATGTTTCTACACCTCTTCTCCATGCTTCTCCACCATGACTCCAAATCCTGCTGAAATGAGAGGAGTACTGTTAACACACTCACTGCTTCTATCAGTTGGGCTAGCAGTCTGTCTATTAGTAACCCACAGGTGGATATGCTTCATGGTAGCACTGTGCATCTCTGGCATCTTCCACTCCAGAAATGTCCTTCCAGCCCCAAAGTGGTGGGAGGTGGTGTTGGATGGGGGAAGCTCTTCACACAGTTCTTGGGAACCTGCACCACATAGGAGTGGTGGAACTGCTGATGGTCACCCTGTGTCTGGCAAAAAACACAATTTCATCACTTTGCACCAATGCTTGCCCTCCAGAAATGCCACTGACAATGGCAATGTTTCAGTGGAAACACATCTAATCTCAGCCACATCAGTTTGGCTTTTATTCCTCTATCACCAGCACCCTCTGGTTTTGCAGGACAACAAAAATCAAAAATTCTCATTAAAGGTCCTTTTGTTTTTTGACCGTCCCATGATACAGGTACTCAAGCTGTAGCCACAAGGATCTCCTCACCAGATCTGTGGTTCTTTCTTCCTGCTACTAGCTCCCTGTGCTGAGCAGCAAGCTGCAGAAACACAGGTGCATGTGAGGGCAGGTGCAGTGCCCACTGCCTGCATTGGTGGCACAGGAAAACTTGCTGCTTTCCTTTCTCATTACCAGACCAAAGTTGTCATAGGTATCTTGTACGTATGTTTTTTTCCCAGACAATTGTTTTTCTTTCATGGGCTCAAATCAATTGCTTTTTTGACAATAAAATAAAAAATCAGTGAGAAGCTTATTAAATCTACAGCTGGTAAGAAGCATTGCAAGCCTGATAGGCATTGTCATTTTGGGATCCTGCAACATAGTCATTTACTCTGTGGCTGTAGCCACCTCATGACAATCTTTCCCAGTCAGCAGTCAGAATATCCTCTCTGGAGGCCTGCTTCAGTGCCTCGGAGATATAATAACTACCTCAATTTCATGAGATATGACTTTCTCAGGAGCTGGCTGGTCTGAGACCCTGGAAGTTACTTTTCAGCTATGCCAGGAGCTAGGGAGCATCTGAAAGCTCAATGGTATTTTCTCAAAGTGAGAAGAGTGTTTTTTAGACTCTGATGTGAATACACAGCAAAACCAAAGCAAAACAACCTCCTCTAAACAAGCCTCAAGAGCTCACCAGACCATAAACCACGATCATGCAAGTCTCTCCCTTTGGCAGAGAGGGTGACATTATGAACAATATACCAGAACTGTTAATTTTATTTTTCATCAGTTCTGGAAAGTGTTTGTGTGTCAGAGCAGTATGCACCAGGTTCAGATGCAATGCTAAGTCTATCTCAGCTCTCTAGAGCAATGAAGTGGGATTAATTTTTATGCAAACATTCACATCACAGTTACTTGTTACTTGTTTTCACATATAAGTAATCAATATACTCTTGAAGAAACTTGCACAGCCTCACTTGAACACCTATCTTAGTGCCTAAATTGGGGATGTAGACGGGCTCACCCCCTCCTATCTTTAACGCTGGGAGTACAAGTGCTCTTTGACTCACTAAAGGGACTGGGGGGAACCTACAGAGGACAAGTTGGCCCAGCTGAAAGCTGCCACCTCTCTCCGCTCACCCCACGCATATCTCTGGGCAAACACACTTCTAACTTAGGCATCTCGGTCAAGTGTGCCTTGTATCATCCATATAGCTCTGTACGGACAGTACTGAGGTACCCAGGGACATGCTTTCAAATGCTTGTCCTCAAGCTTTGGGATCAATACCACTAATTTGTGCCTAAATCTTAACCGTTACTGTGCATTAAATCTGCCAGATGCAAGTCAATATATTCTCTTGCTAACAATCTCCTTCTGTCTTCTTGTTGACAAACCTTCCCTAAGGCCTCCTTAAACTAGCACAGGTTAGACATATACAAAGTGTTTTAAAATAAGGAGCTTTAAGAAGAAGGAAATCAGAGCCTATATTACTGTGGCAGAATGTATATTCAGCAGTGCTGAATGCAAGCAGAGAGCTCGCTGCTGTGGGAGGCGCAGCACCGTAGGAACTACTTTAGGGCTGGAGCACCTCTCCTACGAGGACAGGCTGAGAGAGTTGGGGTTGTTCAGCCTGGAGAAGAGAAGGCTGAGGGGACGCCGTATTGTGGCCTTTCAGTACTTAAAGGGGGGCTATAGGAAAGATGGAGACAATCTTTTTAGTAGGGCCTGTTGTGACAGGACAAGGGGTAATGGTTTTAAACTAAAGGAGGGTAGATTTAGACTGGATATTAGGAAGAAATTTTTTACTATGAGGGTGGTAAAGCGCTGGAACGGGTTGCCCAGAGAGGTGGTAGATGCCCCATCCCTGCAAACATTCAAGGTCAGGTTGGACGGGGGTCTGAGCAAGCTGATCTAGCTGAAGATGTCCCTGCTCACTGCAGGGGGGGTTGGACTAGATGACCTCTAAAGGTCCCTTCCAACCCAAGGCATTCTACGATTCTATGATTCTACTTGCCTTTCATACAAACAAAGTGCAGGGAGGGAAGGCTCCTGTTCAAGACATGAGACAAGACACTCTTTGATGTGTCAAGTCTCTGTCTTGAGCCCAAGTATGCTGCAGCACTGAACTTAAGATTTAAGAGAACTGCAGTATGAGGACTGAGGAGGCTTAGGGCACTTTTTGAAGTCATAGAGCAACCAAAAGTTGCAGAAATGCCCCACAGGCTGATTCAGAGCATCCAGGTCAGGAGCTTCACCCTCTTCACTGAATTGACAGGAAACTCAAAGGGAGAAGCCTGGCTTTAATCTGGGTGAATGTGCTTCTTGACATGTTCACATATCTCTGGAGTGCCCATTTCTCATACAAACCTTATTTTTCTTTCTATCTCATGGTCTCTGATCTGTAAAGGATGGAAAGTCCTTGACTGTAAGGCCCCACTTCAACTATTTACTCCCCATGGATATGTATGGTATGACATTTATACATGCAAGCTTTTATGTGCATGCTTACGTGCATGGGAAGTCAGTGGCTAGGCTGAGACACACCTGGAAGCATGTCCGAACTCTGAGCCCATTTTCTGCCTATACCCCTTTTCCTTTTTCATGACTTCACTTCTGATACTATTTTTGGGTTTTAATGTCTTTTCTCCTCTTCCATCCACTCCTTTCCTTTCATTCACCTCTGTTTCTTCTCTAAGCTCCCTGAACACCTTTGTTTCCCACACAGAGGTGGCAGCATAGGGGTTGCTTGTCTATTTTTATTTCCCTTTTGGTTTTTTTTCCCCTCTCTCCAGTATGTGTTTTTCTTCTTTCAGTTCCCCCTTCTGAATCACTTTTCTGTTTTGGTCTTTGCAGAACCATTATCCTCTGAATTGTCTTTGCTCTTGACTATTCAACACCCTCTGGGCTGACTCAGCCCAGGCTGTGTGGGAACTGATTGGGAGTGAATCAGCAGCACAGTGCTCAGAAGGGAATTAACAATCTATTTACTCTCAGATGATTCCTGTCTCTCCACCTCCATCTCCAGTGACCATTTTCCAAATAAAACTATTCATAATCCTCAGATATATGAACAGGCAAAGTGCTAGAGAGGGGCTGGAAAAGTTGCGTTAAGACAGTAGGTGGCTGAAACCATTGAAAGTTTCAAGTGGCAATAGCTAAAATTAGTCCAAGTGGAGAGAAGATTATTAGCTAGGGGACTTAAGGGTCCTACGCAGCAGGTGGTCTGTTTCCAGAAATCAAAATGTTCTAAAAACCAGCAAATATCTTTCACATTCAAGTGTTATTTTTATTCAACTCTAATTACAAAAATGGTCTTTCCTCATGCAGAAGTATCACAAAGCAGTAACAGCAACAAGTATGTATACAGGGTGCGAACTTTTATAGTATGCAGAAACTTTTTGTGATAATGTTTTGAAGAAGAGCTTCTGAATACTTCATTTCCAGCACAAAGGCCCTTTTCAGACCTGTACGTGGAGCAGCCAAAGGATGAAAACCACAGAAAGTGCAGAATCTATTCTTCAGCAAAGCCAGATTCCTCTACCTCTGCCTCTGGGGAAATGATCTTGTTAATAGGATGCTTCCTAGTTCTTTTTCATAGTTTAATATTATTGTACTGCCTGCTGTTCCCACTACACTGGATGCATGAACATGTGGGAATATACTGTCTACTGTTGACAAGGGTATAAATGGGGAGCTAGTCTATTAAAGTGTAGGTCTTACAATGGCATAAAAGGGATATAAGTGATCTGATTCTGCAGAGGAGAGGGAACAGTTTCTGAATGGCTATTTCTGTAATGGCTGCAGTCTGAATTTGATGGATGCCCCTCTAGACCAAACTGCAAGGTCTTTCCCTTGTTTGTAATGTGATTGGAATGAACTTGTTCTGTTTTGTTCCCCTTTAAAATGACTGTGATCAGTGGCTCAGAAGCAATTAGAAAAAGCAGAGCCTTGTCATTTCTCTGAGTTTTTAGACTTAGAGAACAGGATGATCATTCATGAAAAATGCTTCTTGAAAACTCAGCGAGGCCCTTGTGCTTCACCCTCTGTGCTTGAACACATGTCCATGGCTGGCCTGTAATTGCAGTACTGCCAAATGAAACAAATTGAAGGGAGAGTACAAAACATAATACCAAAGCTGGAATAGAAAGCATTTGCTTTAAGGAAGCATCCTTTGATTTGCGAGATGGAGGGTCCAAACCCTTATTTAGGAGGAAATGCCTCAAAATATTCTCCCTTTGGCATCTGGTAAACATTAAGTTTTTAATGAGTTCAGTCTGAAACGGGCTTTGAATATTAGTTCTAGAAGCAACCCTCCTTGTAAATACAGTGTCACAGGCCTGCCACAGAAGAATGGTGAGAGTTGAAGCCAGCATAAATTGCTAATAACCCAATTACTTGAAATTAAGATGTACCACAGTAGAACCACTTGCTTGGCTTCCACTTTCAAAATGATTCCCAGGTGATTAGAAAGCAGCTTAAGAGAGCTGTGAATGCAGAAGAAAAAGAAGACAAGATGGTTTGGGTTTTTGACAAATTTTGTGGTGCCCACCAAGGCAGGTAAGACACTGACTTCAAGAAAAGTTTAGCAGAGAGTTGAAGGAATTACTGGTCCTTCGGTTATCACTTGTGCATCACTACAGGGGAGGAAAGAGAAATACTCATTTTTTGAAGCAGGCAAATAATTTCTTACAGATCAAACACATTTCAATGTGTTTTACATTTCGGAGGCTAAGGTTTTAGTTAACAACAACTGAGCTTTACGGAGCAAACTCTGGAGAAGAACAATTCAGCTGTTTAGAAGCAGACTGACCTGCTAAGCAAATGTCTGGAGGGCTGGAAATAGAATATATTTTACAGTCAAGAAAATAAGAGATCTTACTATTTGCCTTTTCTTGTTCACTACTTTACTCAAGCGACAATCCCATTACAAACCTCATTACAGAGAAATTGTCTGGCTCTTGCACAAATAGATTGTTGATGAAAATGTATCCTAAGAAGGCCAGCTAAGGTTTCCAACTGACTGTGTTTCAGTGTCACATAATGTGATTTTGTTGCACACCGGTTACTGAGAAAAAAGTGAAAAGAAGGGACTCTGAATTAAAAAAAACAGACTTGTTTTCTCTGCAGACAGAACCACTAAGGGATGGACATTTCCATTCAACAGAATAGTCAATTGCATTAGCCTTTCAGCTGCTTATGGTCCCAGTGCAGTGGGAGCAGGATACAGACTCATTCTAGGCTCCTTTCTTCTGCCTGAACTTTTTTTTTTTTTTTTGAGGACCATCTGTTCTGCATATCAAATTCATAAGAGAACAATCTTTTCAGTTTTAGAATTCTAAATCATTTTATCTCCCTTTTCCCTTTTCTTGGTGTTCTTGTTAGTCCTAATTTTAAAGATATATTTGATATTAAAAGTTAGAGAGTATGTTGAAGTGAGGAGTTGTGTGTCCAGTTAGGGAGACTGTATACACTCAGAGTTTAAGGATACACCTTCGGACCTGAGTCCTTTAGTGTTCATTCTGCTTTGGCTTGCTGCAGCCATAGCAGAGGCAGTGTGATGGGGGCCATTCACAAAACCCCACACAGAGATCTCCTGAGGCCCACCATCTCAGATCCCGGTGGAGGGCAGGTAGCTGTATGTGAAGCCAACTAAGAAGGAGCAACTACCTGCATAATGATTTACTGGGGCTAAAGGTCCAGGCTAGGCAGTACAAATATGAATCCACCATCTCTTCCCACAGGCTCAACTTTGGTCAGCACAGAGCTTGGCCAGGATTCTCCAAGGCATTTAATGACAAGTGGCATAAGAGAAAAGTCAAATGGAGAAATAAATCAGAGCTCCACTAGTGGTGGCTGCTGCTGCTTAGAAGTGAAGAGGGGCATAAAAGAAAAAGAGGTTTAGGCTGTGCAGAGGGGAAAGGACAGCATCATAAAGACTAAAATATCTTTTTACGCACCTGCAGCATTCAGGCATAAAAGAGTTGACTGCCGGGTGGCCCACCCCAAGCTTTGGGAAGATATGCTATGCTCCACACCAAGATCCCCAGCCCCATGGAATGGCAGAGTAATTGTGAGGTCACTCCTCTCTCATGCTATTTTTCAGCAAAGGAGTGAATTTGTTTTCCCAAAGACATGATCAGGACTGACTCAGACTACCTGGTATTTGAATGATATTGGGAAGCTCTGTAGAAGCTAATGACTTCAGTCATTAGCATAGTGAAGGTATTTTTTGCTACTGTTCTTGGCATGCATTCAGAAACATTACCATACCACCAAAACACTTAAATAGTACAATTTGCTCAGAGTGGACTTTCAGATGACAGCAGCTGGAACAAACCAAACCTATTGGAGACTTGCTTAACAGGTGCAATTCCTGGCCTCCAGTTCATAATCACTGTCCTCAGCTAAGTAGATCTGGATACTGACTTATTCCTCAGATCTTTCAGTCTGTGTCTAACAGAAAAGAGGCTCAGGCTGGTGGGGTTTTCTCTGCATGATTTTCCTTCTGGAACTCACACAGTGTCTTTTCTTGCATATCACATACTACGTGCTTTTCAGGACAGGGAACGATCACTGCTGTCATCTGACAGAGAACAATATAAACTAATTGTGCAAGTGCACATCACTGTGACACACACAGGACTACCACTTTTGCACCCCAAAAAAAGTGACAAGCCATGTCTAGCACAGGCAGATGCCCTGGGTGCCACATACAGAGGAGTGCTATTGCAGTCCACTGTTGTGTCCCGCTCCAAGACTGCAGCACAGGTAAAGGAAATAGGATATGGCTGGAACATCGTCTTCTGGCTAATCCCAACTGTAGGGTATTGATGGCACCTGGCCACAGGGCTTCTTTATTTTATGTGAAGGATCAGGCAGGTCCAACAATGGCAAAGTCACATATGAGCTGGAAAATCATCTTTCCCTCTCCCAGTTCTATACAGAGCACTGCTATGAGACCACAAAGGTGGATGAACTGCCAGTGAGCTGATCTACATGCCACTGAGAGGATATTCCTCCTACAATCTCATTCATTTCTGAAAAACTTCTTTTTCCAAAATTGTATAGCTCCAGCTGAACAATATTTTTGTACTAGTTCTTGATATGGCATACCAGAGAGGAAAAAAATATTGCCCTGTTTTCTTACAGATAATTTTTTCTCACTCTCTACAGGAAAGCAAAAGATAAATACAGCACAGCTGTCCTAATCGAAGGCAATATTTGTGCAAAATTAAATGATCTTCTCAACGGCCATCAGACATAACACTGGTTTTGAAAAAAATAACACCATAGGGTTTGGATCCTTCAAATTCCTTCTCAGATGAAGAAAAACAGAGACACTCCAGTGGGAAAGGCAAAGATACACCTAATCTTCCGTCCTGAGAGCACTTTCTGTGCAGTTCAACAGTTCTGTTCTTCTTGCCAGGTATTGCCCCCTTACGGACAACAGGTGGCCAGAAACAGCAACAAAATGAACTCTTGAAAAAATCCTATTATTTACAAAATATTTATTGGAAAATACGTGTTTCTTATCTCCGGAGGGAAGAAGATGTAAGAAGCGAGAGCTGGAGGCCAGGAGAGTTGTGAGTCCACGGCTGTTCCAGAGGAACTTCAGTGCCTTGGATGCTGGAATAGGAGCCTGCGTACGAGCCTTCTGAGAGACACAGCGACATAAGGCTGTCGGAAGAGAGGAGCAGAGCCCAAAGTGACCCTAACAATGAGAAGATGGTGAAAGTCCTGAAGAGGAAGAACTAATACTCTGAACTTGGGTAAGAATATATAGTTATGCATGCATAGGGTGGGAACAATTTGTTTTGCGGCAGTGTTTCAGGAATTGCTCTGTGGGTTTCACTGGATCATAAGCTGAACAGTATTGTGTTATTGGGCAAAAGGCAACCATTTTATGGGAGTACATAAACATAAATAAGACTCAAGGAAAAAAACTGTTCTTGACTCAATACAAGGTGGGCTCCATTTTTGTATTAAGCAGTAGAGGTCAGAGAAAAAAAAAAAACCACAAAAAGAGCAGACCAGTTGGAGAGCATCTAGAGAAGGAAACTTCGCTGTTCAGAGGTGTGGAAAATATAACTTCTGAGGAAATAGAACAAAAATTGGATTTAAGCAAAGAAAAGATTGAGCAGAGACACAATAATGTAAAAAAGTATCTGCGAACTGGAAGGACATAGATTTTTCTGTATGTCACTTGTGAGAAAGGTCGCTGTTTATGTCATAGCAAGGAACATTTACATTTGGCACAAGGAAAAAGTCTGGAGCCACAAGGAACATCAAGTGCCAGACTGCTTGTCGGAGAGGTTACAGAACTTAAAACCATATTGGACAAGAGAACCTCTCGGAGCAAAGGGATGATGCATTCTGCACACCAGCCTTCAAGGCTGTGAGCCTAAAAATAGCTCTGAAATGTTGCCACAGAGACCGTATAAGACGCTGGTTAAGACTGTCTTAATATTTATAGAATGAACTACAAGGCAATTTCTTAATATTTATAGAAAGGACCCTAAGAAGTGGCAGAGCAATCTAAGTCACACATCAGAATGGACCTATTAAAGGATAATGAAAATGACAGAAAAACTGAGAAATGTGAGATAAGTTAGCTAGGATGCTACCAGAGATTTAGAGTCAATTTTTAACACAGAGAACATTTGAAACACAGCTGAGAAGCACATTTTTTCCTTTTGCCTCCTCTTTGTATACAGTGGCTTGTTTTCATGGCAGGGAAAGATGCAGTAAGAAGGAAAGAGAAAGAGCACGTATTCTTTACCATCCAGAAGAGGTGCAAAGTATCAATGGGAGTCCAGCTTAAGGCATTATTGATAACCCAGGACAAGTATCTCTTTGCCAGTGATACTGCAGCTGGAGCACACTCTGAATGGACTGTGTCAGACATCTCTAGACATGCTCATTACACAGAGGAGAATAACTGTTGCTCCCAGTCTGGCTCAGCAATTTCCCCTTTCTTTCGTCTGTCTCTCTGCAAGGCCAGTTCTGCAGCTCTGGAGGAAGATCAGTAGACACTGCACCTTATGGAGCAGGTCTTGTGTGATAATTTTACAGGTGAGGGGAAAGATCCCTGCTACACCAAGCAAGTACTGAGTGTCAGCTGGCCCCAGATCCCCATGAGGTGCATGGTCAGTGTTTCTCAAGCCTGGGCAACTGCTACCTGGACTGAGGAAATGAATAAACTTCATTGAAGTGTATAAAAGAGGACAGACTCTCAGAACAGCCTGGGTTCTGACAGCAGGACTCCTGTTGCAGACCTATAAGCAATAATCTTATTGAGGAAAGAGGTGAGCCTTCCTCATGCCCCCAGAGCACCAGGGAAGTCTGCAAGGCAGTGGCTGGCCCTGAGCTGTGCTTGGTTCAGATAGTGACACAGATCATGGTATGAGGAATAAAGCCACTTGTATCTTGTTGGAGATCAATGTGCTGAGAGCCACTCACTTCACAGTTTCAGCTCTCCTCCTCCTTCCTGGGTAGAAGTCACAGCAACCAACTCCCAGGCTGCAAAGGATTTGCTTTCTCCTGAAGAAGCTCTTGGTTGCTAAGCAGTAACTATGTGGGCATTAGACGTCCACAAAATCTCTGGGATCTGCCTCACCAAAATGTCACGGTGAAGCTCAGACATCCTGCTGAGATGTGATTACATGCAAAGTTTCCATTATATAGGGCTAATATTACTGCAGCAGCTTAAAATAGTTTTTTTTGAAGGGGTTAGAGAGGAGACTTTTGCTGAGAGCTTGGGCAGGTGAATTCAGCATGGTGATCAATAGTATGAAGTCTAGTTGGAAGCCGGTAACTAGCAGTGTACCCCAGGGCTCAATACTGCATCCAATATTGTTCAACATCTTTATTAATGGATTGGATGATGAGGCAGAGTGTACCCTCAGCTAGTTTGCTGATGACACAAAACTGGAAGGAGTGGCTGATATGCTAGAGGTCAGGCTGCCTGGACAGGGACCTTGGCAGGCTGGAGAAATGGGGTGAAAGGAACATGATCAAGTTCCACATGGGGAATTGCAAAGTCCTTCCCCTGGGGAGGAACAAGCACCAGTATATGCTGGGAACTGACTGACTGGAAAGCAGCTATACAGAACAGGACCTGGGGGTCCTGGTGGTCCATCAGGACTGTGGACCTCCACCTGGAGTGCTGCCTTTGCGCAGAGCCTTGGCTGGCAGGGGTGCTGTGGGTCCCGCACGACGGCTGTGCCGTGGCTGTGGGCACCACTGAAGACTCCCAGCCAGTGCCTTTGCCTTCCCTGACAGCCTCCTTCAGGTACCCTGTGCTAGCTCGAGTCGTGCTGCTTGTCTGCGGGGAGCAGAGGGGGTGGGGGGTCTTGGACTGTGGGCAGTGTCCCTGGGGGGAGCCGAGGGGACAGGCAGGTGGGGACGGCAGCCCTTGGGGCTGGCTGTCGCACAGGGCTGCTTCTGCTGCTGCTTTTCAGCCCACAAGGACACCCTTTGGGAGGCCCTTGCCTCCCTCTCCCACCGCTTTCTGAGGCTTACTTTGCTTTTCCATTCCTAGCGCCAGGAAAGCTCTGAAGATCTCTCTTGGCGGGACATGGCGTCGGGTGCTGAGGAGGCTCCGGAGCAGAGCGGCTCTGCCATGACGGCCGCCAGCAGTCAGCTGCAGCGGGCAGGGTGGTGGGAGGCAGCGGCAGATGACCCGTGCTCCGTCTGCCTGGGCAAGATTGACAACGCAGCCTATGTAGACGGATGCTTCCACACCTTCTGCTTTGGCTGCATCCGGCGGTGGGCCACCATGAGAGCTGCGTGCCCGCTCTGCAGGCAGCCTTTCGAGCGTGTCCTGCACACGGTAAGGGCGGATGATAACTACCAGGAGTACGTGGTTGGCCAGTCCACTCGCCGGCAGAGGACAACGGCCAGGGAGCGGGTGCGCAGCAGATCCCCGCAGCAGCGCTACCACCTGCGCCCAAGGCCCACCAGCAATGGGCCTGCAGCTGGGTGGAGGGGACCTGCGGAGGGGCACCAAGGGGTGGGGGGTGACGCAGCTCTGGGGCCCTCCAACGCCTCCGCCGAGCAGGCTGCAGGGGAGCGCCCTGCCAGCCCGGCGGATGGGCAAGCCCCTCACTATGACTTGCTGGCGCTGAGAGCGCAGCTGATTGCTTTTGTAGAAAATGAATAAAGGTCCAGAAGCTTTCTGGGGCATGTTTCTTTCAAAACTAGAGCGCAAGCTGCTGCAGGGCATGCTTTCCAGCAGGGTCACAACAATGTAGGGAAGCAAAAGGGGAGAGCTTCTTGGGGTGTGCCATGATCTTCTTTAACATAAATGCTGCAACAGAGCCCCTTTCACTCACACTCTCCACACCTTCCCCTTCAAAGCACTGGGGCAGGGCTGTCCAAGCCCCTTGGCCATCAGCCAGGCCGCCTGTCCTAAAGACCTGCAAAGTGGGGTGCCATGGACAGAGGCCATGCTGACAGCCTCATCGCTGCTGGGTCCTCCTGCCGGCGCCTCCACACCCAAACAGCCCCTGCCATCCTCCGGTCACAGCCCTCTGTGCCTTTCTCTGACACTTGCCTACAACAGCAGCCCAACTCCTTCAGCCCCAAACACTGTGGCTGTGACTTGGAGGCAGGAAACACCAGGAAACACTTTTTTACCTTGAGGGCGACAGAGCAATGGCACAGGTTGCTCAGGAACTGGTGGAGTCTCCATCCTTGGAGATTCTCAAAAGCTGCGTGGATGTTGTCCTGGGCAACCAGCTGTAGGGGGCCCTGCTTGAGCAGGGGGCTTGGGCAAAATCACCTCCAGATGTCCCTTCCAACCTAAACCTTTCTGTAATTCTGTGACTCAGGTGATGGAGCTTTTTAGATTGGTATTCAGATTGGTATTTAGATTTGGGATTCAAGAGGAAACAGCACTGTTTTCCAAAGCAGCATATATAATGAAAGATATAGACACATCTCGTTAGAGTTACTGAGTAACTCAGAATTATCTGGCTCAGAAACATTATCCTGTCTTCTGCTGTTCTCCCTGGGAGTTCCACACAGCCCATTTTTCTGAAAATGAAATACTCTTGCTCTCCCCTCAACCTCAGTTACAAGAACTGCATGCTGGCATAAAACTGCCCAAATACTCATCGGGCACACTGGCATCATTCCAGGAGGGAGAGCAGAGAAAACAGCATTTTAAAAATTTGTCAGTCCTTCTTGTGAAGACATACTTGCATGATGTAATCCCACACATGCATACTTTGACTCTGTAGACTAAAGTAGGAGAAAGTGAGAGTGCTTCTCACACTGCTGCAGGGACTAAGACACTTGCAAAACCAGAAATCAGTGCTGTCACTACAGGCTGCAGGAGAAATCAGAGAGAAAATGTGATACTTGCCATGGCTCCTAGTTTACTTACTTGTAGATGTTACTGGTTGTAGGTGTTACTTTTGGTGGGTGCAAGGACACTGCAAGCAGAGTATAAACATTTTAAAAGTAAGAAGCAATCATGTACTGGCTAATCCATGAAAGATAGGTAAAGCTACTGGGTGACTGTTAGTATGCTTACTGCACTGGCGAGCCAACCAGACAGTCTGCTAGCCAAGCAGGNGGGGACAGGCAGGTGGGGACGGCAGCCCTTGGGGCTGGCTGTCGCACAGGGCTGCTTCTGCTGCTGCTTTTCAGCCCACAAGGACACCCTTTGGGAGGCCCTTGCCTCCCTCTCCCACCGCTTTCTGAGGCTTACTTTGCTTTTCCATTCCTAGCGCCAGGAAAGCTCTGAAGATCTCTCTTGGCGGGACATGGCGTCGGGTGCTGAGGAGGCTCCGGAGCAGAGCGGCTCTGCCATGACGGCCGCCAGCAGTCAGCTGCAGCGGGCAGGGTGGTGGGAGGCAGCGGCAGATGACCCGTGCTCCGTCTGCCTGGGCAAGATTGACAACGCAGCCTATGTAGACGGATGCTTCCACACCTTCTGCTTTGGCTGCATCCGGCGGTGGGCCACCATGAGAGCTGCGTGCCCGCTCTGCAGGCAGCCTTTCGAGCGTGTCCTGCACACGGTAAGGGCGGATGATAACTACCAGGAGTACGTGGTTGGCCAGTCCACTCGCCGGCAGAGGACAACGGCCAGGGAGCGGGTGCGCAGCAGATCCCCGCAGCAGCGCTACCACCTGCGCCCAAGGCCCACCAGCAATGGGCCTGCAGCTGGGTGGAGGGGACCTGCGGAGGGGCACCAAGGGGTGGGGGGTGACGCAGCTCTGGGGCCCTCCAACGCCTCCGCCGAGCAGGCTGCAGGGGAGCGCCCTGCCAGCCCGGCGGATGGGCAAGCCCCTCACTATGACTTGCTGGCGCTGAGAGCGCAGCTGATTGCTTTTGTAGAAAATGAATAAAGGTCCAGAAGCTTTCTGGGGCATGTTTCTTTCAAAACTAGAGCGCAAGCTGCTGCAGGGCATGCTTTCCAGCAGGGTCACAACAATGTAGGGAAGCAAAAGGGGAGAGCTTCTTGGGGTGTGCCATGATCTTCTTTAACATAAATGCTGCAACAGAGCCCCTTTCACTCACACTCTCCACACCTTCCCCTTCAAAGCACTGGGGCAGGGCTGTCCAAGCCCCTTGGCCATCAGCCAGGCCGCCTGTCCTAAAGACCTGCAAAGTGGGGTGCCATGGACAGAGGCCATGCTGACAGCCTCATCGCTGCTGGGTCCTCCTGCCGGCGCCTCCACACCCAAACAGCCCCTGCCATCCTCCGGTCACAGCCCTCTGTGCCTTTCTCTGACACTTGCCTACAACAGCAGCCCAACTCCTTCAGCCCCAAACACTGTGGCTGTGACTTGGAGGCAGGAAACACCAGGAAACACTTTTTTACCTTGAGGGCGACAGAGCAATGGCACAGGTTGCTCAGGAACTGGTGGAGTCTCCATCCTTGGAGATTCTCAAAAGCTGCGTGGATGTTGTCCTGGGCAACCAGCTGTAGGGGGCCCTGCTTGAGCAGGGGGCTTGGGCAAAATCACCTCCAGATGTCCCTTCCAACCTAAACCTTTCTGTAATTCTGTGACTCAGGTGATGGAGCTTTTTAGATTGGTATTCAGATTGGTATTTAGATTTGGGATTCAAGAGGAAACAGCACTGTTTTCCAAAGCAGCATATATAATGAAAGATATAGACACATCTCGTTAGAGTTACTGAGTAACTCAGAATTATCTGGCTCAGAAACATTATCCTGTCTTCTGCTGTTCTCCCTGGGAGTTCCACACAGCCCATTTTTCTGAAAATGAAATACTCTTGCTCTCCCCTCAACCTCAGTTACAAGAACTGCATGCTGGCATAAAACTGCCCAAATACTCATCGGGCACACTGGCATCATTCCAGGAGGGAGAGCAGAGAAAACAGCATTTTAAAAATTTGTCAGTCCTTCTTGTGAAGACATACTTGCATGATGTAATCCCACACATGCATACTTTGACTCTGTAGACTAAAGTAGGAGAAAGTGAGAGTGCTTCTCACACTGCTGCAGGGACTAAGACACTTGCAAAACCAGAAATCAGTGCTGTCACTACAGGCTGCAGGAGAAATCAGAGAGAAAATGTGATACTTGCCATGGCTCCTAGTTTACTTACTTGTAGATGTTACTGGTTGTAGGTGTTACTTTTGGTGGGTGCAAGGACACTGCAAGCAGAGTATAAACATTTTAAAAGTAAGAAGCAATCATGTACTGGCTAATCCATGAAAGATAGGTAAAGCTACTGGGTGACTGTTAGTATGCTTACTGCACTGGCGAGCCAACCAGACAGTCTGCTAGCCAAGCAGGCATCATTCGGGAGGAATGATACAGCATATACTCGGTGCCATACCAGAGCTCGCCTAGATTCATGGTACAAGCACCTTCCCAACCTTGGAGAGAATGGGGAAGCTCATAGAAGGGATTACAGAGTGCTAGCTGCACACAGCAAGTCAAGAATTTCCTTATGAAGCAGTTTTTCATTTAAAAAAATTGCCTATTTGTCAAAGCTGGACTGTGCAAATTTCAGCGAGACTTGCAGAACAATAATTGCACTCTTCCAGAATTACAGCAAGAGACACATAGCTGTGAAATTGCTGTAAGTCGAGTGCACGTCACACTCAGCTACCATTTTCAGCTACAGTTAGGAGTTTTTGCTTTGTGGAAACCAGCTGTTTCACATGCCAGCACATTCTTTACTCTTTCTGCCACCTGATTTGAAACTTGCCATTCTGTCATTCCTGGGTTTTTGTTCCCCTAAGTGTAGAAGCCAGGGGCTGAGAGGGGTGATTTAACAGTTTACTCTGCTGCACCTCTGCAGAGTTAAGAAAGCGCAACTGCACTCCAGCACCACGGTCCTTTTTGGTGCCCTCCTTGGTGGCAGTTCTGAGGAAACTGGTCCTGCTGGCAGCATCTGCCTTTCTTCTCACTGTTAGCCTTGTTTCTGTTGTTTAATTCTCCTTTGTCTACAAACCAGACTGGAAGCCTCAGCTGAAGCAGGTGGTGAATTGAGGACGGACTACATCAAGCCGTAGCGCGGGAACTGTCGCTCTGGATTCATCTCAGTGCCACGAGTCTGACATAACATTTGCTTTTCCAATGTGTACACATACAATCCATTAGGTTCATATACAGTCTAATTAACTGTACATTAGAAAGAGGAGTTAGACGTGCTGTTACATGTCTGTTACAGGTTGACAAAAATAAGTCCCTGGTCCTAACATCCAGCATATCTCTCTTGCCTATTCACTCCTTTGTGCAGTAGAAGTCAGCATTCACCTCCTCCTTGGGTTGTGACTCTGTAACAGCTACAAGCTTTCGCTTCCCTGTGCTAACATCCTACTGTATACACACACACACACGTGCCAGTCACGGATTTGCTGTTTTGTTAGCATCCTCTTGAGGGTTACAGCCACAATGCTTTTTTCTTTAACCCATTACTTCATAATCTTTAATGTCCTCCATAACCACTGCATTACAGGTAATAGAGCTAGAGCTGCCTTGCAGTTTCAAGACAGTATATGAGCAGAGCATGTGTACCACCTTAAAACACAGATACTTATCTTTAAAAGGCAGATAACTATTTTAAGCTTTGAAAGTTAAAGCCAACATGTTTAACTCAAGAACAAAACTATATTAATTAAGGGAAGAGTTTCACTAATGTGAAGATCTTAAATTATTTCTAGTCTTGTTTGAAAAACAACAGTGTGACAGTGATGAAAAAGACAGAGCTCTGTTTAACTGCTTGGGATTTCTTGTAACTCCTTTTGTTGTTAGCAAAGATCCTGCTTTTTTAAAGATGAGAAACAAAGCAGTTGGAAAACAAGCTTTCAGTAGCAGAACAACAAATGATTCCTTACAGTGGACTGGGGAAGAGGACTTTTTTTTTTTTCTCCCTGGTAAATTGATTCTGACCTACCTACCTTTATCATGTTAACTCAAGCAGAAGATGTACATCAGGCATGATTAAGGCCCAAAGTAAGCCCTTACAGCATGAACATTTCTTGCAGCAGAAGTACCGTTCAGATGCACTCTAACTGCCGTGCTCCTTTCCAGGGTCCAGCAGCCGTGGAAAAATAACTTGAAGAAAAGCTGATGGCATTTTTCCTCCATGGATATGCAGATGTCCTGGGAATCCCACACTTCAAGGGATTGTCGGATTTATTGCTCTTTAATTGCCCAAATGAGTCACATGTGATCAGCAAGCCCAACTTATTCAGGCTCCACTGAACTTACCAAACGTGTACAACAATAACCGCAGTGCCATGCAGCAAAGTTGAGTCTCGCTGCATTGCAATCACAGAACATAGCATGAATTTCTGCTGGAGAAGCATATAACAGAAGTATATGGCCCTGAGCAAAAAAATGCAGTTTTTAACTTGGGGTCAGTGA
>WAAD01031983.1:169455-199793 GCA_013389945.1 Fregata magnificens
GTTTTTAACTTGGGGTCAGTGACATAATGGGCTTTTTTTTTTTTTAACCACCAAGAAATGCCCCGGTTTAACTTCCAAAATCTGCTTTTATACTCTAGAGAGTAATGCCCTTTCTGTACCTGGGCAGGCTATTAGTATGTGTTCCTGTGTAATTCTGCTGTGACTGAACCACAGAAAACTCTTTACCTACCTCAACACACATTCCTTGCTTTGAAAGGAAAGCCCTCACTTGTTACATTAAACACCAATACAGATTACTTCCTAAGCACTAGCAGCCATTTAATAGTTATTCACGCTGCTAGTTGCACATCTTGCATTTAATATTTTTATTAATATGTTTTTCAGACAAAAAAACCCTTCATGGATAAAGAGAATGATACTAGTAGCCATTGTGGGACATCAGCACCAATGGATGTGCTGGAGTAGCATGTAAAGCTCCATCCCTTCTTATAAAGTATTCAGGGTTTATTTGTATTTGTTAATTTTTTTTCTGATGGCTGTGCTTTGTTCTCCAAGTATCATTTTTCAGTAACTTTTTTTAAGATAGCAGGAAGCTGACATACACATCTCTAAGACACAATTACATCATTAGGTAACATAATCTCTGTTAATTTTACTTCAAAATGTAGTTTTCTTCATGAAGGATATGAAAATAAGAGTTATGGGACTACATATGCACCGTGTCTTCTGAGCCAGGCTCGTGAAGTGATGTGAGATAGACTTTTACAACCTCAGAAGGCTGGATTATATAAAGGGATGCCCAGATAAAGGTCTCCTTTTGCTAGCCCCAGCATTAAAAGCCACACTGGCTTCTTGCCTGCTCAGCAGAAGCCAGCTCTCTCCTGTACCTATTGTGTCTGGGGTCCATCTCTCCACTCTTCAGTAGCGTGGTAACAGTCTGGCAGGTTGAAATTCAGCTGACCACTGCATTAATGGTGTATGACAAGCTATGGGCTACTTCCATCTCTGCTTGCAGAACTGTTTCTTCAGGGTTGAGAAGAGTATGATTTAGAAATACAGTATCTCTGTAATACAAGTCCTGCGAAGGAAGGTGTCATTTCTGCACAGATATTTTCCAGAGGGGAACTGCACTTGAAATGGTGCATTTTCTAACTGTTAACAAAATCATTGCGGGTCTGGAGTGGACATCTGCTCCATTTCCTTCTAGATAGTGCTCCTGTAGGAACTGCACTGTGGAGTGGTCTCTGGTCAGCAAATGTTACTTTCCACTATGGTGGGAAATTGGTCAAATTCAACATGAAAAATGAAGGTACTTTTCTAGTCCAATCTCCCTTCCACAGCACGTAGCTGGAAGTGGAAGAGATGCTCTCACTTCCTCGCTGGTTGTGTGACTATCTGAGCATACTGAACTTCTTGATAGCTAATAAATCCATCAGCAAAATGACGGTAATATAATCATGATTCCACCACAGAATGTGATTTTTCAAATCCAATTTAAACTTCAACATGGCAGAGGTCCTATTTATTTATCCTGAAATGAGGATGACAATAATTTCATATTATTCCGTTCCATGGATTCCATTAAATCCATCTTTACATACCTATTCAAAACCCTGCAGTGCTAATAGAAATCATATTTCACATGTACATTACAGATAATATCACAGTACTCTGGATTTAGCAACAGTTTATTGGTACTGTGCCATACTGGGTCTATGTCTTACAACAGGCTTAGTGATACCATGTAATTAAGTTCCACAACAGTAGTGAGGAGGGGGAGGTTTTTAGTGTACCTATTTCTAAAATAAAGCGTCACTAGACCATTTTCAGTACAAACAGTTAAATTTCAGCGATATTTCCCTTTTTAGAAAGAGCTAGGGCAAGACCAAGGCTGTGCCTGCATGCATGCGCTGCGGTTTGCAGACGCATTGCCAAGTCCCTCCGCCTGACATCGCATGGAAGCGTTAAACTCTCTCTGGAGCAGAAAGACCTAGGCAAGGTTTGTGGATCAATACCACTGATACTAGCAATATTCCAGTTCAGCACTATTTTGACAGTGGAAATTAATGTTTCTCTTCTTACAGTCAGGCCTATATTCTCATCTCAGTGCACAAGGGTTTACAAGCCTAATCTAAAACCTGCTGAAGTGAAAAGAAATTGTTGTCCTTTTAATGCAATGCATTTCACATCAGTCCAAATATTTATTAACAATATTTACAGTGTTAGCCATCAGCTTTTGTACTTTCAGGATGTAAATAAAGCCCAAATTACTGGTGAACTCTTTTACAGTTCTTTGCATAACTCTTAAAATGTATTTCTATGTAATTCTAAGCATGGAATGATGACCAGACTGTGTACACATACAACACAGCCCTGTCAGCGTTTGCACAAAGTCTGAGTTACTATCAGCCAAGCTAACTAGCATCCTTTGCTGAAAAATGTCATGCTGTTTTTAAGGTATTTCTAAATGCTAAACTCATCAAGTGCAAGAAAAATATAGTACCTGGGAGATTTTTGTCTTTCTCTTCTAGTATATTGTTGTAAACTACGATGGCCAGAAAAAAATGGATGCAACAAGCCTCAAAATCTCAGTTCATCTGAATGCAAAATCATATGGACTGCACTGTACATTCAAGCGTCTGTGGACAGTTACTTTTCGGAAAGTGAATTCCTGAACTTGGTGCTACTTGGTGCCCATCAGGCAAGTAAAAGATCACAGCAGATGTACCTCTAGGCTTTCCAAGGGCAGGAGAGTTTGCACCATGTATTAAAAGCCCTAGCAGCTTAATTGTGTCTTTCAGGATCTGCTTCCCTCACTAGTATGAATTTTCTCCCTATACTGAATCTTAATTCTTGTATATTGTTTTTGTTTAGTGTGCACTTTGTTCCACCTCTCTGAACAAGATATTCTCTCTAGGCATTTCTTCATCTGGCACAGCTTAATGCAGACCAGATTTAGAAATTTAAATCAGTACTGTTTAGGCTCTCTGAATGACATTTGCAATTTCAAATAATTTATCCAGCTTTCACATAAACAGTAAATACACTTTTTGATACTGCCCAATCTAAAAGCTGAACCTTATACAAAAATTAGCAAGGAAACAGGCAGTTTTTCAAGTTGAACCAAATATTTCTAAGAATGAGATGCCTCCAATAAAAACATTTTGCCAAGCTCAGATGTTGCAGTAGTACCTGAGTAATAATGCATGACAATAGATGAGGCCTTCCCTTTTCATGTTAAAACTGCTATTTACTAATACGCAGTTACCTTTGACAAGGCAATTGCTTCTTGCTTTCATTGAAAAAGTCACCCAAATAATTTTGTGTCATTTTGCTCTCCTCACTGGCTGTCCCCTTGGCAATACATCACCTTGGTGTCCATGAAGCAATCCCGCACTTGAGACAGCAGCGACCAGGGTGAGGGGAACGCAGATAAAATCACTCCAAAGCTGGGATTTTTCAGGTTTAGTTCAAAGCTCCACATTAAGCTCTGGAGATAGCCAAACCTCTGGCAAGCTCACTGGTTGCAGGAGCCTGAGGAATGCACCCTGCCAACACCACTGACCTGCCTCTTAGTTTATCACCATCTGCTCTGTGTGAGTTTCCAGCCTGCCTTCTGCCTCCTCCTCCTCAACCTTCATAATAACGCTACCCTCAATACCCTTTCTGTCTTTCCCACTTAATCCTGGACCTTTTTCTCCCCATCCTGCACACATCTACAAAACACTTGCTTGAGCCAACAGGGCACTACTTTGCTTTTTCATTCCCCTCTCTCCCTGGCAGGGACTCAGAACTGGCACTTTTAATTGAAATGCCAAAAAGAGCTCTGGCTTAAAATAAATGGTCACAGGATCTTGTTTATCTTGCCTCAACCATCCCGCCTGAGCCTGCTATGACAGTGTGGAGTGTGGCTCCTCTGGGACACCAAGCATACAGCAGACTACAGCAGCAAGCACATGCCTTGGTGGTGTTAAATCATAAATAAAACAGGAGCAGCAGGCACCTCCTCTGAGCATAAAATGTAGAAGCCTCCCTGTAACTCATTTCAGTCCTTTCTTCAGAAGCAATCCCTCTCCATTAGACTCCTGAAATCTGCTTTACTTCGCAGAGTACAGCTCTTCAGCTGAGCTCAGAAATCAGTCTGGCAGTGTAGTCTCCTGTGGCAGAAATCTCCAGAGCAGGCACAGCATGAAAAGCATTGCCCACCTGCCTTAAGATTAATTTCCCCCGCCACATTCACTGGAGTTCAGCACCACTGGCACTCGTGCGTTCAGCCCTTGGGGCAGGTGAGAAGACAGCCATACCACTGATATGTGAAGTGCTTGGAAAAACAGTTTGAAAAAGCTAATGGGAAAAAATCAGCATCTTACTCCTCTGTGGGCACCAGCCATTTTTAGCCTGCCTGTGTTGATGGCCCTGAAACACTGCGCATTGCTGGTGTGATGCTGGTGCTACTGTAGAAAACAGGAGGGACCAGGGCAGGCGCAGGAAAATGTCCACAAGCCTGAAATTAGGAGCATCAAATCAGTAAGTGCAAAGGTAAAAAACTGTGATGGAAAAGGGGTGATCCACAAGAAGGTCACCGGCAATTTGACTCTTCTCTAAGGCCCCAGGTGGCAACCTTCCCTTCACCATCAAAACCACCTAGCCAACAAATTGAGAATGAAAAACACAGGGCAGACTTTTACCACTACTATCAAGTTTCCTCATACATGTGTTTCATGAGCACCTATTTACAGGTACAGATATTTACTGACACAGTCAGGTAGCTGTCTGTTAGTGTGCTGTGAACAGGGTAGGTAGGTGTTGCATACTCAAACTTTACATAACTGATATGAAGACCAGTCTGGGACTCACTCATTTTGGAAACCTGCAGATTTCTAAGTTTCCAAGTTTTCTTAATTTGTGCATTTAAAGAAAAGAGTTGGCAAACAATAACACAAGATATATTAACCTGCAGAATGGTTCAGTTGTTGACATTTTTGCTCAGTTTTCAAACATATCATCTTGGATTTGGGCTCCGACTGTCCTGGCAAATGATGAAATGATGGCTTTCATGTATTGCAGTGAGAGATGCATTTATTTCATACACAGGCTCATCATCAACTTTAAAAAGACAGCTAGCACTGTCATTAGTTTCACAGGGAAAGTACATTTTCCCCCCTCTTAATGTTCATATCTAACAAAACTTTTTTTCCCCCTCAAAAGTATATACCACTAGATGCACGCTATACCCAAAGGAGTCAATTTTCTCTCCAGGCTCAGGGTGATTATGTGGCTGAGCACTAACTACGATTACTGATGATGTGGGGGAGAGCTGTGTGTGTGGCATTCATTGGTGAAGACTAGACATCCCTCCCTGACACCCCCCTTCCCCTCCCTGGCCCCTGACGCTGTAATTGTCAGTCTTCCTCAGAGTGTGAAGCAAGGGATTAGCTGTGCTTCACGAACTCCGGCAGCTCCATGCCCGTGCACAGGGTAAGCGCTCCAGCCTTCTCCAGAGCAAAGGCCGGGTGAGCAGCATCAGTGAATTTGTGCCTGATGGTGAACAGCATCCGTCCTCTCTCTGCGTTGAAGAACAACAATCTGCCACCACTGTAATCCAACAGGATGCCGATCCTGGCCGGGTGTTCTGTCACACGGACATTGCTCATCACACCAGTGTGAAGAAATTTGTAAAGAAAGCTATGGGAAAATGGAAATCAGAATACAGTGAGCATCCTCATGGCAATTTACCAGAAATAACCTACCGTTTAATTCCCACCTACTAACAGGTGGCTGCATACAGCAGCGTACCATGTGGCAACTGCATTTTGCTGAGCACGTAAGCAAAGCAAATGTGGCATCGCTTCAAAATTCTGCCTGGTATGCTGATGAGCCCTTTCACTTGGCATCTTTGGACTCTCAGGATACAAGCAGACTTGCTGTAATCATATTCATCTATATCTTTCTTATTACACATCTTTGTGGGGATTTAAGCATGAGCTCTACTTTGGCAAAACCCTTTGCATCTCAGATGTTTCATTTAGGAAGTTATGATCATGAATCTATGTGATTTCACACTAAAAAAGCACACTTGTTTTTTTATCATCATGATGATCAACATCAAGAGCACCTTTACACCATTAATACAGTTATGCCTTATGAACCTCCAAGCAGCCTAGCACTGGCCTGCTGAAGACTACCCCAGTGCCTGGCAGTCCTGTCACCAGTGGCAGGTGGGTGCCTGTCGCTGTGGAGGACAAGTCAGGAGAAGGCATTCCCTATGGAGGCTTGACATCTCCTGCAGATGGATATAGATTCTAAAAAGACTGCATTTATGGAAATAAATACACTTGCTGGGATTTTTTGAAGCAGTTCAGGATATGAGTCTGGGATGACAAAGCAGTGGCAAATGAGTTTTTTAAGTTTTACTCACTGGCTGGGTGAAGGGTAGTAAATTGGTCTGTTTGAGGTTAATTTTACTTTTTAAGCTTCTTTGTAAGATTTTTTAATTAAGAGGAGGTCTAAAGTTCCTTTGTAGTTGTCCTTTTCTTATTACTCAAATTTGCAGAAAGAAAGCAGACACGCCCTTCCTGCTCTCATGATTCTTGAAGCTGGCCAGCTTTATTTACATGAAGGACAAGTAACTTCCCAAGCAGCTAGACTGACTCAGCTTTACCCAGTTTGTGTAGGACAGCACCGCATGCACCAGGAGGTATCACTCAGCCCCAGGATGCTGCTCCGTGATGTTGCCTCGTAGCAAATCCCAATCCTGTAGCTTCTGCAGGCAGAGACAACAGTTTCCCAGTAATGATGTCCCCGAGCAGGCAGCAGTTCACCCAGGACTGAAGGAAACCTGTTTGTAGAAGAGGTGTACGGTAAAGTGAATGTAGTGGTAGACCAAGCATATTATGGTATTTCTTATAGTCATGTCATGCAGCTGCATCTAAAATTACTAATGGATTGCACTCTGTTCTTCTAACTGCAGGGTTTTGTCAAAGATTTGAATGTTGTCACTGAGAGTCATTTCATCTTTGCACTGAGATGGATTCATCTTGAGGACTGAAAACTATGCAACTTTACCCAAAATTTTATGAAGCTAACAAAAGGTGGAAAAGGTGACTTTGGAGGCAAAAAAGACCTCAAATTTAGCAGGCTTTTTCAATCTAGAAAGCATGGCTGCTTTAAGTAGACACAGTGACAAACAACTTGTGTGCATTCAGCTGTAACAGTAAAAAAAAGTGCTTAGAACCAGTATCTTTTAAGATGTCATATCAGTGTGACACAACTTATACAAGTGGACCTGTGCTTGTGATGGGACTGATATCAGTACGTCAAAAAAAATCATGTTTGCAGTGGGTGGAGCTAGCCTGGTACAACTGTTTTAAAATATCCCAGGAGCACTTCCTAGTTCTCCAAAGCCACAGATGCTTTGGAAAATGTTACCTCATTAGAGGAGCAAGGCAAAAGGATGGATTACTTCTACCCACAATATTTTCAAAAGTAAGCCCACAAAGCTGGCCTTCTTGGGGCAGCAACAAGTTGCTTTGAGACTGAGGAGCTCTGAAGGATTAAGCAGTGACCAAGGACTGAGGCAAACCCTGCAGTCCCAGTAGGTACCGCTGCCTTTGACTTTCTGGAGGTTCCTCAGTGTGACGCTGAACTCTCCCCAGCACCTACATCAATGCTGCTACTGGTTTTATTGAGATATTGCAGTGCTTGAAAGGGGGGTCAATCACACAACGTCCAGGGGCTACATGGCTGAAATGATTCAGTTCTTCTACAAAACTAGTTAGTGCCATGTGAAAGCTACCTATAGGCAAAAATAACAGTGAGGGACCCATCCTGAACCCCACAGGGTGGTCATGCTTGTCATGGTGCTACTCACCCAGTGCATTTGGCTTTCTCAGGAAGGCAGATCACTGTTGCATTGGAGGAGATTTGCAAAGCGGGATGGGCTGTGTCACTCAGCAGGCGAAATCGAGTTCCTAGTACAATTCATGACAAAGAAACACCAGTTCTGAGAGGCTGGCAATGTTAACATGAGAGGAATCATAAAACGTTAAGCAACAATTACTGCCATCTTAGCTGGACAAGGTTGTGTCTGCTGGCAGGTAGGAGTGGCAGAAAATTGGATGCAAATGCAAGGACTCTTGCAGCTGTGCCCAGTTGGGATGGCAGTCTATTATTCAGAAATGTAGCTAGGTGATAAAGAAGTCTTCAGTATTCAAGAAGGTTGAAAATTTTTCAATCAATTGCTTTTTCAAAACAGCACATTTGAGTTTTGAGGCTGGTTTGGAAGAATCATACATGATTTAACACTATCTGGAAACCTTAAAGTTTAAATCATGCATTACATTTTAAAGCTGTTCTGCACGCTTCGTCATCCCTGAAACCCAAAGTCTATAAGGTTTTAATTGTAGGTTTTTTTAAAAATCATGGCATCTTTTATAAGAATGTGCTTTGCCAAACTCAAGCAAACTGAGATCCCTGAAGAATATGTAATCATTTCATATCTCTGACAGAAATGTTTTTGCTTCTGAGGCCACGTCACTTTTACATTAACATGAATCTACCAACTTCAAGAGAAGTAGTCCCTGACTGTGCTAATTTCAAGCAGATAAAATACAATCCCTTTCATCTCAAGAACTTACTTACTCCCATATCGGAAAGTTCAGTTATGATTTCCAGAGGAAAATGTCATCTTTGGCTGCTTTGCCCCTCCATCCCATTGTTTTGACATCAGAAAATTGTGATCTACCTTTAGTTGAGATGAGAGCTGCTTCACTTTGTTCACTTGTCCCAAATGGGTTGACAGCCCTCAAGTAGAAGAAATAGTTCACATTGGGCTCCAGGGATACCTTCAGTTCAGGTGTCTTTATACCAGCAAAAGATCTGTAAATTTTGAAGATTTTCATACATGAAAATGTGTGCAGATATCCAAACCAGGACAGAATAATTCATGCAAACAGTTAAGCCACCTAACAGTATTGTCAACTACTGAAACAACAGGCACCATAGAGAAACTCCAAATTGGAAAGGCGAGCGCTGTTTTCGCAAATAACCAGGTTATGCAGGAGCTTTGGCATTTTACTTGAGGTATTCTCCTCACTTCATCTGACAAATTTTCAGGCCTTTGTTCCTGTACCACCTTCTCACTCAGTGCAGTCATTTGGTGTAATGCTCACTTCATGTTCATTTTGCAGCTTAAGTCATCACATAAAATGCAAGCAACACAGAATCAAATTCTCATCTGCCTCCTGTAAGAAGGCTGCATTACAAAACAAGCTTCTGAAGAAAAAAACCCCTTGTAATTAATTCAGTTGCGTGACAGTGAATGCGCTTGTGTTTGTACTGATCCAAAAGAATGGATATCTGAGACGGCACAGAAACCGTGCACAGAAACCGTGCACTTCTTATTACGAACTTCTTGCTCACAAGTTGTTCATCAACAAGTCTTGGCTCTGTCTCCCTCACGGTGCTGTGCGCTCTAACAGGCTGGTTTTGCAAGAGGCAGCAGCAGGGGAACTGCCTTTGCACAGTGCCCTGCTTTGACTAAGTCTCCCTTTTGTGGTGCCTCAAAAGCTCCAGCCCTCACATCCTCCACTGCTGATGTCTTGACACGCTGCAGGAAAGCGAGAGTCAGCACCCACTCAATCTGCTTCACAGGCGCTTTGAAGTGCTAGTGAAAGTACTTCAGATGGCTAGGAAGATGCCAATTTTATTTTCTATATTGTCAGGAGTATGAAAGATTGGCTTAACAAATTTTCATACACTGAATCCTGATTTTCCACATTTTTGCCTTGTATGATAACGGCAAAGGCAGACAGTATATACCACCGCATTTTACGCCTGCAGGTAAAGACTGTTTATCTGTATAAATTAGATCATTTCCTTCCAGAAATGCAAATAGAAATCTTCAAGGTAAGTAGTTAAATTTTCAAGTGTAATGCAGGTCTTTTGAGATAACCCCCTGTCCTCTGTGCTGAAAGACGATAACCTCGGTAGTGTGAGGAATGGCTAAATGCAGGAGTTTTGCTCTGCCCTCCAGCAAATTCATGAACAGGAGATGTGCCTTTGGAGAGCGTGCGAGGCACTTTCCCTTCCACCTCAGGTTTGAGAGTGGAGCCCAGGATGGTCTCCCTCCTCTGGGAAATGTCTCTGTGGGGAGCTAGATTAAACAAATTACCTTTTCCAGCACTAATTACTGTGACCCCAGAAGAGGTAAGGCAGGCAAGTCAGCAGTCAGATCATATCATTCCTATTCATTTGTAGTGACCATTTTCCTGCATATGTCCCACCAGAGAGCAGTATACTCTGAAGAGTAATCAGTGCTTCTCCATCAGGATTTTTCACATGCCTGTCTCTGCTGCATTTATCACATAAAGGTAAAATCCAACAGCCCTACACACACCAAATTCCTGCAAACACCACACAGAGCTCTGTGTCCAAGAGGATGGCATCTTGGGGAAAGACTGGTGCATCATCCTTATTAGTTTGTAACAGGTATTTTATACTGACAGCTCTCATCAAAAGTGATTGAAAGCATTGAGAAAAAGCACTGGGTGCTCCTGTGATTTTTTTTTTTTTCAATTTGAAAGAATTTCAGAGAGGTTGGGGCTCTTCCATGATCAGTGCGGGGCCATGCCACCTTTGCAGAATGTGTTACATTAATGCTGGAACTGGTGCAGTAAACAGAAGTGGGTTGCCCGAAGATGGTAGCAATTGCACAGTTTGCTTCACCCTCGTGACTAATCAAAGCCCTGACCATGACAGCACATCAGCAAGGCACCGGGAGTTTGGCAGGCTGGTTGGTTCTCACTGAGAGGTTCAGGGAAGAGGTGCAACCTGATGAGTTGCCTGATGAGAACCCGAGATCTTTAGACTTGAAAGAGGAAAAAGGCTCATTTGAGTATAGGGGACAAGAGAAAAATGAAAGATGAGTTGAAGAAAAATAGAAGATGGGAACCGGGCAAGAGGAAAATATAAAAGAAGTGACAGAAAGGAAAACAAGGGTGGAAGCAGAGGCATGGGAAAAGAAGTGGGCACCTAAGCTTTGAAGAAATTTGTCCATGCTTCCTAGACGAGTCTTGCCCAATCTGTTCCTTAAAAGCACCATCCTGACATTTTTGGTGTGAATCTGAAGCACAGACCACTGGAAAGAAGTTTTGAGCGAACACTTACAAGTGAGATGAAGGGAGGATATGCTAAGCTATTAATCAGAAGCTGCTTGTGGCGACATGTAGATCAACGTGTCTTAAGCACAGTGATGCCCTCTATATGGCTCTTTCCTCTGTCTTCTGGCAAATGCCATGTAAGTCAGTGTTCTTCCAAAGAAATTAGGAGATCTTCTTTTTCACTATGTGCTGTTTAACTGATGGCTAGTTAATAAAACACAAAATTGTTTCTAAATCCAAGCAGACAGGTACATTCTGGTGTAATGAGTAGACCTGGGGTATTCATATTCTGGAGTCTGGGTCCCAGAGCCTGGTATTCAGAAAAGAATTTGGGTCCAGCCAATTGCAGAATAGGGCCAGCCATCAAAATTCAGACTTGGATCTCTTTCAAATCTGAAATTCTCCAAATTAGAATTTGGTTGCCTGTTTAAATCTGAGAGCAGTAGCATGCCTCTTTTCAGTTGTAATAGTGAGACAGAAAAGTCTGGACTTTAAGCAGATCTGGTCAGTAAAACAGTGATCAGATTTTCGAGTAGCATTCTCTGCTTGGTAATCTATTTTAGCCAGCTTTAAGCTGCCTAAGAATAAGAGCCCATCAATTTTAGCTACGATTAAGGCTTAAAAAACAGTCCCACTGCTGCCAACTAATGAAACAGAATGTGCCAACAAGAAGGAATTTCATTTGCAACACTCTGAGCCAGCTCCAAGCTCACAGGAGGCTGTGTGCAAAGAAGAAATAGATCTTGCTATCACCTCTCTTTCTGTTTAGAGGATTGGGTGAAGGAGCAATGTGAATACTGAGGGCTCCCCAGCAACCACTGTAGTTTGTCATGCTTCAGGTTGACCCTGCAATCAGTGATAAAAAAGCAAGGATGAGGAGAAGGTATGATTACTGCTCAGCTTACAGCATACAGGTTATGCATAGGAGAAGGGAAACGAAAATGCATCCTGACTGTGTTGGGGGAAAGCCTGTTTCATTTCCAAGTTCTTCTAACAACCATTGCAGCTAGATCTTCTTCAAGCTCACCGAAACTATTGAACCATGTAATTTTGGTCATGAAAGAAAGAGAAATCCACCTACAACATTTTTTATGTCAGCTATTTTCTACTTTAAATACACCTGCCCACTTTATAGATGATTGGAAATGTACTAATGTTATTACCAAAGCATGAGGCATCCCAGCCTTTAGCCTAAATGTTATATTTGCACTGTCCCCACAATGTCTTGGTATCATGATACAAAATTCAGTGCATAGAAATTCAAGAAATATTTGAAGTTAAATATTTTAAGTATCTCCTCTTAATCCCTCTCTTCATAAGAGGAATCTTTTAAGTCTCAAAATCCAGTCTCCAAATTTCAGGTACATGTTATTCAAAGCAGAACAGAAAGGAGTTACATGTTTCTTCACCTTCAAAATGCCAGGGAATATTGTAGGAGCAGTTGTCTGTTAAAGTTGTGATTTTCCTGGGTTTAGGGAGATCTGATGCTGTGTTTTGATGCATGTTTCTCTCATCAGCATCCTCATTTATTTCAAGGAAACAATGTCTAGAGGATATTTTTTAATATTGCATGAACCCCGCAAATGATACGCCTCACAGTGATTCAGAACGCCCTCTGTGCTGTAATTGTCATCTCCACCCCCAAGATCCCACTGAAACAGCACCTCCAGACCTGTGCTGGTACCACCTATGTGGAGTTAAAGCTGAAAGCATGCAAGTTTCTCAAGGTACATGTAGAAGCACACAGAAGGTTGTACCATGGGCGGAAAAAAAGCTCTTGAAGCTAAAAATAAAGAACAAATAGCTCTGAGTTTGCTCCCAGCTGTGCCGCATGTTTCCTTTCCTCTCCTCTGTCCCAGCTCTGGCTGTCTTGGGGTTAGATCACCAAAGCACCACCTGCAATGGTCCTCGCTGCTGTCTCAGACAACAAGTCCAGCACAGCCAGAGGGGAGGAAGATTCCCTATTTTCCATACCTTGTTTCCTGAGCTGGCAGGACAGTCATGTGGACAATGCAACAGGAGGGAGGCTTGCTCTCCTTCTTCCAGTGTTAGACCTGCTCTATGGGTAGATGGAAAATTTCGGTCGCTAGCAGTGCCGGTCTTGCATTGGCAGAGCGGATGACACTCAGTCACTTCCACTTCTACAAACTCACTGCATACTGTACTAATTTCTGGGTCCCTGAGTCTTACAGATTTCTCATGATGTGATACACGGTTTCCATCCGAACAGCCCACACACCTAATCCCTGGACTACATTTCTCACAGTTTTCCATCTTCCACCCACAGCTCCATTGACTTCTCAACACAAAGAGGCTGAACAGCGAGAAAATAGCAGAGCTCTGGAAATTGAAAGAAACATTTCAAAGCCTCATAAAGATTCTGGAAAAAGAATCAACCCGGAAAGGAGCTTTAAAACCACAGCAGCAGGCCAGGGACTCATTGTTGCAGAAGATTTAAGACGGTTTTATAAGAAACCATGTCCCTCAGGTGGCAGGCTGGCAAGGAGAGAGAACCCAAAGGGGAAAACATAGATTGTTTTTTTTTTTAATGGTATTTAGAAGGAAACTTTTTATGAGGATTTATTTCCAGATGTTCTTCAAATTTTCTCCCTGGGGAGCTGGGACTGCTCCAGGAATGCTCCAAGGACCTCCTTAGAGATATTCAAAAGCCACCTGGGCAACCGACTCTAGGTGTCCCTCCTGGAGCAGGGGGGTTGGACCAGATGACTTCCAGAGGACCCTTCCAACCCCAGCCACCCTGTGATGCTGTGACATGCTGAAGGCTACAAGGGGCCAGCCCAGACCAGGGGCTCCACACACATCTCTGGCTGTTCGATGGGGGCATTTCTCCCTGCCTGCTCCCTTGGTGGTGTCCCTTGCCTTGGATGAGCTCCCAGAATGACATGTGCAAAAGCAGCCTTGTGGGATGGGACCATGCTGCTTTCTCCGGGACTTCCCCTGGATGTCCTTCCCTGACCTCTGCTATTCCGCTGTGCCCCCAGCAGCAGTTGTATGAACTTTCCAGGGTCGCTGAGAAATGTGTTTGAACTCCCACCCAGGGACTGGAAAAACGCTCAGCTACAGGGCTGCTGCAAGCATGAGAGGCACAGGCTGTCTGCCAAAGGGCTCCATGTTTGGCTGGCCACCAAGATGTGTGTTGCTCAGGAAACCTGTGAAGGACAAACTCCAAGCTTTCAAGGAAAGCAACCAGAAGAAACTACAGCATTTCCAGGCCCAAATGCTCCTAGGTGTGCATAAAGACAGTTTTATTCCACCTGATATAGGTACTTGACATAGGAACTCTAAGCTTCCTAAGTTACTTCCAGAAGGCAGCTTCTCACTATATCAGCTACATAAGGAATCAATTTCTAGTCGTAACTAGCACCTTGGGGACCTTGGATGGGACCAATACAGGCAGTATGCTCCATGCACCAGTAGACTCTTTTTCCTTGGCTTTATGCAAAAAATTAAATAGAAATCTTAAAAAAAATTCCCCATCACTGAAACATCATTGTCATTATAGAAGCTTTTGAGGTCAATTTTGAGGGGCTGCTTTTGGAAAAAGAAAGAGGGGCATTGTTTTGAGGGAAAATAAGTGGTAAAAGATGGTCTTTGATACTGTAAAAAGAGGTCAGGGCCCTTCTACAGGTACAGAAATTTAAACTACAGCAATTCTGAGAAAATCAATGATTTTGTCCTGTGGGAATTTTTCACACTTGTGACAGTAAAGGGCCAGGTTCTGCCCACAGGGAGGCCAAAAAGTCAAATGTGACTCAGTATAATTATAAATGTGTCAGATTTTGCACAAGTTCACTTGAGAAAGGGAATGGGTCTGTTCTGGCAGCTTTTTGCCGCAGTTATCACCGCACAAGCAAACTGTTTGGTGTTATCAACACCTTGCTTACAGATTACAGAAACTGGCACTCTTTCTAGTTCAGCTTTGAGAACAAGAGGCAATTCCAGTTAACAGCAAAGAAAGTCGAGGGTAAAGACACAGCACAGGTTTTGGGAGCAACTACATTATCCCTGACCAGCAGTTACTTTGGCAGGTTGACAGGGACCTGATGGCCTCATGAAATATGTATGAAACAAAGCAGATCATGGCTGCCCTCCGAGAGGCAGGAGAGCTGGGCAAGACCTCTCCATTAACACAGCACACTGGTACTGCATGGAAAAAAGGGTCTTCCAACTCCACAGAAGTTTTTTATTTCAATTTTTAGCCTACTTTTGTAAGGAGCAAGGTGCACACAATTTCACTGTCGGACTTGTCTACTAGAAACCTGTGAACACTTTAGTCCACTTAACTAATTTTGACTGTAAGGCGTGGAGCTCTTCCCTCTCTGCCACGTCTCCATGAAGTCCATGTGAACTAGCCCCTGGGTGAAGACTCTAATCAGGCTCCCCGGGAGGTGAAGACAGACAAACTCAGCTGGGCTGAGGGTCTTCCACAGGGTTCCGTATGGCAAGTCACCCCCCAATTCCCAAACCTTCTTAGACCTCTGCAACTGTATTTTGCTGGAATATTGTTGTCATTGTTTTTTTTAAAAAACAAACAAACAAACAAAAACTCCCAAGCCCCAAGGACATACAAAGCACGACATAATTTTCTCTGCACTTTAACACAGTGCATGGTTTCACAGCTCAGTGGTGCCTACATCCCTCCCCGCGCTCTCCTCTAAGCAGCACAGACTTAGTGTAGGAGAAACCAGAGAGGGTCTGGCATTAGCAGACACCACCCTCAACTTCAAAGCTGCTCTTTGGGTTGCCCTTTGACCCCTGTGGCATGCCTGCAGAGCCAGGCAGTGCTGGGCTCAGATGTGCTTTGGGAGAGATCTGCCCACACATCCAGACAGTGCAGATGGGTCACCAACATTACTAGGACACCTGTATCACCCTTGCTATGCCCCAAGCTGGCTCCTACCTTGTTCACAACAAAGCAGAGAGCAAACTGGGCCAGGCTCCTCTATCCCGCTCCTTCCTATGGAGCTCAGCTGCGCCTCCCTGCTCTGCCTGGGCCCGTGGCATCTGCAGGGCAGCAACTGCTTCTCTGGCCAGCACAGCCCACCAACTTCTGCTTGGTTGCAGACAGCACAACGTCTCCAGGGTGTTGGCCCCAAATGAAAGGGATTGCCCGGTTAAGCAGAATAAAAAGGAAGTATTTTTATGTCTCAGCCTAATCTCCTAGATTAGTGTCCGTCCTGTAAGTTCCTCAGCACGCAAAAGCAGATTTCTTCCTTGCGCGATTGAAGGCAGAATAATCTCTTGCGTAACGACACACAGTCTGGGGGACGTTCATTAGCAGCTGCCTAAACCGACCGAGTGGCACTTGCAACCACGGCACTGACCTGAGACCCTCTCCTTCTGGCGAGTGCTGTCGGCAGTACTCCAGGGTGAAGGACTCTGCCAACGCCGAGCCGGAGCTCCAGCGGATAGTGGCCGTGTCCCAACACACCGTGCAGTCCTCGGCCTTGATGGTGGGGACAGCAGGCGCTGGGGACACAGAGACACATTAGCTGTACTGCAAGGAGGGCACCAGCAGCTGGCGGGGGATGTTCGTGAGGGAAAGGGAGTCACCTCCCCAAAAACCCACAGGATTGTTAGTTTCACACATCCAGCAATGATCTTTTGCTTGTGTTTCAATGGCAGAGGGATACATTATGGGGAAAAAAACCCCATGCTAGGAAAGTCACTGTGAATATTTGTGCATTTCTGCATATTCTTAGAATGCCCATGTAGATTTTTATGCCCTTCCTCAAGCACATTTTCCTCATTTCTGCCAATCTTCAAGGAGCAGAGCGCCAAGGCAGTACTGTCTACAGCTCTCCCTGCATCACCTCAATCCTGTCCTCAGCAGTCCCTGTATAAACTGCATCAGAAACGAATGTGCTGCTGCAGAGTTGACGGGCAGATGCTGACTTTCTGCTTAATTATGTCCTGTTTATTTTTGCAATGCTAAAATTTGGTCCTGTAATTTCCCTTTCTTAGAGCCTCAGTTTAAGAACTACAGGCCCAACTGCAAGACAGAAAACTGAATGTAAAATAGTGCACTGAATGCAAGTAATCAAAAGCTGTTGTATGAAATTGCATATCCAACATCATAGGCTGAAAATGGATTAGTTGTATTCACTTGCTCTTGCCCTTTCCAGGGAATACCAACATAAGCGAACCTTACAATCTGTTGTTGAGACTCATAGAAACAGTCTTAATACCAATCCTTAAAAGAAAGGTTATTAATTAAAAAAAGGTCATAGAAAGTTGTTTTGCTTTTAAAGATATTGGGTTCCAAATAGGAGGCCTAAGACAAAAGTAGAAATTAGACAATTTTATGACAAGATAATCTTATAGAACTGCAACCAGCATTCCAGATGCATTCTGTTTTGTAAGAAAAACAATTTTTTATCAGTAGGAAAGGGAAAAAACCCACCCACAAGTACATCCTGATTTCCTGGTTTAGTGAAAATCAGAAGGTTAGCAGTTCAGGTTAAGATGTACTTGATGTTTTACTACAGGAACAGCTAATCTAGGTATTCAGCAGGAGAAAGAATTTGTGGGATAGATTCTCATCTGGTAATAAATCCGTGTAGCTCCCTTAGCAATAATGTCTTAATTCTCTTCTGACATATTTGATTATTGTCTGGTTTTAAATGCATCTGTTTCTAAAGAATGAAAAAGTAATAGCTAAATCCCCTAATACCTGCATTCAGCAAGTTACACACATACCCACAGTTATGTATGTGTAAATAGTACGCCACAAGACATCAAGAATTTTTTTTTTATTTGAAATTATCTGTTTAAAGAATAGATGGAGTCAGCATACCAGGAAAAGTTGTTACTGTGCTTCTGAGATTTTTTTAACAAATTAACTGCAGTTAGAATATAAATCTGATTTCCTGGTAATATTCCAGCACTCATATAAGTGATCTTATAAGAGGCAAAGAGCCAAAAAGGGTTAAGTTCTTACCCTGTCCTTCAGACACAAGGTAAGAATCACATAGATTTTGAACAACAGAAGAAGGTGCATTCACTCCTATGTCTTTAGGATTGCAAAGAACCTTCATCTGGGGATCAGTTTGATCAGGGAGGAGGGAGGGTAGAGGAATACTCATTCCCTCACCAAAAATACTGCTTGGAAACAGCGTGTTCCCCAGGGGAGGGGAGGACAGGCTGTGAGTTTATGAGGTGGAGGAACAGGAGACGGGAGGCGCTGGGAGGATGCTGCAGCAGCACTCACCTGCATTCCCTGCAACTCCCCAGGCCCACGGCTACCTCCAGGGATGCACTCCCAACAGGGAAACCTTGTGGGGGTTTCCAGCATCTGGAGATGCACAGCTTTGATCTGCTGTTAATGTGTATGTTCCCGTAACTGCATATACCAGCAAATTATTTTCTTTTATGTGTAAATTCTTGCTTCTGAGTTCATTGGGCTACTCGAAGGATCAAAGTATCCTAGCTTTATATCAAAGTAGCCGGGCTTACACTGAAGAACTGGTTTCCATTACCGGTGCTCATCTTTCTGCCCCTGATGTTAAGGGGATGCAGCATTTTTGCATCAGTCAGTGCTCAGCAGTGTCCCCAGAAGTCCAGCGGAGGCTCAGGGCACTCAAAAGGGAGTTCACCTCAGCTTGAGGGAAGGTGTTTAATGAGCCCTTCTTTGTTCTAGTTTATTTGTTTTCTTAAAGAAACAGGCCAAAGGAAGGCATCAAAGACTCAAGGAAATTAATTTCTTCAGAAGGCTTCAGTTTTGGGAAAAAGAACGGTAAGCTTGATGCCAAAAGGCAAAGACATTTTTTCTTAAAAATAACAGCTTCAGAGCGTGAGAACTCCTTTTTAAATTATGATTTATTAGCTAGTAATAATTCATCATTATTTGACCATTTTGAAGGAATTCTGCACCATGCTCATGATTACGTTATCGAGGCCAGAAAATTGGAATTTCTACTTTGAATTCTCTGGAAAATCGTCTCTGCTAAAAATGTGGATAGCAAAATGAATATCAAGGAGAATTATCAACAAACGTGAAGTCTAGTGGATTAAGAAAAAGCCTTGAAGCTGTTGTTGCTGCCAAGTGATTTCAATAATACACTCAGTGTTGTACAGTTACTTCACTACAAAATTGTTAAATAACCTTGTCTGTATTTTGTGACTGCAAGAATGAAATGATTGTTTTTATCCTGTAGCACTAAAAAAATTGTCTGGCAAGAGGGCCTCAGACACAAGACGCTTCACCTTGCTCATAATTCAAGAAGCAATAGTTTTGTCAATACAAATTATTAAAGAAATTAAAGTTCAGAAAAATTAATCAGTCAAATGAAGCTCATAAACAATACTCATCTAATTACTTATCCTAATTTATAACACTTAAACAGCAGCAGAGCCTCTCAGCCACACCTGAGATTTGTGTCTCACTGAGCTAGACACAGCATGTAACCTTAGTAAAGCATGCCTTCCCCTGAAAAGCTAATTATTTAACTCCATGCAACGTAGATGTATTTGGGAAGATGGCAGAAAAGCAAAAAACGCAGCCATCGCCTCATTCTCCACAGGAGAAGCAGCAGCAGCAGGGAGCAGGCGGGTGGCTTTCCCAGAGCTGCCCTGGAGCATTGCAGCGCACACAGAAGAGAAATTCATCATGTGCTGCCCCAACACCCCAGTCACGAGGCCTGGAAATGTCTTCAAATCTGAATGCCTTCAAGCTTCCTTCCAGGAGCAATTATGCTGCTATGTCTCAGCAAAAAGGGAAACAACCGCAAGTTGCCTGCTGTCTGCCAAATGGGCTAAATGAAGCAGTTGCTTCTGTTTCTGTAACACTGTGGACTAGAATTGGCCTAAGGACCTGAAGCTTATAATAATCAAATGCCAAAATAATAATTAAATACCAAAATATGTACATACCCGTTTTAAAAATGGCTTTTTCACTGGGTAAGCTACAGCCTGTGCCATTGACAGCCATGACCCACACGCTGTAGCAGTGATCCGGATCCAGGTCCTCCAAAATGCAGTGGCTCTCCTTCACCGTCACTCTGTACTCTTCCACCAAAGCTAGGAGGAACACACACACGCACGGGATGTCACACTCATGTGTTACACTGGTAGGGCCTATGACTCTCGACTAACATGCAAAATCAAGTCAATTAAAAAAAATCCAGAAAGCGTTACTAGCTAAGATCTCCATATTTTACTCTGACCCAGTTTTGACAGAAAGTTTCTGACATGGCCCTGAGTTGGGTGCACTTGAGCCCTGTTGATGGCAAGGGGAGATTATGGCCCTCAGTCCTACTGAGGACTAGGCTGCAAATTTGGGACATACAATCAGCAGTTGTCAACCCTGGTTTCACTGCTCTGTAACATAACTATTTCTCATAATGGACTTTATAGCCCTGAGCTATAAACTAGCTATTAGAAAAAGCCCTTAGCATCCTTTAGCTGGCACACACATACACGTACGCACCCACATACACACATGTACACATGGATTTGTGTAGAGCCCAGTTGCTTAAAGTGACTTTATGATCAGTCTGAGCTTTTTAATGAATGAGCATTTCAATCCTCTTTTCTCAATTTCATGTTTAACACTTGGAATATTTTAATGTCATTTTGAAAAAAATCTTTGTCTACATGTGGAAATACTGTGGAAATACTGATTATCTTTTCCCGTCTTTTTTTTTTCACTAGGACACATTTCCAAAGTACATGCAGGGCCCTAAAATCCTAATGAAGCCCATCCCTTTGGGAACTCTATCTGCAGTCCCCATGAGTACGCACAGGGCAGCATGGACACATCCTCTCTGAGGGTCAGGTTACTTCATAAAAGGCCACCTCAACAGAGATGTTGCTGCTTCTCTGCAAACAACTGCCCTACACTTTACAGACCACGATCTTGCATTTTGGAGGACAAAGGGAAGAAGAAGGAACGGCATCTGCCTCACCCTCTCCTCCACCGTTACCCGTCCTTAGTCCTACACATGATGTCTTCACAGTCCCTCTTCTTTCTGCATCCTGGGCCCTCCCCTGTCATTTGGCCTCCCTGCTGCTGACCCCAGACCAGAGCAGAAAGGACTGCTGCCATCATGAAGGCAAGACCTTACGCACCGCCTGCATCTTTGCTGGCTTGTAGCTCCTCCATACAGTAGACCTGGAAGCAGTCGATGGCATCCCCATCGTTCACAGCCCAGTAAACAGCAATGGAGGTGCTGGTGGCTGAATTTGGTTCCTGAGGTACGACAGTTGGTGTCTGTGGAACTGAGAGGAAAGTCTCCCGTTGTTATTCACACTCCTGTATTTTCAGCCAAATTACCTACAGGTTCGTGAGGCAATTTGGTTGCTTATTTTCACTCAGGTTGCTTATTTCCACAGAACAAGTACACCAAATACATGAAATATGGATAATACTGGCACAGTTTTAGAGCAATAGGTCCTCCTAAACTAGGAACAGAAAAGTTAATTGCTCAGCATTGGATTCTGTCCATTTCCCTCACAGTCTGGACACAGTAAGATCCAGTCCTAGTACTGGGACCACCTGAACCCAGCACAAAGCGTGTGCCCACGCCCTGCCCAGCTCTTGGGGTCCTTCCCTATGGGGCAGGACCATCACGCAGGAGAGTCACAGCACGGCTGCTCATTTCCAACCTCCAGCAGTGACGTTCCCAGGGCTGTGGCAATCCTGGACATGCAGAGCTGTCATATAACTCCAGCAATCCCTCTCCTTTCCCCAGGAGACCTGCTCCCTTCAGTCACAGGGAGAGCTCTTCAGCTCTGCACTCCACTTTGAGGTACCCGTGCTGATGAAACCCCAAGAGACTCCCGATAACTTCAGGCCACCTCCTCAGAAAGGCCAGAAGACCCTGGACCCTAACACAGGCTCCTTTGGGTGACCGCCTTCTCCATTACCTGACCTTGCCTTGCAGCCCAGGCACCAGAGGAGAGGACATCCTATGAAGAGGATGCTTATGAAAGCAAAGACTGAAAGCACTTGTTTGTAGAAAACAGCATGGGATAGCTCACTGATGGGGAGAGGGAGCTTGCAGAAGAAGAAAGTTTCTTCCAGAGACAGACATATGTAGCTGATCCCGGAAAGGTGGTCAGGGCAAATGACCTGCCACAGCAGGAAGGGATTCATGTGCCAAATCTACTGAGATTTAGAGCAGCAGGGATGGGCTTTAGGTAAAGGAAGGCTCAGAGCTCCCACACTAACAGCCTGGGGAGCAGAAGGCTCCCTGCAGCCTTGGGTCCACTCCTGCCCAGAGGTGGGCTCCTACTGCAGATGCACTACAAGGCACTCCTGCCTGGCACGGTCATTTTCCCCACAGACCCAGTGGACAGAGGACCCTTGGTGCACAGGTGAACCCGAGCTCTGCCAAAGCACCTGAACCTCATGGGACAACCAGGAGCATCGTTCACAAAGAATGCTTCAAAGACCTCCAAGGTTCCCCAAATTTCATATAAACTTTGTCTCCTGATCGGCACGGATCCATTCCTGATGAGATATTGTTCCCCTCTACGATTATGGCTTAAAAGAGAAAGAGGGGAAAGAAAGAAGCAAAAAGCCCCAAAAGATGTTCATTGTTAAAAGTGATTGCAGGGAATGAAAATACATGGTTCTATTTCTTCACCCAGTAAATTTCCATATTGCATGAATTCTCTTAGAATCTCAGCAGAAAGCTTTTGCCTTTTTTCAGTTATCTTCACAGTAATGATGATGATACCCTGTGGCATGAACAAGGCAAATGCAGATGCTGGCTGTTTCCTTATGATTTATACAGAGCTACCAGTACAGTAGGATTACATCTGCTTCCCATTGAAAAAAAATTATCCTTCTCATTGCCGAAAACAATCTGAATTTTGTCTTTTGACTGCATCTAGAGTTGGTCAATTTAAAAATTGATCATCTTCAGGAAAATACTTCCTTTCAGTGGACCCAGTGGGGAAACCAGCTTTTTTTCCCTGTGAAGTTGCCTAGAAACTGCTATTCGTGATCACAAAAACCCCACAACTGCAAGATTTATTATTATGCCAAATCAGAACACAAGCTAGCTTAATGACTGAAACTTCTGAAAAAAAGTTATAGATCAAAATTCAGTTTGTTAACATTGAGAAGCATTTGATTTCTAATTTCCTGTTGCATAATATGAAACAAACTTTTGAAAGGAAGTAATTTTAAAGCAAGAAGTTGAACTCTTCAGAAACAGAACATTCATGTGTTATCAAAGTGTTGGTCTTTTTTTAAATGAATTTTAGTCAAAGAAATGAGTTATTTGTACCACAAGTTTGACTAAATCATATTTTTCAACAGAAAAATGTGACATTTTCTCATCAGTTTGGTTTTCATTGAAGTGCTGTGGTGTAGGGAAGATTTTCCTTCATGCTACTTAATATCCACAGCCCCCAGGAGCAAAAATAATAATCCCAAATATTTTATGAATAGTTACCCCTTTCCAATTTAATGAGAAATAACATTTCCTTGGCTTTGTGGACTTGAAGAAGGAGAGCAGTTACCTTCCTCTGTGACTTTAATGGAAGATTGTTGCATTCAGCAAAGGTCCTTGCCTTCTGGTGTAAAAGGGCAGGACTCACGGTAGGCTTCGGAATTAATACTTTTTCAATTTTTAAATTTTACGCACTCTTCTTGTGGCACAGCCTGGGTTCCAGTATGCCCAATGTCATGCTGCAAGGGTTTTTTATGCTTATGCATTTGTTAATGGGGTGGCTTACGTGAAAGGAGGAAGAGTTTGATGGAAAAGGGCTTTTTGTTAGTTGATATGGAAAATTTGGAAATGGAGGGCGTTTTGGAAGAAAGATGTTTCTGAAGTGGTGAAAATACAGTTCTATTAAACTGTTCAGTAAAAGACTACACTTTCTGAAGGAAAAATATGTGGATTGGAGGAACACGGCAAATTCACATGTATTTCATCAAATGGCTTCAGTAAAAATAAATTCTCAGAGTGTCTGACATTTGCCTCCAGTATGTGATAAATGATGTACTCAAGGCGTTCAATTCCAAATAAAGTTTCNGGAATGAAAACTGGCTATTTTAGAAAGAGAAAGAGAAGAAACTATAAAGGGTGAGGAGCTTTGAAGGTCACTTGCTAGTGGACAGTCGTTCATTTCCAGTTTGTCAAAGCAAACTGGTCTGGAGCCATTTGGTGTTCAGCAAACACAGTAGCTAATGCAATTCAAACTGAAAAGCGGATCTCAGCAGTCTGGGGAAAAACATGTTGGAGTGACTTGTGGGAAAAGGAAATACAGCATGACAAAATGGGTCTGTCCTCCTGGATGACCTTAGCAGTAGGTAGCAGCCCAGGAGGAAAGAATGGTTGCACCCACGGGACTGCAAGAGGGAGTTCAGGAACTAAACCAAGACACATAGCACATTTGCACCACAAAGTTAAGTCTGGCTGAGAGTGGGTTACAAAAAAGATCTTTTTATCTGACTTCCTAAAGAAATGAAACTGAGATAATACTGCATGCACAAGTGCCTGTCCAACCTCACCTGAGAAGCTTTCAATGCCACAGGCAAATTCATACAAATCTGACAAGGAAGTTAAGGTCTCAGAGATATTCAGTTCCTCCAGGTCTAATAAAAGTAGTGGTGTGGAGGAGAGAGACAATCTCCCCTCAGTGACACTGCTGAGTGTAGTCAGCTCTTATTAGACACCGGAGAGTCTGTGCAGGATGGCACTTCTCCACTGTCCCATTAGGCACCCGAAAATCCAGTCAGGAAACAAAGCACCTTAGGGAAATTGATGCTGTAGTTCCAGGGCTCAGGGACCAAACACGTGGGAAAGAGGCATTGCTTGAAAAGCCAGAGAGTGACTACGACGGTGGTGGTGCATGTGAGGGTGACTGGGAGGTCACAAAGCACGATGGTGAGATGCAAGCTCCCAAAACAAAGCTTCTCTTGAGAAAGAAGCACTGGAGTGAGACCCCATTATGAGGAAAATGAATCCACAAATCCGTGCTGACAAACTCTTCATTGACAGCTGTCCAGATCCAGATAATTTCCATAGGTACACGTACAGGCAGAGCAGAAAGCCCACACAGGCAGGCTATTTACAGGATATGAAATATTAGATAGAGGTGAATAAACACATTTATCATGTGCAATTTTCACCACTGCCCTCTGAAGCCAAGGCTGTTTCAAGCTACAGTTAACCCTTTCCCTTCATGTCCCATGGGGGTTTCAGGTGCCTCCATTCACTTGGCACAAGCCCACGGACCTCGGCCATCAGCCAGGCCCTTGCTCTCCTCCCCACACCAGCAATGCTGGGGCTGCCCCCCTTGGAGGAAGACAGCTCAGGAGACCCTTTGATTGCCTCTTCTGTCCCTGCCTGCAAGAGAACAGCAACTTCTTTGGCGCTGGGAGATCTACAGATAGAGACCTTCTGCTAGTCTGAGGTGCAGATACCTTAAATGATGCACGAATCCCCCGCTTTAGTACTTTTCCCTCTGTTGCTCATCTTAGTGTCCTACTATAAGCCAAACACTTGTGCACAATTAGACTTCATTTTACATTCAACTCTGACTGCTAATTACATGGTTTGCAAATTTATACTTCTCAAATAGATTCTGTTTTTAGCTGCAGAAAATTTCCAAAGCATTGCCAAAATGTTAGCTTTTGTAAAGACGATATTCAGAGATGCTTACCAGCCACATGTTTTAAGGAGTGCTGGTTGCTTTGTCCTGGACTGTCCGCGTAGTGCTCGAACAGTGAAAAAGCACTGGGCACCTTTTCTAAAGAGAGAGTAGTATCCATTGCAGAAAGTAACCTATTTGGAAGAAAACACAGAGATGTAAAAATCCCTTGTGGCATCACATAGTTTCCAAAGGTCAGAAGAAAAGACCATGCAACATATGCTTCTCTAAATATTGCTGAGGAACTTGAGGACAACATGGAAGGAGAAGCTGTTTCCCTGATTTTGAACATTTAGAGCATACTGCGATTTCAGATCAGGAGTGCAGAGGGAGCGCACGTGGTCTGTACACACTTGACCCGTGAGAACGTGAGGATTTGAAGTTCATAGCAAGACTCCCAAGAGCACAGGGGTTTGGACTTACTAACGCAGTGCCTTTAAAGGTTGCAAACCTTAGAGCTAAACTACAGCAGCTGACTCCAGAGATGTAATGTAAAGCAGCTGCTTGTGACAAGCAAAAAAAACATGAGAAGGAAGATGGATTCCACTTAATTAGCCCGTATTTGCTGAGTTCATTATAGGAAAAAACCCAACATATTTTTAATTCTGAGGCAGAAGCAGCTTCAAGGAAATTAAAGATTTTTTTCTTCAAGGCAACTGAATTTTACCTTTCTCCCCTTCTTTTTTTCAGTCACCAAAGTAGTTAATTATTCATAATCTTAACAAAGCACAACAAATATTAAATATACTTTCTTTAGAAAAACATGCATCATTGTATAGACTTGTTCTCAATCTTTTTTAGCAAGTCAGGTATCATCAGAGTAATAAACAAACCCATGCACAAAACAGAATAAACTTTAAGTTTAGAGTGTAGGTTAACAAATAAAGACCAAGTATACAGAAAGCCTTGGAAAATTGTTTCGTCACATTATATACCTGCTCTATTCTTATGCAATAAACTACATACAGATATGTGGCTGGACTTTCCCAAGAAACTAGCGATAGGACGAGAGGGAATGGCCTCAAGTTGCGTCAGGGGAGGTTTAGATTGGACATCAGGAAGAATTTCTTTACTGAAAGAGTGGTTAGGCATTGGAACAGGCTGCCCAGAGAGGTGGTGGAGTCGTCAACCCTGGAGGCGTTCAAAAAAGGTGTAGACGTGGCACTCCAGGGCCTGGTTTAGGAGTCATGGTGGTGTTAGTTGATGGTTGGACTTGATGATCTTGGAGGTTTTTTCCAACCTTAATGATTCTATGATTCCATGATTCTATAATTTTGACTTTGAACAGGCAAGTCCAAATGTATAGTCCTAATTCTGCAGATTAATGGGAACCATGAAGGGGTGTTTCACACATTCTCTTCAGACCACTTTCCTAAGGATATAATTTGACCATGAATTGGAACCTTGTGTCATTGTTATACCCCAATCCATCAACTTGTGTCAGCACATGTATCGCTGTGATGGCTGAGGCAGCAGTGACAAGGGTATGCTTGATATGCACCACGCAACGCCCAGGCCCTTTGGGCAACGTCAGTGGTGGTGGTGTGGGCAAAGCAGGTTTGGAGGCTTGCACAGGAGAACCCTGCAGCCAGCCTGTCTGAATATTTGTAGGTCACCCCGGAAAATTTATTGGGGGAATATGGGCTTGTAATTGAACACTTCTCTCATAAAGGATGAGTCTCACCAAAATGACTCCCTTGAGGAAATCACATGTGGCAGAGAACTGTTTGCAACTACATGTATTTAGCGATATGTGCAGGTGGGCTAGGATGCAGCTGTGATGAGGCAACAGCCCTCTGACACATGCTGAATCAGGCGGTGCTGATGAAGAGGCATGGGAAAACATCAGCCCATAGTCTCCTGGTAAGCTTTTGAAATCACTTAATCTCATTTTTTTCTGGAATTGTGTTCAGAACTACAGCCCAACAACCCCAGCCGTGTGAGTAACACTTTGCATTATAACCTTTCAGAGACCAGGTAATACAGACCAGACTAGTGAAAAAAGAACGTACCAGTGATGTCTCAGAGATGAAAGCATGGTCAAAATGTTTTTTTAGTATATGTGTATATAATAATAACTACAAGGAACATCTGTTTAAAAATGTCTGGGTAGAGATTTAAAATTGAGCTGACATTTTAAAATGCTACTTGTTTAATTGATGTATTACAGAACACATGCAAAACACTTCAAAACCAGTCAGTTACAGCAACAAGTATAAAACCTCTTAATTTCATTATTTGCAAGGTTTATAAAAGTAGCCTTGAATATTAGCAGTGTGTTTTCAAAGCTTGCAAATACTAAATGAAGCATCCAGCATGCTAGGCCTAGTACACACAACAGTGCACTTAGCCCATACTTCATATACCTTTTATTCAATTCTTTAGATGACTAAAGGAGGAAAAAAAGAAATGTATTAACAGTTTTCAAAACCCTGAAAATGTTGAAAAGCCACTCATCTAACAGCCTCGCCACTCTCCACAGACATAAAATAAACACGGCTTTATTGACTTGATGTTGTCTGGGATGCTGCTCATTCACACCAGCAGACAATTTGGTTCCTTAAGAATATTCCACTTCAAAGCTCTGGCTCAGCCAGCTATTAGAGTCTAAATCGGGTTTTAAACTCCTGAAGGGTCAGTATTCAATATCCAGGTTTAAAGATCAGAGCACAGTCAAATACTTTCTTAAACCAAGGCTTTTACAGAAAGAAATCAGTTGCACATTAAGAACACTTAAATCCAAATTCTGGCTGAAATCTGCTTGATAACTTCTGGTTACTAGAACCTGCGTGAGATTTGTACTCATGGAGTGAGAGGTTCTCCCATGCTCCATGAATCTTCAGCTAACATTTTCTGACTCGTGGACAGAAAAGTTCCTGTCCCCTATCACTAACAGAAAGGGGGAGGGACTCTAATAATTTTCCCACCCCACAAAAGAATTTCAGATTACAAAGTTATCTTTTTGCGAAAGCACTGATCCAGCACCTCATAAAGTTCAGGAAAATAAGATATATTTCTCATCCATCCCAAAATAGCCACTCTCCCATGGCATTCACTTGGTTACAGGATACTAAGACATTGTGTACCTTGGAGCAGGGGAGAAAGCCAAATATTGCTCCACCATTTCCATAACTGCTGGCATACGGGCTGGGGGCTTGCATTTGGAAAGCTGTTTTATTTTGCATGAATGATCAGTCTTTGGACAGTAATTTGAACTTTTCATTTCTTGCATCTCATAGTTTCTCTGCAACTTCCAGACTACGTGCTAATTCCATAATGGTACAAGATTATTGTCCCAGAAATCCCACCCCCTTCCAGACTGCTGATACACGTCTATAAAGGAGAAAGTGACACAGCTCACTTACAGAGAAGTCTTGCAACACAAGAACAATCTTGGAGGACCCAGGCCGTTTAAGATTAACCTGCAAGACCTTCTGACACCAGCTTATGACTGACAACTGTATGAGCTAGGTAACTCAACTCACGCAGATTCACAAGGGATGTTTTTTGCATCCAGAAAGGACCATTACAGACATGAACCTCACATGCACATTCCTAAACCTAGCCCATTGCCGTGGTTTAACACCTGCCAGCAACCAAGTATCACACAGCTGCTCACTGTTTTTCTGCAGTAAACATTTATCACAGCCTCGGTAATTTGAGTGCACAACTACTGTCTGTGTCTGCTCATTAAAAAAAAAAAAACAACAAGCAACCAAACAAAAAAGCCACAACTCAACAACTCTGCTTCTGGTTTGGGTAATTTTCAATTACACTTTCTTGTTGCACCTTTATTTTTCACACAGTAAAGTACCTTTTACTATAACATTTCTTACTCCTCAGTCCATAACTAATTCTAGATAAATTATCGAAGTGTCTCTTAGCCTTCTCTTCACAAAACAAAACAGAACCGTTTTAATGGCATAAGGCACGTTTTCATCCTATGCATCATCTTTGCAATTCTCTTTGAGCATTCCGGTGACAAAAGCTAATGATCTAGCAGTTTCATAGTGGGATAGCTGAGCTTGCAGGATTTAGCTATCTTAAAAAAAAAGGGAAAGTAACTAACTCACTCTCAGCCTAGGTACCGTATAAGTGCTTTCCTAACTAGTACCATAAAAGCTACAGTATGAAAGCTATTTTTACTTACATTTAGGAACAGAAATCCATCGAGTTCTTCCATTTCTTTTACTGTTGTCTCCAAAGTTTCCTTTGCTGAATCAACAGTTTGCTGGAAGTTAACCATCTGCTCATACAGGTATTCCATTTTCATCTTCTTCACTTCCTCAAAGTTCTCTGATTTCTCATCATATTGTGCTACCACTTTCTTAAGCATCTCTTCATTCTGCTTTTCCAATGACTCTGCATTTTTCTTACAGTTTTCCTGCAAAGTAAAAACAGACGTAAATTGATCTGTGGAATAAAATTACAACATTTAATGAATGCACAGACACTCTCAATTACCCATACATGAGCCATCCACCAGACTCTTTCTGGCATCCTGAGAATAAGAGAACTGTATTTCTGTAAGCAAGCTCATCTGGGAGAAATAATGCTGGAGAAATAACGCTAGAGATATACATTAAAAAA
>WAAD01031986.1:3457-26328 GCA_013389945.1 Fregata magnificens
AACCAAAACACTTGGTGTCGCCTCCAGCCACCAACACAAAGCACAGCAGGCTGCCTCGGGGAAAACCAACTCCACCTCAGCCAGACCCAGTACAGATACTTGCTTCCCAAGTCTGATCTTTCCCTGTTAAATATGAGGCTTTAAATTTAAAAATGCTTATAGGCATCAATAAAATTAATGATGCTTATAGCCGTCAGTGCAGGATCAGACTCCAGGAGGTGAAGAAGAGAGATGAATTCTTCCTGCCGCATCTCTGGGACATCAAGGAACATTCCCATTTTGGGGAACAGTAGATGGTACATCCTAGTTTACACAAGAGATCTTTGCCCAACAAGTTAACAGGAGCAGTAGGGCTTAAAAGAAAAGCATGATAATCAGAAATAGGACCAATTGAAACACTTAGGGGAGTTGTAACAGGATGTGGAATGGATTGTCCTGCAATACCCACAGCATTTACAACTTCAGAAGACAATGTAACATGTGGGAAATCAGAGGCATGGAAAGTGGAACAAGAAGCCCCAGTATCAATGAGACAGGTTACAGTTTTTCCTGCAATAGGGAAATCCAGATAGGGTCCAGAGGGGTCTAAAGAAAAGACAGGGGCAATAATGTCACAGTCCCTCAGGCCATCCTATGGTGATGGGTGATGTGATTGTGGCCCAAAGGCATCAGTTCTGTGGGTACTAGAAGAAAAATGTGGGCCAGTGTTGTGAAATCGTTGAGGGCATTCTGATTTCCAGTCACCTGGCTGCTTGCAAAGATAGCATTGATTGTCAGCATGCACAGATTGAGTAGGTTTTGAACAACTTAATCTCCCTCGGTGGGGGGGCAGGTGGTGGTGGTAGATATTCTCCTCCCACCCTTCCTAAAAGGAGTGTAGGCATTTTCTAATTGCTGAATTGGTAAAGCCATTAATTTAGCTTCCCTGCGTTCCTTTGCTTTCTTAGATTTGCTATAAAAATGTTGAGCAGCTGGTAATATTTCCTCTACACTTTTTCCCTCCAAGCCAATTACGGTATTTTGGATATTTTCACAAATTTTAGAACCCAAGCCTTGAACAAAAACTGAAACAAGTGCAGGTCTTGCTTGCTCCATAGGATTTTCTATTCCTGCTTGTCTTTTAAACATCTGTCCAAGTAATCTGCTGGATTTTCATCCTTGAATTGTTTGCATGCATAAACCTTAGTCCAATCTGTTTTCCTAGGACATACTTGGGAAATAGCATTCAAAATAGAATCTCTTTGCTGTTTAATATTAGTGTTTGGAACGGACTGTGCTGGCCACTTGGCTGTGTCATACAGCCTTATTAAAGTTTCTTGTGGCACTGCACCTCTAAGAAGCTGACCCATATCAGCCCAGGTTGGGTTAACACAGTTAATCATTATCTGAAGCTCCTCCTTAAATTTCTCAGGTTCTTCCTGCATATTTGGGAGTTTTTTTAGACAAGATTGGCATCAGATCCGGGTACTTCTCTCAATGGACAATTTTGTGTAGTTTTTACTGTTTTCTTGTCATTTTTCTTAACATTTTTCTTTTGTTGTCAAATGCTGGGGCCCTCAAGTTCCTTGATATTGTAATTAGGAGGGACTGAGGGTGCAGACTCAGGGCTAGTGGTGGAGTCAATTTCCTCCTCCTGTTCATCCGGGTTATCTGGAAGATATGGGGGTGGATGAGAAAAATAACCTAAATCTATAAGGTCATCCACAATATCTGGCTGTACCAGAGCAGTAGCATGTGTGAGAGAAGGATATAAATGCTGAGGAGGTTTAGTTTGTTGATCAGCCAATTTCTCTTTCAAATTTTTAACTTCTTGTTTTAGCTTTACCTGGGAGTCTTTTAGGCTCTGAGTTTGTGACTCAGTGCGTCGCTTAGATGCCTCATCATATCAACTAAAAAAAAAGGCATCCCACTGAGTCTGGGGTACCTTTTTGTTTTCCTAAGGCTGCTCTTAAGTGCATTATTTTATCAAAATTGAAGGTGCCTTCTAAGGGAAACCGTTTAGGGGGGGATCATCTAGGGTATAGCAATTCCATTTTTCGAAAAACTTTTGAGTTTTAGGAGAGTAGTTTTTGTACATAAATTGGGCCGGGCTCCCCTTAAGGGGAACCTTGCTCACTTTGGACTTTCAGGTGCCCATCTGTATTCAGTCTCACTCACACGCAGACACGGGGTTAAGCTTCAGGGAATGCCAGCCCGCATATTAACCTCACCAAGATGACTTATGTCAGCCCGCAATTTCAAAGGTACTTTTTACTGATTAATTGCTTGCAAGGCTTACTTTTACGCTGAGATGGTGATTTGCTATTCAAATCCCAGCCTGTGTTTTTACCCACGCCGAGATGACTTATACAGTGGGGTACGGGGTAGGGAAGGAGACAACACACAATAGGGGTCCGCTAAAGTTGTAACCAAAATAATGGGGAACTAAACAATAATGAAATATAATATAATGTAGGCTTATGATAATTTGTGAAAAAGTAACTATAGAAACATGTTATGCACCAGCAATGCTGCTCAGGAGTCCACCCAACCCTTCCCACCTTGATTTAAATATTAAGGATTTAATCAATATGTAAAATGTGATTGCACCACATAGTATTAAGATCAGAGGTAGTATGTTTTGTTCTTTAAGGAGGAGCAGGTGGACAAGGAACAACTTGGTCATTTCACCTAAACAATAATATGGCATAGTGAAATGTAATCTTTCTGTCTTAGAACAAAGACTTTGGAGTGAATAATTGCCTGATTGTGTTAACGGTCCGTGAAGGGCCATTTAGTGATGCCAAGTTTAAGTGAACTTAGAGGAGAGGTAATTCCGGCAGGGGGAGATTGCGACCACCGACTCAAGGACCACCCACTCAAGAAACCCTCCGACCCAAAAGATCAAGGAAGTAAAAGTCTCAGAAATCACAGTGGGCATGCGTAGTCATTTGCATGGTAGGCGAAGAGTCTTTAACCAATCATTTAGTAGAAGGATAATGAATATGTATTGGCTATGTATCTGTGCATGTATAAAAGATTGTTTCTTAAACTGATTGAACGAACACGATCTTGGGAGGAGCTATCCCCCGTGTTCCCGGCGCCGTGAATAAAGAATGCCTGCCTTCTAACACTACATTGGTGTTACGAGGTTTATTCCCGATTTCGGTGACAAAGTCACAGAAGCCTCTGCCAGATCTGGCCATTCTGGCCGAGGTCAGACTTCTCTGGCTGTGGAGCTAGAGCAGCTCATACAGGAACCAGAGACATGAGGGGTAAAGAGGACCCTCCCATTGAGTCATGAGGTTCAGATGGGACCCCCTTGCTTTCTAAACTCCTTCTGGGGCATAGGTGTGGCTGGATCCAATCTTAGTCCCAGACTTGGGACTAAAGGGCAGGGCAGACACAGCCCTCCCACTGGGTCACAGGGTTCGGACCAAGCTCCCCTTGCTTTCTAAACCCCTTTTTGGGGCCTAGGTGTGGCTGGACTTGGTCCTAGTCCCAGACCTGGTTTATGTCTAATAGACAGGGTTTCTCACATTCACACACATACAACTAACCGGACAGTCAGACAGTTACAGACAAAATGAAATAAAATTCCTGAACAAATTAAGACCTTATGCCTACCCAAATAAACAAGATTTTTCAACCAAATTTGTCAATTTCAGTTAAATTTACTTTAGCTGGCTTTAAGGTTCTGGACTGACCCATATTTAAAGTCCGAATGGTAACGTCTGAGCACAGCAAAGAGCCTACACACAATCCTCACTGAAACACCAACAGGGATTTTTTTTAAAAAAAAAGCTCCATTACCTTTTTTCAGTGTGGCGCTTGGGGTTCAGAGGATGCAGTCTGCGGTTCCTCCAAGCTGTAGCACAAAACAAACCATCCGAGTCACGGCACCATAATTGTCGGAGAATCTGGGGACTCCAAGTGTGTAATAGCGCAAGTACAATTTAGGACAGGTCAGACAGAAGCTTTATTAACTATGATCGTGTTGTCCCAAAAATTGGGGTTCTTTCACCCGGTATGCAATAAGCCAATCTTACACACAGAGCTGAGATATTTGTTTATTCCATGTTTGCGCAAAGATGGGTGCTAGGTGGTAACTCCACAAAGCTAGCACACCTGGTTAAAATCGCAGCAGATATTTATACAGTTAAATGTGTTAGTAGTTTTAATATTCACACCCCCCAGTTAGTCATTGGTTAGTTTTTCTCTCGCTTCAACTTAAAGGTACAGCTCTTCTTAAATTTATTACGCATGCCCAGAGAGTAAGGGGCTTATTTGAGTAGGGGGCTTTTTCTAGTCAGGAGGTGTGGTTTTCATATTATAATGAGATAGTTCAGCCTGAGGGCGCCAGTTTAGGTCATGTGCTGATTTACTGGGCTGGTACGTACCCTCCAAGACACATATCAATTGTTTTGGAGGCTTACTGGTATGTACATATCAGTTGTTTGGGAGGCTTATGCCCTTCCTCCCTCCCTTGTTTCAGAGAATTATGTCTTCCCTCCCTTTGTTAAGGCTCCTCTAGGGCTAATTATCTCAGTACACCTTACCTTGAAGAAAACGATGTCAATCATGACCTTCAATAATTAGTCATCAATCGTAGTGAGAGAACATTTGGACACTATGTCCCCCTCTGCTCCCCTGTTCTCTGCCAAGTGATTGCAGAGACCCAACCTATATACTATTTCAGAACAAAAGAAAGAGGTGAGGAAAAACAATCATTTCAATGTTAACAAAGCCAGGTATCCATCCCTGGGTGGGATGGACTCCTTAAGTAGATTACTAACTGCCACAATTCTAAGAAGGAATCAAACAGTAAATAATGTGACAATATGGAGAGATGGCTCTTAGCGGAGCCTATAGGAGTGGCACACCCGGTATTATCTTAGCTCAGAAGTGGGAAGTTGGAAACAATCACAGACCAGACCGTTAGCTTTTAGTCAAAAGGAATATTCTTTTAGTTAGGATAAACTTCTTAGCCAGACCTCTCAAATCTTAAATATTAATAATTTTACCACCACAAATGGAAGCGGAGGTCAACCCAGTTAGCAAGAAAGGAAGAAGCTCCTCCAGAGAGGGAGCAAGAGGAAAAATCAGAAGAGGCAGCCTATTCTGCAGCAGGACAGCCGCAAAAACAGGAGAGGGAAGAGACAGAAATCATAAACGAGGNCGGAGCCTATAGGAGTGGCACACCCGGTATTATCTTAGCTCAGAAGTGGGAAGTTGGAAACAATCACAGACCAGACCGTTAGCTTTTAGTCAAAAGGAATATTCTTTTAGTTAGGATAAACTTCTTAGCCAGACCTCTCAAATCTTAAATATTAATAATTTTACCACCACAAATGGAAGCGGAGGTCAACCCAGTTAGCAAGAAAGGAAGAAGCTCCTCCAGAGAGGGAGCAAGAGGAAAAATCAGAAGAGGCAGCCTATTCTGCAGCAGGACAGCCGCAAAAACAGGAGAGGGAAGAGACAGAAATCATAAACGAGGCAGAAGCTACTCAGTCCCTGGCCATGGATCCTGTTGATCTGGCCCCTGAGCTGTGAACTGACCTCCTGGTCTGACCCTGGACTTGTCTTGTTACTATGGACTTGCTTGGAGATCAGTGGACTGTGTCTGACGCTGGACCTGATTACCCTCAGTGGACATGATCCTGATATGCATTCCTGGCTTGACCGTAGACCATTCCTGGCCTCATCGCCATGAACTTCCCTGATGATCTGGACTCTTGCCTGAACCTGGCTACCACCCCTGGGTCTGCCCTGCTCACCTCACTCCATTACTGTAGGGCTGGGTCCTGACTGGGAAGGCCCCTGCCCATCTGGCCTTGTTATCATGCTTGGCTCCCTGTCCCTTGCTGCCCCCTGACACATTCCTGTAATTCATGTGGAAGTTGCTCTCTCAATCTGAGGCCACACAAACAGACACTGAGAAGGTCCCTCGATCTGAGAGCACACAAATGGACACTGTGGCTAAACCAGAGACCCAACCCTCAACTATAATAGTTGCTCTGGTAATCAAGAAGAAGCAATGGAAGTGGAGGTCGACTTTGTTAGTAACAGAGGAAGGAGCTTCTCCTCAGAGGGAGCAGGAGGAAGAATCAGAAGAGGCATCCTGCTCTGCAGCAGGACAACCTCAAGAACAGGAGAGGGAAGAGACAGAAATCATAAACGAGGTGGAATCTACCCGGTCCCTATCCCTGAGCAAGCTGCGAGATATGTGGAAAGATTATGGCCGTCAGCCAGGTGAACGAATCGCTACCTGGTTACTCCGATGCTGGGATAATGGGGCCAGCCGTCTGGAACTGGAGGGCAAGGAAGCCCAGCAGCTGGGGTCCCTCTCTAGGGAACATGGAATTGACAAAGGGATCGGAAGAGGGGCAGCCATCCACAGCCTCTGGAGGCGGCTCCTATCAAGCGTGAAGGCAAGGTATCCCCCAAGGAAGAACTTGTAAACTACCGAGGCAAGTGGACTACTGCAGAGGAAGGTGTCCAGTATCTGAGGGAACTAGCAGTGGTGGAGGTGATCTACAGCGACCTGGACAACAACCAGGCCTCCAAAGATCCGGATGAAGTCCAGTGCATGCGGTCTATGTGGCGGACGTTTGTATGAAATGATGACGTATGCCAACACCCTGGCAATAATGGATTGGGCAGACATCGAGACACCAACTGTGTACAGACTGGCCTGCCAGATCCGGTGATTCGAAGAGAATCTCTCTTCCCCCTCCCCCCCGACCCTACATCCTGCATCTCATCTGTGGATTGGTCCTGCCAATTCCAGCGACTCAAAGAGAATATGGAGAATATCTCTTCTTTCTTGCCCCTACAGGCCAGGGTCTCAGTTATCAAGAGTGCCGTACGGAGTCGGCCTTTCCCTGCTCAAAGGAAAGGGAACTGTTGGCGCACGCCACGTTCCACCCTGTGGTTCTATCTGTGCAACCATGGGGAGGACATGAGGAAGTGGGTTGGTGCACCTACTTCGGACCTGGAAGCCCATGTACGTGAATTGCGGGAAAAAACAATGGTTAAAAAGGGTCCATCTAGGAAGATAACTGCTCCAGTTGCTGTCGAGCAATTCCCCAGACACAGTAGAAGGGCTGAGGATGCCTCTCCTCCTTCTGATAGTGATCCAATGGACGTATGTCCATGTGGGTTCAAACCCCATTCTTGGAACCATGATGAAAAGACTTCTGGTTTGCAATTACAAGAGTCAGGTAATGAACGCTCTGATCAGGAATATGGGGGTCCTGTCTCCAGCCAGGCATCAGAAAGGGACAATCCAGGTTTACTGGACTGTATGGATTCGATGGAGCGGCAAATCAGACCAACGGAAATATAAGGCTTTGGCGTAACCCGGTGCACAGTCTACCAGGGTACAAGGGGGCAGAAAACATCTGGATGTCTGGACTGATGGGGGGATTCCCAAAAGTTGTCTGTGTTGGAGGCCGGGGTGAGCCTGACAGGGAACAAATGGCAGAAGCATCCTAATGTGACCAGCCCGGAGGCCCTGTGAATCCTTGGCATTGACTATCTCAACTTTAAGAATCCAGAAGGGTACCGGTGGGCCTTCGGTGCTGCCACCATGGATGCAGAGAAGATTAAACAGCTGTCTACCTTGCCTGGCCTCTCGGAAGATGTCGTGGTTTAACCCCAGCTGGCAACTAAGCACCACACAGCCACTCACTCACTCCCCCCCCAGCGGGATGGGGGAAGAGAATCGGAAGGCTAAAAGTGAGAAAACTTGTGGGTTGAGATAAAAACAGTTTAATAATTGAAATAAAATAAAATAATAATGAAGATAATAACAATAATAATAATAATTAAAAAATGCAATGAAAAGGAAAATAACAAAGAGAGAGAAATAAAACCCAGGAAAGACAAGTGATGCAAATGGAAACAATTGCTCACCACCAACCGACCGATGCCCAGCCAGTCCCCGAGCAGCCACCCCCCCGCCAACCTCCCCCCCTAGTTTTATTGCTGAGCATGATGTCATATGGTACGGAATATCCCTTTGGTCAGTTGGGGTCAGCTGTCCCAGCTGTGTCTCCTCCCAACTTCTTGTGCACCCCCAGCCTACTCGCTGGCGGGGCAGTATGAGGAGCAGAAAAGGCCTTGACTCTGTGTAAGCACTGCTCAGCAATAACTAAAACATCCCTGTGTTATCAACGCTGTTTCCAGCACGAATCCAAAACATAGCCCCATACTAGCTACTATGAAGAAAATTACCTCTATCCCAGCCAAAACCAGCACAGAAGATCCCTTCATTGTGAGGTTGCTGAGGGTCAAAGAACAGCAGGTGTCGATTGCTACCATGACGGTGCACCGGCGCCAATGTCACACCAACCGAGGCTCCCTGGCTCCCATCCAGGAGCTGATTCATTGACTGGAGAGCCAAGGAGTGATCAGCAAGACTCGATCACCCTTTAATAGTCCCATATGGCCAGTGCAAAAGTCTGACGGAGGATGGAGGCTAACAGTGGCCTGAATGAAGCCATGCCACCATTGAGTGCTGCTGTACTGGACGTGCTTGAACTCCAATACGACTGGAGTTGAAGGCAGCCAAGTGGTACACCACAACTGATATCGCTAATGTGTTTTTCTCAATTCCTTTGGCAGCAGAGGGCAGGCCACAGTTTGCTTTCACATGGAGGGGTGTCCAATACACCTGGAAACACAGCCCTACCATTTGCCATGGACTGATCCAGACTGCACTGGAACAGGGTGCAGCCCCTCGACACCTGCAATACAATGATGACATCATCATGTGGGGCAACACAGCAGAGGAAGTGTTTGAGAAGGGGAAAAGAATAATCCAGATCCTTCTGAAAGCCCATTTTGCCATAACACAAAGCAAGATCAAAGGACCTTCACGAGAGATCTAGGTTTTGGGAATGCAATGGCAAGATGGGCATCATCATATCCCAATGGATGTGGTCAATAAGATAATAACCACGTCCCCACCAATTAACAAAAAAAGAAAGTGAAGCCTTCCTAGGCTTTGGGGGTTTCTGGTAGAGTGCATATTCCAGGTTACAGTTATCTTGTGAGCCCTCTCTATTGAGTGACCAGAAAGAAGAACTATTTTGAGTGGGGTCCTGAGCAGCAACAAACCTTTGAACAGATCAAACAGGAGATGGCTTGTGCAGTAGCCCTTTGGCCAGTCCATACAGGACCAGATGTGCAAAATATGCTCTATGCCACACCCGGGGAGCATGGCCTCATCTGGAGCCTCTGGTGGAAAGCACATGGGGAGACCTGAGGTCGACCTCTAGGGTTTTGGAGCCGGGGTTATCAAGGATCTGAGTCCCGCTACACCCCAATTGAAAAAGAGATATTAGCAGCATATGAGGGGGTTCAAGCTGCTTCAGAAGTTGTTGGTACAGGAGCACAGCTCCTCTTGGCATGGCAATTGCCTGTGCTGCACTGGATCCCCCTCTAACCACCATGGAACAGACGATATGTGGAGTAAGTGGGTAGCAACGGGCCCAAATGGGGAACCCAAACCACCCTGGAATCCTGGATGAGATCATGGACTGGCCAGAAGGCAGAGATTTTGGAGCATCGCGTGAGGAGGTGAGCCATGCCGAGGAGGCCCCACTGTATAATAAATTACCAGAAAATGCGAAGCAATATGCTCTATTTATGACTGGGTCCTGTCCCACTGGAAAAGTGGAAAGCTGCTGTATGCAGCCCCACACGACAAGTCACAGAAACTGTTGAAGGAAAAGGCAAATCGAGTCAATTTTCAGAAGTGAAAGACATCCAGCTGGCCCTAGAGATTGCTGAATGAGAAAAGTGGCCAGTACTCTATCTCTATACCGAGTCATGGTTGGTGGCAAATGCCCTGTGGGGGTGGCTGCAGCAATGGAAACAGACCAACTGGCAGCACAGATGTAAACCCATCTGGGCTGCTCGAGGCTCATGAGATGGGCTCATGACCAAGGGGTGGACTTGTCCACCAATGCCATCGCACAGGTGGGCATGAATGCCAATCTGGTAAAGCCTCCCCTACATGGAGGATGGTGGCTGAGAGATCAATATGGGGAGGCCTGGCAGATCGATTATACCACACTGCCATGAACACGCCTAGGCAAGCGCTACGTGCTTACAGTGGCGGAGGTGACTACCGGATGGTTGGAAATATACCCTGTGACCCATACCACCACCCGAAACACCATCCTGGGCCTTGAAAAGCAAGTCCTGTGGTGACATGGCACCCCAGAAAGAATTGTATCAGACAAGGGGCCTCATTTCTGAAATAACCTCATACACTCTTGGGCCACGGAACATGGCATTGATTGGGTGTATCACATCCCCTATCATGCACTCCAGAGTGAGCGAGTGGCTTTGTGGTGCTTAGCTGCCAGCTGGGGTCAACCTGGTTCTCTATCTCATGAGAACCAGAACACCGGTTCTCACTTTGGACTCTTTGAGCAGATTCAACTCAGTAACTTTGCAGAAAACTGTCTCCTCTTTTTTTCCTTTTTTTCTTTTTTTTTTTTTTCTGCAATACTTTTCTGGTTGGCTAATGAGTTTCACTCATTCACCGAAGGGGTCTGATGAGCAAGGGAAAAGGGCAGGGGAAAGGTAAGGGAAAATCACAGGGGAAAGGTAGTAGAAAGAAGGGAAGGGAGCAGCACTTCCCACCCCACCCCCTTTTGGGGACAGCTACCCCCATCTTATGAAAATAACAACCTCCTTTGTGGGGCAAAAGCCTGGCTTTTACATCAGAGCAGAATTAGTCAGGAGAAGAGACAACCACCCTCAGTGTATCTCTACAAGTGATCCCAGCCAGCCACCAGCCTATATGCTGTCTGTTGGACAGGAGGAGTATGTTGTTTTGCAAGTTGCCCTTTTGATCCCATGTGAAAAGATAATGATCGTCTAGTGTAATGGTAGGAGAGCCCAGCCCCTTTTTTAGACAGAGGAAAAATTACAAAGCTTGTAAGAGCTTGCATATCTACCTTTTGACCATGCTGTTTTGCTTTATCAACAGGGAAGCTTCACACCACCATGGCGATAATGTACACTTAATTCAACAATCAAATCAACGACTGAAAAACTTGCAACTCTACTTATGGAGCAGGTTCCGATACCTTCAGTCAGGGTATGGAGAGACAATTACAGGCAACTGCATTACTGTCTGTCAACCGAGCCACAGTAACCGAGACGTTGAGTCTTAGCCTCCTACCAACATGAAACAAAACCATGGAACTGTTTTAAACCAGTAGTCTCCCCTCCCAGTGGGCTAAGAGCACTCTCAGGGACTGAATAGAAATGATAATTCATTAAGCTGTGGTCACTCAATTGTTTGCAATTGTCCACATATGGAGATCTGATAATATGCTGTTCTAAATGCCCTTCAAAGCTAATAGCTCTATTTTTGGAGCATGATATTGCTTGAGTATCATATTCCAGACATATGTGCTTAATTACCTCAACAAGGAGTCTATCTGAGGCTACCCTGTCAGAACTTGCCAGGCAATCTGCCAGCAGCAACAACTGGAAGCTGGAGTTACTAGAGCTGTCATAAAGCAAACCAGAAACATCCCTTTAGTAATAAAACTCTTGCATATTACACAGCCTAAATAAACAAGGAAAAGCTGCTGATATGCCCTGCTAAGTCAAGGTTACAAGAAACGTTACCTTTCCCAGAGCACAGACTAAGCATTAACACAAACTGTCTAAAAGCTGTAGAAAAAGGCTGGAGGGATAGTTACGGGGGCTGAGAACTCAGAAGTAATGGAAATGCTTTTTACTCCCTCACAGATTAAAAGTGCACCTTTTCTGCCTTATAAGCCACCCTTGAGCATCTTTGGTTCCTGTTGGATGGAGTAAAGATCTGTAGTGAGGCTCAATTACATATAGCCCTGATGTGAATCAGCATCTCCAAGCCTGCTTGTGGCACTGTACATTTGCAGCCAGTGATCTGGGGCTGATCAAGAGGACAAAGACAAGAAGGAATTTTCAGCAGGAGCCAGAAGCAGAGCCCTATCAGGAAACTGTGGGAGGAGGAGGAATTACCACACTAAATAGACTAATCTGAAGCAATACAGCTAGGTCCTACCCACATAGGTCCTGTACCAATGCCAAGTCCCAAGACTTGTAACTATGGGAGAAACAATTTGGTTAGAAGGCATAGATTTCTGCTCTGTGGGGCTTGAGGAAAGAAGCAAGGAGTCTACACCATGGGGTGGCTTCTTTTGCTCTGCAAGACAAGCTCAACAGTAATTCTCCCCACCAAAGTGGGGTGGGTGGGCAGAGGAAGGAGAAAGAGGGGCACTACCATAAAGGCAAGCAGAGACCCAGCACAGGAAAATTGATGGTGGGGAACTAGGCAGATCCTGCAATAGCTGCTGTGGGGAAGCTATGGGATTAGTATAGACTGGGGAGGAGCAGAGAGCACACCTTTTCTAGCAGCTGACTCCATGGCTGAGCTCTCACCCAGCATCACTGAAGAGCACCCTTTCTTTTCCATTAGTGATAAACTCCCTGCAGAGTTGTGGATCTAAAGAATGGAAAGTAATAGAAACAAACAAGCAAGAAGGAAAAACAAAACAAAACAGAACAAAAAAATATCCTCAATTCTAGTTTGATCCAACAGCCATCGGAATTCAGCTAAGGTTGACTCTCTCATTGACGTAAACAGGTATCAGATCACCTCAATGGATTTGTTAAAATTCTCATCTTCACAGTCCTAGGATATCTTAGTGGGGCATTTTCATCTGTAATGTTGAATAAACTCAGTCCAATTACTGGAGAAATTATCATACTTCATTTTAAAGGTCAAAAATTATAATGGTAAATTTGTTAGTGTCTTCCCTGTACTTAGGGAACAGTTATGCCGCAAAGCTGATTGGTTGAAAAGATAACAGTCATTATTTCAAGTCTTCAAGGATCACATTCTGCCATCAGATTCACATAAACAATTTCCATTGTCTCCAGTGGAAATAGGTTGTGTGCAGCTGATTTTAGCTCAATGTATTTTCCAGCACTTTAACAGTTCAGATTTTTCATTTCCCATAGTAAATATAAAATTATAATTATGCTCTCTATTTTCTGTAGATTTCAAATGACAACTTAAGACATTTGATGGCACTGTGTTTTTTCTGTATGATTTGGGATAAGATTACAGACTTTTCTGCACTGTTGCATTCCCTGTGGTGCTGAAAGAGTGGCTGTGATTCTATGTTAGTAGAATTTTACATTGAATATAGCCACAGTAACAAAATACTAATGATCAGTGCTCACTTTAAAACAGTTTCAATTATTTGTATAAATATTTTTGCCATTACACCTTCACATATTGTTAAAAACAATACTTCATAGTCTAAAGACCAGTGACATTTTGATCACAGAAAATCATCAACAACAAGAATTGTTTAAAATAGTCTTTAGTTAACATTAGGATTTTTTTTTTTCCAGCTGGCATAAATGAGTTTCAGGAAACAAACCAAAAAAAAAAAAAAAAAAAAAAAAAGACAAAAAAATTGTTGTAAATTATTTCACAAACTTACATCGATGCACCTCCTAGATCCTGGTCTTGCTGAACAAGAACAAGCCAACGGGTAAGAAGCAGCAGCCAGTGATAAGTTTGTCTCCTCCAGTCTAGCAGGTCATGTTGTTAAAATAAGAAGTTAAACCCCCCATGCACACTTTAAAATACGACTGATAATATAAACCTTCCTGGGGATTTACAGTCAATAATGTGTGCACATTAAAACTGTATTTCCAGTCTATCTTGTGCTGCCTGAGAACCATTTTTGCCTTTGTAAAAGCAGTAATTACAATACATAAGTAGCTTTCATTTTTGTATTAATGCTATAAATACTATGTTAGCAATATTAAACTATTTCTATTGACTTATTTGTAGAAAGAAAAATATATATTTATATATATTTATGAAGTGAATTAACACTGGAGAGGGGGTGTAGAGGAATAGTATGCAGTCACAGTTTATGTGTATTATTGGGCACAAATTCAATGCTTGAAACAAAAAGGAAAAGAAAACACCGTTCAAGTTAAATCCCCCTTTCAAGCCGTGTCAGAGGAAGAGTCATAGGAAGCAGACACTATCGAGTTGCCAGTATTGGAGTGGCTTGCCATGGACTGGGCAGCTTGCTGGCTCAAGTTATTACAGATCAGCACCAGCTGATTGCTCTGTGCTTCTGACAGGGTACTACAGCTCTGGTAGACACTGAAGTTGGTCTTCCTGCCGGGGATGTTGCCTTTCTCACACATTGTCTTTACCATCTTGGCAAGCTTGTTTTTCCCCAGGGCTTGACAATTGTACCAGTGAAGTGCAGCCAAGTTGACAACTGGTTTGATGGATAGATAAAAAGGAGCATCTTCATATCGCATCGCTGGGGGCCGCCGCTGTGCATATTCCTTGTAGTCTTGCACTGGGCAGGTCTGTGGGGAGTGCTGGGTGGCGTACACCCTGGAATCAGTCCCTCCTCTCTTGTTTTTGGCATTCATGTCACTGTTGTCTGGCCCCATCCACTCTAAGTATTCCAACCCAGTCTCTGTCACCCGGAGCCGGATGTCTCCCCATTTGAGGGTGGACCCATGAAAACCCGTGCAGTGTCCAAACGCCTTAGTGTTATTTAGCCAGACAAGGTTCAGCAACCCCTCAGGATTGTATCGGCTCAACAAACCTCTTTTGCGTAGGATAAGCTCATCAGCAAAGGTAAGCTTCATGGATTTGTGTGGCTTGTTTCCTTTCCCTTTACACCTTAGCTCTATCTGCTTTTGCTTCAGAGCTTCTTGGGACCTCTTGAACTCTTTATCCCTGGTAATACTGTATCCATACCTGTGCTCTTTGAGATACCGCTCCAGCCCACACTGATAGTTGGCCAAGCTGTTTGGCTCATATTCGGAACCATCCTTCTGTCTAGCATCCACAAAGAAGGAAGCAAGGTAGGCATCAAGCTCTTTGCAGGGGATGACATAGATTTCTCGGGTCTCAGAGGGGTACTTAGAAATGAGGAACTCTCGGAAGTTCCGGAGAGCTGTCTGTGTGCTGCGAATGGTCTTCTCGTTCTGCTCCCTGCCGAGCTCCACTGCTCTCTCATCCTGGTCTGAAAGAAGAAGGAAAAAAACCAAAGCAAACAAAACCAAAACAAAAGAAGCAGTGAGTTTGTGCAATACATCTTCCCCAAAATAAATTTTCTTTAAAAAAATCAATTTCACAAAGAGCACTGGAAAACATTACTACATACCTGTCTTATGATTTAAAAGTCAACTTCAGTTTCACAAATGATGTTACTAGAGTATGGCAAAAACAATCAAAATGAGCTCGTGTCACTAGGGCACACTTAGGGCACAGAGATTTGTGGAAAACTCTGAGATTAGAGGCAATCTGCTTTTTAGAACAAATGTGAGAGAGAATTTTTTTTCTATGGATTCCGCTGCTGTGTACAGGGCCAAATCCAAGTAATAAACCCATTCTGTATTGCTGTATTGCTTCATTTGTGAAACCAGAGGTTGTACTGGTTCCCTTTTTTTGTTTGTTTTTTTGTTTTTTAACAAAAATAGCTAAAGCATCATATTTATTATAGTAAAAAGTATCTTTAATTGGGTGCATTTTTAAGATTTTAATTTTGCAGAAAAATCAAAATCTGGAAACATTATATTACTCTACAAGGCTATTTTCATAGGGCCTTATGATCAGTGACATATCAAACCACAGTTGCTAATCAATGATCAAATGTTACCACTAAGATGATTCTTGTGTACCATTAATTTTCTGGCTGATCATAACATGAGAAAAGGTCTTTACAGTTAAGTGACGAGAAGAGAAAGCTTTGGAGGAACCTAAAAGCAGCCTTCTAATATCCATGTGGAAGTTATCAAGAAGATGGAGTCAGGCTCTTCACAGTAGTGCATGGTGGGAGGATGAGAGACAATGGGCATAAATTGAAACAAGAGAGGTTAAGCCTGGGTGCGAGGAAAAGCTTTTTCACCTTGAGGACAGACAAGCTTTGGCAAAGGGTTCCAGAGAGGCTGTGGCAACTCCATCCTTGGAGGTTTTCAGGACCAGACTGTACTATAAGTCCTGAGCAACGTAGTCGGATCTCATAGCTGTCTTTGCTTTGAGCAGGAGGTTGGACTAGAAATCTCCCATGGTCTTTTCTGACCTGGGGTTCTATGAGTCTAAGGCCCCCAAAAGCAACAGTTCCAACTAGGGGAAGATTCCCCTAACAATGAGTGCTAAAACTACCATCTGTCATTCCCCTTTTGACAGTAGTGGAGTAGGAGCTTTCCAGGGCCAGGGATGGAAGCAAGAGAGTGTAAAAGTGGGAGTGCAGGACACCGCTTCCCAGCAGCCACCTAGCTTCTCAGCCCATCCCCACTGGGCTGTGAGTTCATACGGTGCAGAGCCTTTCTCTGAAGCCTTTGTGTGTTCCTCCTGTTCTACAGAAAGGAGGTGCATTCACTCTCCCTACCCAATAAAGGAGCTCGGAATTACTCAGTTTACTATAGGCACATCTAACACATCAATGTAAAATCAGAACATCTCACCAACAGAAAAAATATTCAGCCTTGTAACTTCACTTAACATAAAGCACAAGCAGATCTGCTGGTAGGGAAGAAAGCAGGGAAGGGAAGGTGGCTCTATCTCCTCCCCTAGCCCATTTGCACCATCTCATGTAGTACACACATTTTAGGTGATAGGAGAGGGGAATAATCACACACCTGGGCAGCTTCCCCTCCCACCCATCTATATAGCTGAATAAATACAGGCAGACCAGAAAGTAGGTTTGAGCTCAGATCCCCTGGGACCAGTTCCCACATCTTCAACACAGAGCTGTCTAGTCCGTGGAGAATATTCAGTGGAACCCACTGGGGAGGTTCTCATTCCCCTTGGAAAGTGAAAAGAACTGGAGGTCTGCAGCCCAGACCTTTAGAGGCTTCTGACGACATGAAAAAATGCTGCCAGAGCAACACTGAGGTTTGCACCAACTGTACACAAGGGGAAAAGAAAGGTAGCCAGTCTATTTCAAAAGATAACCTTAATATTGATGTCAATATCAAAGAACCCCTAGCAGCCTTCAATGTAGTCTTATGTTTTGGACAATGCATAGGATAAATCCTATTATTATGGCTAAGTACAGGCTGGAAATAAAAAGCCAATGATGTTTGAAGTTCAGAAACAAACATTTACTCCAGTATGTTGTTCAGTGCACCTACCACCATTTATTATAGCACTAGAATGTAATCAGCACTTTGACTGACAATCCACATTTTAAATACTGTTTCTGTATAAACAGCACATGTAGTGGCTTGGTTTTAAACATGTCAATCACAACTTTATAGAGGATGGCCTGGGTCGTGGTTTAACCCCAGTAGGCAGCTAAGCACCACACAGCCGCTCACTCACTCCCCCCACAGTGGGAAGGGGAAGACAATCAGAAGGGTAAAAGTGCAAAAACTCGCAGGTTGAGATAAAGACAGTTTAATAGGGAAAGCAAAAGCTGCGCGCACAAGCAAAGCAAAATAAGGAATTCATTCGCTACTTCCCATCGGCAGGCAGGTGTTTAGCCATTCCCAGGAAAGCAGGGCTCCATCACGCGTAATGGTTACTTGGGAAGACAAACACCATAACTCCAAACATCCCCCCGTCCTCCTTCTTCCCCACAGCTTTTATTGCTGAGCATGACATCATATGGTATGGAGTATCCCTTTGGTCAGCTGGGGTCAGCTGTCCTGGCTGTGTCCCCTCCCAACTTCTTGCCCACCCCCAGCCTACTCACTGGCAGGGCAGTGTGAGAAACGGAGAAGGCCTTGACACTGTGTAAGCACTGCTCAGCAATAACTAAAACACCGGTGTGTTATCAACACTGTTTTGGTCACCAATCCAAACCATAGCACCATACAAGCTACTATGAAGAAAATTAACTCCATCCCAGCCAAAACCAGCACATTCTCCACCCCTTATTCCATACCATTTACGTCATGCTCAGGTCCCATGCTGTCCAGTACAACCTCATTAACCACCACCCTCCTTCCTGTCCTTTGATATATACACAGAGATATCATTCCCTTAGTCTATGGGCCACCCCTGCAAAATGTCCATAAAATGTTCATTGAGTTCATTTAGTCCATGACTTGGGTTATATCTGTTATGGTGGTCACTCAGGACAGGAGAGGTGGTGTGTTGCGTGGACCCATGGAGTTACTGGGCACCAAAGTCAGCTCAGGTCAGGTCACTGCTGCACTTGCACTGCTTCTTGTGAGGCTCGTCCTCCATTGGTCCGGGTGGTTCCTGCTATAGTGCTTCCTATAACATGCAACTCAAATCATGGGTTACAACAGTTTAAAGGTATATCCATTACAATCTCCACCCCTGGTCCCTTTGGACCAGGCCATAGGGTTTAACATTGCAACGAACTCCTCCCCTTGCCCCTGCTCCGGCGTGGGCTTATCCACGGACCACAGTCCCTTAGGGGGTTTACCGTCTCTTGCATGGACTTATTCATGGGCCACAGTCTCTTCAGGGATATACCTGCTGCAGCCTGGACTTAGCCACAGTCGCTTCGAGGTGTACCTGCTCCGGCATGGCCCTATCCATGGGCCACAATCCCTTCAGGGGCGTACCTGCTCCAGCGTGGCCTTATCCATGGGCCACAGCCCCTCCTTAGGGGAGTACCTGCTGTGTCGTGGACTTATCCATGGCTACAGACACTTCGAGGTGTTCCGGCATGGTCTTATCCACAGCCACTGACGCTTCAAGGTGTACCTGCTGCAGCATGGACATATCCATGGCCACAGATGCTTCGGGGTGCACCTGCTCCCACGTGGACTTATCCACAGGTCACAGTCCCGTCAACTCGAGTTCACGCTGGAGTTCCAGCCTGTCCAGTACAGCAGCACAGGAAACAGCAGCAATGCCCTGGCCTGACGCAGCAGTGTGGCTTGCCTGTCTGGAATGGCTGGATGCCATTGCTGTACAAAGTTATCTATATATTTGCTAATAGTCAGTATAAAGGCAAGGCCAGCCCCAGGAAATCAGTGGTCTTTATCAATGCAAAATTCAGAAGATAGTTATCTGGCTCTTTGTTCTGTCATAAAGAGAACCATTTGAAAACCATTCTTGCTTCTTCCATGGAAAAGGGAGGGTGAGATAGTAAGATTGAGATACAAGTGTATCTCAGCCTACGCAAAACTACTCTGAGATTAAGAGATCATTTAATCAGAGAGCGCTCAGCACTTGTAAGATAATTCTGATACTTGTACTCCCTCACTGTCTGATAAGGGTTGACTTTGGGCAACTCCTACGCACACAACACAGAAAGCCTTAAATCAAAAATATTTAATGTAATTAATTCAAATTACATTTACATTACATTACAATACATTACATTGCCTGGATGCGGTCCTGTGCACCCTGCTCTAGGTGCACCTGCTCAAGCAGGGGGGTTGGACAAGATGATCTCCAGAGGTCCCTTCCAACCCCTACTATTCTGTGATTCTGTGATTCTGTGAAATCCAACAATAATCATTTATTTAGAAACTTCAGAAACTTGTTTTCCCCACCAACCCCAACAAAAAGGAAAACAATCAGATATTTTGAGGTGAAGGTCATATTTGGAACAAATAAAAACATCCTGAAACTTTAGAAACTCTTAAGACCAAATTAAGTGCAACTTTCTTTGCCATAGAATCACGTAATTATATATGTTGGAAGGAATCTCTAGAGATCTCTAGTCAACCCCCCTGCTCAAAGCAGGGTCAACTAGATCAGGTTTCTTAGGGCCTTGTCCGGTCAAAGTTTTGATATCTCCAGGGGTGGAGATCCCAGAGACTCTTGGCGACCCTGTTTCAGTATTTGACTACCCTCACAAGGAAAAATTTTCTGCTTATATTTAATTGGAATTTCCCATGTTGCAACTTGTGTTCATTGCCTCTCTTCCTATGCCAGTGCATCTCCAAGAAGTCTGAATCCATCTTCTCTACACCCTCCTATAAGGTATTCAAAGAAAGCAATTAAATCTCCCCTTCATCTTCTCTCCTTAAGGTTGAACAAACCCAGCTCCCTCAGCTTCTCCTCATATGTCATGTGCTCCAGCCCCGGATCATATTGGCAGCCTCCGCTGGACTTGCTCCACCATGTCTTGTACTCGTGCAGCAAATAGCTGAGCCGGTAAACCCAGTTAAGGGGGGGGGGGGGGGGGGGGGCTTAGAAAGTCATGGAAGAAAAAAAAACAGATAAAAAANGCCCGGGAATGACATTGCTGAGGTATGAGCCATTTTCCAGCAGGGTGAATGGTGGAACTGAGACCTCTGGAACTCTGGTGATGGGACATGGACAGAGGGGTCGGAGGATGAGTGCAGCAACAGCATTTTCATCTGTCTGTCAGTGCTTCACAAAGCAAAGGGGCCCCCGGGGGCCTGCCAGCATACCGTCTCAGTGCACAATTACACAAAATGAGTTGCAAGATTTGGTGAAAACATAATCTGATATCCTTCTACGATAAGGTCACCTGCCTAGTGGATGAAGGGAAGGCGGTGGATGTAGTTTTTCTGGATTTCAGTAAGGCTTTTGATACTGTCCCTCACAGTGTCCTTCTGGACAAGTTGTCCAACTGTGAGATGAGCAGGTACACAGTGCGCTGGGTGAAGAACTGGCTGAACGGCAGGGCTCAAAGGGTTGTGGTGAATGGGAATACATCTGGCTGGCGGCCAGTCGCTAGCGGTGTTCCTCAGGGCTCAATTCTAGGGCCAGTTCTGTTCAATATTTTTATCAATGATCTGGATGCAGGAGTTGAACGCACCATTAGCAAATTTGCTGATGATACCAAATTGGGAGGTGCTGTTGACTCTCTCGAGGGACAAGAGGCCTTGCAGAGGGATCTAGATAGATTGGAGCATTGGGCAATCATCAGTGGCATGAAATGTTAGGAAACATTTCTTTATTGAGAGAGTGGTTAAACACTGGAACAGGCTTCCTAGAGGGGTGGTTGATGCCCCATGCCTGTCAGTGTTTAAGAGGCATTTGGACAATGCCCTTAATAATATGTTTTAACTTTTGGTCAGCCCTGAAGTGGTCAGGCAGTTGGACTAGATGGTCGTTGTAGGTCCCTTCCAACTGGAACTGTTCTATTCTATTCTATAACGGCCAAAGACAGGAGAAAGGCTGGGACAGGGGTTATTGTGAGTATGGGACCTTGGAGAAGATAGTGCCCACTTAAATACTCAAGAACTAATGCACCTGGCTACTGTACTGGGCTTATGTGGCAAGGTTTTAGTAGCGGGGGCGGGGGCTGCAGGGGTGGCCTCTGTGAGAAGAGAACAGGGGCTGTCCCCATGTCAGATAGAGCCAGTTCCAGCCAGCTCCAAGACAGACCTACTGCTGGCCAAAGATGAGCCAATCAGCGACATTGGTAGTGCCTCTGTGAAAACATATTTAAGAAAGGGTAGAAAACCCTGCGCAGCAGCTGAGGGGGAGAGGAGTGAGAAAAATGTGAGAGAAACAACGATGCAGACACCAAGGTCAGGGAAGAAGGAGGGGGAGGAGGTGCTCCAGGCACCGGAGCAGAGATTCCCCTGCAGCCCATGGAGAAGACCATGGTGAAGCAGGTTGTCCCCCCCTTTTTGTCCCTTTATTGCTATGGGCCAAACCAGGTAACCACTATGCAGTCTTACTACTTATTTCCTGTATGCTCTAACAAGCCCTGTGGGAGGGGAGTGGGAGACAGGACACAAATATGGTTTAGTCTTGTCTCTACATCCCACCCTGTGTCACCAGGGGTTTAGCATGTTTTCATCTAAGGTGCTGCAATACTTTTACTGTGGTTGCATTTGAGACCTTAGGTGTCTAATTTTAATAAGCATACTGGTGAAAGCAATACAATAGATCTCAAAGGGAAGGGTCAGGACTACATAGTTTACCTGCGTGTGATTCAAATGGGCTCCAGACAGTAGCTGAGAAGTAGAGTTAGGACATTGTACTGGGTCTGGCTGGGATAGAGTCAACTTTCTTCATAGCAGCTCATATGGTGCTGTGGTTTGGATTTGTGACTAAAACAGTGTTGATAACACAACAATGTTTTAAGCTATTGCTGAACAATGCTTACACAGCGTCAAGGCCTTATCTTTTTCCCACTCTGCCCATGCAACAAGTATGCTAGGGGTGGGCAAGAGGTTGAGAGGGGGGACACAGCCAGGACAGCTGACCCAAACTGACCAAAGGGATATTCCATATCATATGGCATCATGCTCAGCAATAAAAGCTAAGAGAAAGGAGGAGGGGGGGAGGCATTCGTTATTAAGGCGCTTGTCTTCTGAAGCAACCGCTACGTGTACTGAGGCCCTACTTTCCAGGAAGTGGCTAGACATCACCTACTGATGGGAAGCAGAGGATAAATCTTTTTGCTTTTCTTTGCTTCTGCGCGCGGCCTTTGCTTTTCTTTATTAAACTGCCTTTATCTCGACCCACAAGTTCTTCATCTTATTTTGTCCCCCTGTCCCGCTGAGTAGGGGGAGTGAGAGAGTGGCTTGGTGGGCACCTGGCAGCCAGCCAAGGTCAACCCACCACATGTGCTATATAATGTCTTGCTCAGCAATAAAATTGGGGGGTAGTCTTTCCAAAGTAGGCGTTGCTCCGGGACTGGCTGGGCATCGGTCTGCTGGTGGGAGGTACTGATTGCCTTTACATCACTTGTTTTTTTTCCTCTTACCTTCACTTGAGCTATTTTTATCTTGACCCATGAGTTTTCTTCTTTTGCTCTTCCTAGCGATAGGACGAGAGGAAATGGCCTCAAGTTGCGTCAGGGGAGGTTTAGATTGGACATCAGGAAGAATTTCTTTACCGTAAGAGTGGTTAAGCATTGGAACAGGCTGCCCAGAGAGGTGGTGGAGTCGTCAACCCTGGAGGC
>WAAD01031987.1:4084-18060 GCA_013389945.1 Fregata magnificens
AGTTTTGAGAAGCCATGTTTAGTTTCAAACAAGTCATGTGAAGGATATTACAAGCATCATGTCACACTAAGACGTGTTATACACATCTATACAAAATGAGGACCAACATATTTTCTAGTTGCATCTGAAGCTAGAATCATATTTCTGTGGCTAGATCTTAGAACAGCATCACAATCTTATCACTAAAAATACTAAAGACATTTTTTTCTTTATTTCTGAACACTAACCACATCAATGAAACGGTCATGATAGGAATAATTTCAGATAGCAGAATTATTAAAGAATATATTTAGAATATGCCTAGTAAGCTGAATTTTAAAAAACAGATCTAAAATGTTTCTTTCTCTCTATCTTTAACTAAACTTAGTTGTAAAAATGTGAAATAATGAAAATATGAAAATCTAAAAGGAATTGTCTGGAATAAGATCAGCTGCATTAGTATTGGGGAGAGAGATACTTCTGTTTGAAAATACATGACTTTTACACAGAAAACTGCAAAATGCTCCTCTGGTTTGGTGCAGGTAAGCCTCAGCATTAGGATTATGTTTTCCAGTGGAAACCTAAAAGCACGTGCTGTAACTATGAGTAACTGATACATTTTCTTATTAGTTTAGCTAAAGCTTTGCTAGCGTGATCAAGAAAGTTTCATTAAGCATTTTAATTAACTCAGGATTCAGAAGGATTGGAGGATTTTCAACATTAGTCTACCTCTCTGTCCCTGTAGAAACAGCATCTTTTATTGTGCTCATTCTGTAGAAAGGAAGAAGATTTAATCCCCCTAGAATTTTCTTTGCTTATCATGAGTATTAACATGTTCTTTAGAATTATATGACTCCATTTCACTTTCAGAGACATGCTGAAAGCAGGTAAGAAAATTAAGGCACTTCACTGCTTATATGGATGGTTATACTGCAACAATTACATATTAGTAATACTAATTTGTATTAAAGTAGCACCTGGAGGCCCTTTCTGAAATTAGTCCCTTACTGTGTTAAGCGTAGTACTGACATACAAAAGATGGTTCTTTCCCTTAGGAGCCTGCAGTCTCAACATGTAAGACTGACAAAGGCTAGAAGAAATCAAGAATTAATTCACCATATTTCACAGATGGAAAACTGTAGCACAGAGAGGTTTAGGTCTGTCGGGTTTTGGGTTGTTTTTTTTTTCCTGACAAAGTTTTGCCGCTATGATTTAAGGTATAAATTTAAACTGGGATAGCTTAACCAGTAACCCATATAAAATTTTTGTGAACAGTCATAATAAAATAACTCACTTATTTCAGCATAGTGGAAATAATTTGGGAACAGATTTACCTAAACCCAAATAAGCCACTTGTATTCCTAAAGCATAAGGTCTACACAATCCTTTGCATTCACTTAAAATCCATTTTAATGATACAATTCCCATGAATGCATGCCTTAAATAACTTGTAAGTAGTCTCATAAATAATCTGAGGACACAGCTGTGACTTTGACCTGGGAAGGCCTGTTGTTGGGTTTATTGTGTTGGTCAGGAGGCTTTCTTTTTCTTTACGTATCTGCACTTCAGTATCAACATAACTATTTGAATTTAAATCTAAATCTCTTCATCAGCTGAAACAAAGTGTCAGAAAAGATTGCCCAATGCACTAGTCTGTCCATTGCTTAGCATCTTATCGGACATCAAGTTGCGTCAGGGGAGGTTTAGATTGGACATCAGGAAGAATTTCTTTACTGAAAGAGTGGTTAGGCATTGGAACAGGCTGCCCAGAGAGGTGGTGGAGTCGTCAACCCTGGAGGCGTTCAAAAAAGGTATAGACGTGGCACTCCAGGGCCTAGTTTAGGAGTCATGGTGGTGTTAGTTGAAGGTTGGACTTGATGATCTTAGAGATCTTTTCCAACCTTAATGATTCTATGATTCTATGATCTTTCCAGGCTCTCATCTGAACTGCCAATTAATTTAATTCAACTTCTCCTTAACTTTATAGGGGTGAATTCAATAGGATTCAGTGGAACTGCTTAGTACAGTAAAAGCTCATGTAACTCAAGCATGAGTAAAGATGTGTTCAAAGTCTGGTGTAAAACTTAGAACTGAGCACAACTTACAGCTTCTTTCTAGGGAGGATTGCCAATATTTTAACTTAAAGCTTTTTGTTCAATCCAGGCAGAAAAAACAACCCCCAAAACCCAACCAACCAACCGAAAAAAAGCCAGCACCAATAAAATGCTTCTGAGGGGTTAGAAATATCCAAGAAATTGTGTGCATTTGTTTAATTTTGTGACACATTAAGTTGTACAATTGTAGTTGTCTTTTTCTTTAAATAAGGGAGCAGTAGTCCCATGAGAGACCCCAGACTGCTAGAAGCACTGGAGCAAGTCTGCAGATACTACAGTCCAAATGAGGCAGTGGGCCACAAAAGACAAAAATTGCCTTTAAAATGGCACTAATGTAAAATGGATTTGGTGTTGAGCCAATGCAAAATTGACCAGTTTTCTCAACTGGAAGTTGACAAACATCATTAAAAGCAAGATCTGCATCAAAAGATTTTAATTGTATACAATCTGTGCTTTTTATCAGAGAAAAAAATTAAAGGAAGAGTTCTAATGATGCTGAAAGCACAGTAGTTATCTTGGCAATAGTATAAAATGTTGAACTTGTATCAGCTACTAATTAGAAATGTGGCATTTTATTTGAGGATTAGTTTGTGTGATATATGACCAGGATTTTGTAAGTGACTACTGCTTTTACATGCCTCCAAAGAGAAGGGATGCCTCTCTTCAGGGTGTCTCACTTTAGGATATTCTCTGATACTCTCAAGATATATTCCATTAGATAAGCACTAGATATTTTTAATATCTAGGTTGATATGTACAATCAAAAAAGTGAAATTTACAATTTTAAAAGTACACCCTTATAATTGTCTTGTCTTTACCTCAGTTAGAGGCATTTTATATTTTTGATCTAGATGTGTGGGGTTCAGACTTTGCATGTGACCTCACTAAAATTTGATTTCACTAATACTTTCAAGTTACTGTTGTTGCTGTTTTAGGAAAAATGTCTCTGATCTTCTTGCAGTATGTATAGACGTCATCAATAGCTGCACGCAGACAAAACTGCAGAGATTTAAAAGAAATTTTTTTAAACCAATTTAGGTTATAATTCTGACAAAAATACAAGACAGTTTCTTACTGTAGATCTTGCCATACTTTAAAAATGTGATACTTACGCTGTCATAAGAAGACTGAATATGAGAAAGGCTAGTAGGACAGTCCAAAGAAATTTTGTCAAATCACCTAAAAGGAAGCTGCTCAGACTTTTTTGGTAAACTAACCCTGGAATGGTTCAAAATTTTTCCATTAAATGCAGTTTCTATTTCATTCCCTCTCCTGATGATAGCTGTTGCCATCTCTGGCTCTGACTGAAGTCTTTCCTGGTCTTTTCAGTTTCTTCTCCATTTGCACTACTCTGGGCTTATCTATCCTTTTTCTGGGTATTTGTTCCCAACTGGCTTAAAAGAAGAGGAAAGGGTAAAAAAATATTATTTCTGCCTAACTACTTTTAGCTAGTTTAAAAGATTTTTTTTTTAGGATTTCCAAAAAGGTATATTCAGATACCAATCTTCTTTTTACTTGTAAACTTTTTATTGCATTCTGATTATCTCCTTGTTACCCTTCCTTCTCTCTTGATCTGCCCCTTTTCCAGTACTTGCTTTGTCTTCCTCTTCATATTTCTGTGCTTTACCAATGATGCTTTACGTCATAATTTACATATGACTTTTCTCTTACATTATATATATCCATATGAATTACCCCTCTATTTAGGGAACCCTTTTAACTTCTGTTTCAGAAAGAATTCTAGATATAACAAGTACCTATGTACATGTTCAAAGTCTGGTGTAAAACTTAGAACTGAGCACAACCTATGTGTTGTGTCTGAATGTTTAAATGACTGTGTTGTGATGAACTGAGAAAAGTATTCTAAAAGAGGAAGACTGTGCTTTGGCTGATATTTTATATTGGTTGCAAATCACCGTGTGTTGTACAGCAAAAGCTCTAGAAATGGTAGCAGTCACTTACAAGCATTGTTTTGGGAAAATTGCCTCATAACTCACAGGATTTGGGGGCTATGTAATAGTGCCTGTGTGTGGAGGGGGGTGGCTTACTTTCTCTCTGTCTTTTTCAGCAAGGAAATACATGTAGAGGACAAAGCAACAAATGCACATGCCCCCACTCAATAACACTTTCTTGACTTTAAGACCACTGTGTGTACAGTACAGCCAACAGACAGAGCCAGCAAAGTGTGCCAATGCCTTATCTCTCTGCTAAGCTCATCCAGGGTGTTTGATGAAGTGTGCTCAACAAGAAAGAACAGTGAAGATAACAATGAAGTCCTTCCACCCTTTAAGTTTTGCAAATCCCTTGCCATGGGACTGTGGAAACTGCAAAGAGAAATCCCCTCTCCCCCCTGGCTCCTTTTGTTTTTTCGTGCAAAACATTTTCATTTCCCTGTGGAAAAGAGGGATAGTTTTATATCTGGATCCAGTGTGAAATATTTTACTGATTTTAAAATTAAAGGTTTCTGAGTTGGTAAGTCCAGAAAACGATACATCTGTACTTCATAAAAAAATAGTGTAAACTCAATGAATTAAAGGTGTCGATTGTTCCTAAAACACCCTGTAAATATTTCTTTGCAAACACGCATATAAAACAGTGCCAGGTGTAGGATGAAAGGCAGCGTTGCTGCTTGACCTTGGCAGTCAACATTAAAATTATGTACAGCTTGATAGCACATTAACATTTTCAAAGACTATGGTTTCCATTTCTTATAATAACAAAAAAAATCCCAAAACATAAAAACATATAATAAAGGAAGACAAGGTGCAGAAAGAGTATTAGTTAATTTATCAACCACCTGAAATACTAAGTGGAGCGGAGTTAAACTTTTAGAAACATAAATCATATCTGTCAGACAAGTAAATGTCTCCAAACATTTCCTTTCCTTTAAGCTTCTATTTTAATTTAAAAAACGTTTCTAATGGTGATCATCTCTTTGATAGATGATGTATGGCATGATTTGTAAATACATTTTGCAGTGATCTGAATATACTTGAGGTATTGCAGCACGGATAAAAGAAAAGCGAGGTAGAGCAGAGAGCAACAATATTACCCATATTCTCCATCAAAGTTGTCATCATTTGGCACTGGTGCTTGCACCGTTCCTCCATCGTGGGCCTCTGGCAGATGCTGTTTGTAACACAACCCTAATTGAAAAGATTGATACCAACCTTCATTTAAATAAAATAACTTTCTTTCTGAAAAATGATTGGAACATACTTAATCATGAAAGGGGAAACATCTAGACTGTGTGTCATGCTCATGATGTTGAAAAATGGGCCATGTTGTGCAAAACCTATATGAATGTTCTTTATGGGGGGGGTTCAGTTGGATCTGATATAGAAGTCAGGGTTGCATATCAGGACTTACAATCACACTTTTAAGAATTAACTTAGCTTGTGGTCCAAAAAAATTTCAGGACTTTATTAAATTGTTTCTGTGAAATAAGGTTGCCTGGAAATAAAAGTCAAGTGGAAAGTAAAGTAAGTGAGGCAGCAACCCAGATCATAGAATCATAGAATCATAGAATCATTAAGGTTGGAAAAGACCTCTAAGATCATCAAGTCCAACCATCAACTAACACCACCATGACTCCTAAACCAGGCCCTGGAGTGCCACGTCTACACCTTTTTTGAATGCCTCCAGGGTTGATGACTCCACCACCTCTCTGGGCAGCCTGTTCCAATGCCTAACCACTCTTTCAGTAAAGAAATTCTTCCTAATGTCCAATCTAAACCTCCCCTGACGCAACTTGAAGCCATTTCCTCTCGTCCTATCGCTAGTTTCTTGAGAGAAGAGTCCAGCACCCGCTTCCCTACAACCTCCCTTCAGGTAGTTGTAGAGAGCGATAAGGTCTCCCCTCAGCCTCCTCTTCTCCAGACTAAACAACGCCAGTTCTCTCAGCCGCTCCTCATAAGACTTGTTTTCTAGTCCCTTCACCAGCCTCGTTGCCCTTCTCTGGACACGCTCCAGCACCTCAGTGTCCTTCTTGTACTGAGGGGCCCAAAACTGAACACAGTACTCGAGGTGCGGCCTCACCAGTGCCGAGTACAGGGGCACGATCACTTCCNCCTCTGCAGGGCCTTCCTTCCCTCGAGCAGATCAACATTCCCACCCAGCTTGGTGTCATCTGCAAACTTGCTGAGGGTGCACTCAATCCCCTCATCCAGATGTTCCATATTAAGTTTTCTGTCAGTAAATACTGTTAATATATTTTGCTGTATTGTGTTGGTAAATAATATTATTGGCAAATTATTTACTTTCAATAATGTAAAAGAATGAGATTTCCATAAGAGGGAGAGAGTTAATAAAGATGTAAGTAAGAAGATTATAAAAATCACATAAAAAGTTAGAATATACAACTGAATATCCAGCAGATGGAGCTTCTTACCTCTAAAATCTTTCATCTTATCAGAGTAAATTTCACTTTAAGGTGGCTGTTAAGATGCGATCCAAAACTAAATATAAAAATTACAGCAAAGATTGTATCAAAGCCAACTAAGACAGTGGTATGCTTAAAAAGCTTAAGCTGTTTTTAAAAGCGCTTGTTACCTGCTGTCCTTCCCTTAGTAAGGCAGCTAATAATGCAAAAATTAGTGTATTTGATTAGGAAATACTAGACAAATGGACATTAGTACAGTTTCTCCTCTGGTTTGGGGGGTGTGTGTGTGTGTTTATATCTAGATTTGTACATTCAAAGGACAAGCAGTAATTCATATTAATTTCTGCAGATTTTAGTACCAGAGAGCACCAAGTCATATTTTTTGAGATTTCAGAAAGACATAATGAATACAGAGCTGAATATGTTAGAGAAATGTTTTCATAGACTCTGCATGGAATTAATTAGCCTTGATTTCTGGTGAGGAGATATTGAGGAGAGAAAAGAGGCTATGTCAATGAATTTTTTATGAAATATGATTATAATTTGAAATTAATATTTTTGAGGAAAACTTGGGACAACTTGAGAATAGGCTAATATGTCTGTATTTCTACTGTAGTATGGTATTTGAACTAGCCTTTAGTTTTGACGAAGAACGACATTTACCCTGTTTGTTATATATAGCCTGTTTTTTCAGAAAGCTTGAACAGTGGCGTTACGGTAGAAAGCTTACTTGGAGGAGAAATAAATGTTTTTGGAAAGATGGGCTTTGCAAACCAAGGGAAGGCAGTTATCACACCTTCTTATTTATATTCTAGGGGCATATTCAATCATTCCCTCTGCAGTATTTTGGATTCAGCTTCTGATGCTTGAAAAGATACCTAAACCTCAGCCTGTGTTAACAATATTCTACCTGAGATAGGCATAAGGCTGAAGACCTTGTATCAAGTGTCTGTGTCAGTCAGACCTAGATATTAGTGGGTATCAAACACCTCTTAAGCAATAACAGAGTTCATTAAGTGACAAGAACTCAGTGGACTGTGGCTGTAATCTGTGAAAAGTAAAGGTTGGGTTTGATTTTGGTGATGGTTGATCTGTAAATGATTTCAAAACAAAAAGCAGTGAAAAAGAATATGGTTTATGTGGTGGCTGTAAGTGATTTTGTATTGATATTACACAAGTATCTATGAAATCTGGTACTTTTGGAATAGCACTATATACAATTCAAGGTCTAATTGCATTAAATCGTGAATACCTCAGGATTTCTGCATATATCAGCCAAGCTTTCATTCTGTTTTGCTCAGAAAGATAGACATCACAGGACAGATCTTGAGACCCTTATTAACAACGCAGATTTGCACTGGAAAACTGGAGAAAGGCGGGGGTATTAGCTTGGACATAGTGTGCCTTTGAATCTTGTGAAACAGAGCAGATTCAGTCCAATTCAGATTAGCAAAGTGACTTTCAGACTGTCTGTGCCTATCAGCGTAAATGTGTCCCAACCTGTTTCTGGCTTTTAAGCCATTTATTGCATATTTACAGGCTGGAAGCCCAAAGAAGTGGGGAAACATCCCATTTGGCGATGGGATGATTTATGAATGATTTCAATAAACAATGACAAATGATCTCTGACTTTGCCCCGCCTCCCCCAAGTTTCTCATGAACACATTCATGCCCTTGCAAGCAGTGTGTTTTCACCCAGGAGCACAAGACTGGTACAGATTTAAAAATGCATTAAAATTGCAGATTTTCTTTAGGACTCCATTTCATGAACATGCTTCTCTTTGCATTAATTCACATCTGATCATTACTGCCTTTAACATTCCTTTCTAGACATCTAAATCCCCCCTCAAGAAATAGGAATTGCTCCTGACCCTCAAAGCCACCTCTTCCTTCCCAGAAAGCTGTTCTTCCTTTCTCTGGAGAAAACTGTCTTTTCTTTTCCTCTTCCCATTCTATGCTTTCTTCATAGACAACTGTTGCTACACTGATGGAAAACCCATGTTTCAATGGATTCCCACAGGGCAGACTACTACCTTGGGGAAATCCCCTGTGGGTTTCTGTTCTCTGTGCAAGGCCAGGCAAACACAGAGGGAGGCTGTGCTTGCTGAGCTCCCTGCCAGTGGAGGCCAGGGAAAGACACTGCCAAGAGTCTTCCTTGTTCTGGTGTTGTTGGCACACGTGGCAGTAACAGGACACAGTGGACAGCATAGGGATTAGGTTCAGCAAAGAAAGTCAGGGCGACTGAAGGAAACACTCTCTGTTTCGGAGTCTCTTGAGGTCGGCGGGAGAGGTACAGATGTTCATGCCAAGCAGATGTGAGACCTCTCCTCTCTAATTCATGTTCCTTCATGGCCCTTTATATCAGAGTGTTGGCAAAAATTGACAAAGTAAGCGGCTTTGAAGTTTGCAGAGAAAGATGCAGGCTAGAAAGAAAAGAGAGCTGGACTTGTCAGTTGGAACTGGAAATACTGTACAAGCCTTCAGGGGTCCCTGAGGCCTCTGCTTTCAAATCAAAGAAAGAACAGCTCTACGTGAAAGAATAGGGGCCAGTTGTACTCCGGAGTGGGAGAATAGGCTCCTAAGGCTCTGCTGAATGAAAGGGAAAATAAAAAGGAGGGGATGCTGCTCAGAAACACTATTTCATGTGCTGTGGAGTTCAGCTGTCTCCTACCAGTTCAGAGTAAGGGATTGTAGCATGACATGACGGAGGTTAAGGTGAGACCAGAGGGCAAACTGCATAGCCATAGGCATGAAAGTGTCTGTGTAAATGCTTTCCTCAGGATCCTTCAACACTAGATTCTCAATGGCGGTGATGGCAGGCGAGTGGCTGCTCATGCCATATTGCTGAATGGGGTAGGATGCTTTCAACAATTTCTCTTAACGTGCATTGAAGGAGAGAGGATATGCAAAGCAGATGATATTAATAAATGTCCTGTTTGCAAAAAGCATCGCAAGATGTAAGGGATAGATAGGAAGGAGAGCTGGATGTTAAAGGAACCATTTATTCATATTATTAACTCATAAAACAGCAGAAATGTAATTGCTTAGAAAGCATGTGACATATTTATTGTTCACATTCTCACTTTACCTAAATCTTCGCTGTTACTTGGTTCAACATTATACACATAAAATGTTCTAGACATTTTGAAAACAATATAGCAAACCACACAACAGAATATCCAACCCTGATGGTGCATCTACTTCAGACAACGTCATTTTATTACCAACATCTGAAAAAGAAAATGCAGAAATGGGTCAGCAACCCATTTAAATGACTTTACAGCACACTCAATGGTGTACTTAGATGAAAGAAATGCACTTAACCTGACTGCTAAAGTTAACTGCAGCAGGCCATTTCTTACATGACAGGAATCTGCACGCTATAGCTAGCTGTATTTTAGTGATGCAGTAGCATGAGATAACTTTCATTTTATGGAGTGGACCTACATTTTATTTGCTTTGGTTTGGTTTTTGGAAACCTCCAATTAAAAATACGTAATTATTTCTTAGTATGACTGCAGGTGATATTTAACTGAAAGCAACCCACAGATAAACAAGCTTGTGAAGCTATAAAGGGATCAGAATAATGCAGATATAGTAGTTAAGGTTTAGTGCAAAAAACAGTTCAAAGAAAGTAGGATTGTAATTTAAAATAACATCTCATTAGTTGGTTTAATTACTCACTGCCAGCAATAACTGATTTTTAAGGCTGGAAACAGAAGCACATAGCACTTAGGAAAAAGAAAGGATTTTTACCTCTGGTAAGTTGGACACAAGACAAGGGTTCCCTTGAAAGATGTAAGATTCTGATTAGCTTTCTTAGCCACTTTGAATTATACTGATTATACTGTATTTGGAAATTAAGTCAAATAGCTACAGTATTGATTGTATCTTTCTATAGCCTTTTCTTAACTTTTCCTTATTAGTAGCAAAAATAATTTAAAAGTAACTATTCTTAAGACTCCTATTTACATAAGCAGTTTACTAGGTGATGATTTCATGCGTAATATGCTTCTTTCTCTCTTCACAAACATTCTGATAGAGGGTTGTCATCAATCCTCTGTTCCATGGTAGCACGTACACGTAGCTGTCCAACCATGGCACATAGAGCTTGCTGCTTTGTAACGTAGAACAGAGAGACCATCCCAGTTCCCCCAAATAAGATGAGCAATCCACATAGAAAATGAGCAATAATGAGAAAACTACTTACTTTTGAGGTTTATTATCCCAGTATGAAATCTATGTTAAATCTTGAATCAGGGTTAAGGACTACAAGTCCCTATATCAGAGTACAGAGTTGTATGGCTTCTCTAGTCAAAACTGCTCTGGGGAAGAATTCAGCCCTGCCCTCTCCAGGTGTAGATTGGTCCAGTCACACTCTGAAATGGTCTTTTGTGTTTAGGCCTGTCAAGCTATGACATGGTGATATGTTATTACCTCAGTACTGCAGCAGTTCTGAGCATTAGCAGAAGTAATGTTCTGGGCATCTTGGGAATTTTAAAGCTAATAAGGATGATGTCAGATTTCTTTTTTTTTTTTTAATACAAGACTGCAGTTCAAATGTTTAGTTATTTTCTGATGTGAGAGCAGATAGTGTTTGATTTAAAAACAAGCACTATAAGCCAAGACGGAAGATATAAAGAGACCAGGAGAGTGGGGGTCTTTTTTGAAGACAGAAATGAAGATTCTTGTTGGCTATGTGTTCTCTCCTGCTCCAGAAGTCATTAAAACATGTATTTAAATGAAAGCTTTTTTCTTCTAAATGAAGCACATGAATTCATATTTCTTCTGTTACTTCTGTCACATAATCACCTGTGCTACTTTTAAATAATATTGATATCCAGTAAAAGCAACAACAGCAAGAATAGTTTGAGTTATAACTGTTAGTAGTTACTCAGTTTGTTCACATAGTGAGATATTGGAGGGCTCCTCAGGCGTGCTGCAGCCTGCATGATTTATAACAGACATAATGCAGTGTCTTAAGCTGATCTGCCCCAAGTTTTGTGATTCTTGACTCTGTCAAAGATGGGGTTTGTCTATCTAGTTATTTTCATAGAAATACTAAGTTTCACTTCCAAATACTCTTCTCAGGAATGAAGAGAAATTGCATCTGTATATGGCAACGCACAAAGAAAAAAACCTTTTTCATGTTAAAATTAAATCTATTTACAAATTTTGATTTTTATTTTAAGAAGTTGAAAGATATTCTACTGCATTTTAAAAAGGTTGGACAGGGTTTAAATGCTTGACTTTTCAAGTGGTGGGCATGCAGAAGCATTCATACCATCCCAGGTCTCATATAAACATTTCTGAATTGTCATAATGATGTATAAACTCAGTACATCATTTAAAGACAGCTGTGATTGTGCCTTAAGTAGCAACTTTCCTAATGTGCATAGGTATATTCTGAGGTTTCTGGTTCTTTACCCTCAGATTTCTCTGCTTCTGCGTTGGTTCTAGAGATGACCAATTAAAAAAACACTGGAAAAACGCAAACAAAACCCAACAAATCCTCTATAACTTTACTAAGAAAGTGTGTGGCATTGAGGCCTGATGTACACCATGTTAGGTTTGTTTCTGAATAGGCTTTATTAACTTGATTTCTTTCCCCTTGGTCCAGAAATCCAGAACACCTTGAAGCATTAGCTCTCCTTTTAAATGAAATCTTACACATTCTTTTCATTCCAGGTGCTGCGGCTTTCATAAGAATAATAAATATTCTAAGATAGCATGTGAAACAACAAGAATGAACATAACAGTCTATTATTCTCTCATAAGAATATCTCCCACATTGAGTCAAACGATGAAACAGTGCTTTACTAGCTCCAGTTAGATTGAATATCTTAGAGAAAACTATGAAATCAATCTTTTAAGAGGCTTCTTTGAAAATCAAGGATAAAATATGTAATCACAGCTTGTCTAGTCCTAAAGTGGTAGGTGCTTTTTTTCTCAGCTGCCTCAGTTGCCGCTAGTGTCTCACTTTTGACATTGACCCCAGTCAATGTTCTTATACTTCCCTTGAGCCAGAGAGATTGCCTCTGAAGGCTTTCTTCCTGAGTCTTCCTGTAACATAAAGTATTCCTCCTAAGGTGATTTCTTCCTGTTCATTTTTACAGTGATTTCTTGGTCTCTCCTGCTTTGGAATCCATACATGAAGCTGTCGGAGATTTTACTGGGGGAGCTGGGAGTCTGGCTATGCCAATGCCATTCAGTTCTTTGACTCGCTCCTGTCTTAGCCATTGATTGCCTTAATTAGCGGCTGGAGAAGATTAAGGCATTCATATCGGCTAGATGACTGAGGTTCCTAAGGATTCCTGTGCACATTTTATTACTTGGGCTTGCAATGTAGGGTTTTGATTTATATCTAAAGTAGTGTAAAGGGTAGTCAAAATGTTCTTGTCAAACATCTTTGAGTTAAAACAGCTTTAAAAAATTAATATGAAGTAGGTGTGGTTCGTTTGAGTCAACATTTTCCCCTTCTCTTGTAAGAGAACATTAAAAATCATGGTTTTGTTTAATGTTTAAGTTTGTTACATTTTGCATACTTTTCTCAAAATTGGAAGTATCAGAACGTAAGGATACCAAGGTTTGAGAATCTGCCTTTTCTAAAATTTCTGAGTGTTCATTGGTTTTAACCTTCAAACCTCTAGCTGATTTGGGACTACTCCTTTCAAGAATCTGCCTTTTTGCACATTCTAAGTGGCTGCAACTGCAACAGTAGTTAGTGGAGAAGCTCAGTCTGGAGTCCTCAGTTTTAATGGATGAAACATTTCCCAGGAGCAGCCTTGATCATGAAATTAGCTCTTCCCTTAGCCCCTAAATCCTTTGAAAATTTCAAGGCCAAGGTATTTTCTTATGTCTCTGGTGTGAAGATGGGAACTATTTTGATTAATCCTTTGCTGAGTCAATCTTGACTGGTAACTGTAGCGGTGCTGTCAGTTACATATTGATTATGTATATAATTATTATCAGACCTGCCTATATGTGGTAGTAGGTGCTTGAAAATGTAGTGTACGTATATCAAAGTAGGGCAATAAGATAATAGTGCACTTTTAGTTAAAATTACATTTATGTTTCAAATAATTGAAAAAAGTTACAAATATTCTTAAGCTGTATTTGTAATTTAGATGCATTTACAGTTTTGAATATAATCTTCCTGGCATGTTTCCCTGAAGCAAAAGAGAAAATAAAAGAAAGAAGCAAAAAGGAAACTGATTATAGTTGCTTTCTTGCAGTTTTTAGATTCTCTGAGGCACCTTTATGACCAATCATGATACCTCCTCATTTCAGAGTTAATGAGCCAAAAAGATGAAAGTTGCTTCAGTTCTTGTTCTTCTACTTCCACCACTGCAATTGTTCCTTTCCTGTTCTTCAAGTCTTCTAAAGGGCTGAATTAAACAAAATGTAGATTTGGCTGCTGAATTCTCAAAGCGATATTCATATGGCAGCTGATTGCATTCTTACTAATAGTAGCCCTTTATGTAGTCGCCTATACCTGTGAA
>WAAD01031988.1:1608-14770 GCA_013389945.1 Fregata magnificens
TTACTAGTGAAGTTATTGCAAGCTTGTGGGCCTTTGTTCCTCTTCACCTCACTGTCTCTCTCTCCTTGATCACCGCTTTTAATTTCCCAACAAGAGTTTGAAAAACCTGAAACCTGGTGGATGAAAGCTGAAAAATGTCAGTATGCATGCCAAATATGAATGCCATTAAGTATTCTAAGGAAAAAAATATAGCCTAAGAGCCTTAGCGTATTACACATCTCCTTCTCTTGCAATAGTATTTTCTAATAAATAACATACAAGAAGTTAAAATAATTCCAAAATTGCTAGAAAAAAGTGTACTGTTATGATCTTTCAAGTTTTCCATTAAGATAGTTTGTTTGGTTTGTCTTTGTTTACTGTTATGTATGAAAAATATAGAAGGAAAGCAAGGAGTACTATAACAGTATTAATAGTAATATTCTTATAGAAATGTTTACTTAGTCAAAACTGCTTTAGAAGTCAACCTTTGGATAAGTTAGTATGAATTAATTGTTCTCACTGGTTTTCACTTCCAATTTTTTAGACCAAAGAAAGTCTACAGTATGCATTGGAGGCTCTGACTATGAATGGCTGCTCAGTGGAAGATCTAGGGCTGGACTTCACACTTCCTGGGTTTCCTAATATAGAACTGAAAAAAGGGGGAAAAGATACACCAGTCACCATCCACAATTTAGAGGAGTATCTCAGAGTACGTAGAAGCAAATGTAGGGCTAAAACTTCCTTTATTCTTCCTCACCTTGCTCCCAAGTACTTTGTTTCCATATATAGTTCAGTTCATTCTCGTGAACTGGGCACAGCAGTAACTTTCCTACTGATTCCTTCTGTTCTGTACTAGTTTATTACTACAGAAAAACTGTTTGAATCCTGGTCAGCATACCTGCCTTGAAAGTTTTATAGTACAAAAAAGTGTGGTTTATACATAATGAAGTTATCAGAAGTATGGTTTTTTTGGATAAAAAGTGTTGCAGTAAGTGGAGTAATTTGAGCTGTGCACTTTCAGAATCTTTTAACACATTCCCACGTTTGCGTATGATAATGAATTTGTTTGCAGTAGTGGTTTAGCGCCCACGCTTCAGTGAACTTTGAACTGCTGTAATAATAGTGAAATTTTTTTGAGTCAGACTTAAGAAAACATCAGCTCAGTTGCGAGTCAAAACCCAAAAAACCATAAAACCAAACAAACCCCCCAAACCATAAAAAAAAAAAGTAAAGAGCAGAGAATGAAACAGTGCCATAATAAGTTGACAGTACACCTGCATATTGATTTATTCCTATGTCAGAAGGGACATAAAACCTAGAAAAACAAAAGGGTGATACTGCTGAACAAAGGTAGGAAACTGTTTCTGCATAAGAAAGTGTTAAAGGGGATAGGTTAAAAACAGCCTGGAAAAGAGATAAGGAAGGAAGAAGGCAATATTATCACATGAAGTAATGAGGGGGATGGAGGTAAGAATGATTGATTGCATCATGAAAAAGCCATTATTCCAATTCCTAAGTAATGCATTTTCTGACATCTTAGTCTGCTACCAATTTCACTCTGAGGACTGTTAAGATTTTCAAGCACTGATAAGAAATATATCTGATGTTTTGGTAGAAATGATTCAGTAAGGGGCATATAAGCTCCTGGATACCAACTGAGAACTTTGCAAAGTTATTCTGTAATCCTTCCAACTGAATATTGAGCAGTTGCTGTTCATCTTCCAGATTCAAGCTATTTTGCACATATCCGGTTCTTGTATCTTCATTTGTTGAAAGCAAATTCTGCTAGTCAAGAATCACTTAGAAAAATTAAACATATTTGGATATAAAGCTCTTTGCAGACTTACAGATGGGCAATGCCAACAACCATAGTTTGTTAGAAGCAGTGTTTTGCAGTCTGTGTTTACTGAGGACAGCTGAGAAAGGTTGCTTTCAAGTCTGATTTTTGTACAGTTTGCAGTCAGTGTTTTTTCTTCTTGGTAACAGGCATCAGGTATCTGATATGCTGAGAAAGGCTTGCAGACATCTCGGATGTCCTATAGTTGTCCTATTGCAGGCCTGTGGCATTGTAAAGGACAAGCAGATCACTACAGAAAGCTTGCTTTCTGCTTCTTTCTAAACAACTTTTGGGACTATTTTCTTTAAAGGACACCTGTGCAGTTTTCCTATCCTTGTCTTTATATTCCTGCTTTATAGAGGAGACTTTAAACTAGATCCCAGTGATTAGCATTACAGACTTGATGTCAAGGAAATGAAAAATATTTCAGAGAGAAAATTAGTGTCCTCTGTATCACAAATATGATGAATTGCAATTTAGAAAGAGTATATTTAATTTATAAGCTAGCCTGTACAGCTCCCTGTGGGTCAGCTGCCCTGCCCTTGAAAATGTCATTTTCATGAAAATCTTGTGTGTGGACTACCATTAGAAGTAGTTTATAAAGCTAGAATATCCTACTGTTACTTTTCATGCCTCTCCTACAGTCATGTCATTCCACCCTCCACCTCCCTTCTTTTCCCCAAGGACGGTTCCCACAGGAGCTACCTTTATCAGAAAGTAGAACTATTTCAGCCTCCAGTATAGCAAAAGACTTTAGTCTCTTCCCCCTCCCCCACCCCCCTTCTCCCCTGTACTATAAAGAAAGAGGCCAACTTGTTTGTTCTAAATTTGTGGACAAAAAGTTTCTGGAGTGCAGTTTTTTGCCTAACAATTTGGTCTCCTCTTTGAATCCACAAGAATGCAGTGCAGCTTAATTTTGCCACACATTCCTGGTCATAAAAAGTAATCACAATTCTAAGCCAGCAACTCTGCTGCTAGAATAGCCATAGAATATTCTATGTTATAGAACACAATAGAACAGCCCTCTGTGCTGCTGGTGCTTACCAGCTTGCTCTTCAGTACTACGACCTGACTTGTGAAAGTAGGGTTATGTATCTTACCTGACATTCAATGCCTGACTCTTCTGTAGGAAAACTTACCAACAGATCCTAATAGGCTTTCATATCTGAGAACTTTCTGGAACAAGTAACTCTTCAATTATTGGGACAGGGTTAAGTGCTTGCTTCAGGAGTCCAGCAGTATAAATGGGGTTTTTAAATCATATCCAGATGCATCCTTAGATGTCTTTCAAAGATTTTCTCAGCATTCCAGGTCAGATCTTTTAACACATTTAAAAACTAGTAGCTGCATGTTGACAACACGTCTCTTAGAACCAGTCTTCATTTCCTGCTAGAGTTGAGGGTAGCCAAGGGAAGTGTAATCATCAGTAGCGCTAACTGACAAAAGAATCTGTACCTGGCGTGCAATGTGCCATGTATAATATATTGTTTTAATTTAGTGGAGAAATACTGGCTGCAGGAGATTTAAAAGAAATTTGGTCTTGTTTGTGTCATGTCCGCTTTGCCCCCCAAGTGATTATTTTTTCAGTATGTGCTGTCCACTTTGGAAGGTGAATTTAATTCTGAGAGGGTAACTGCAGGTACAAAACCAAAAAACCACACACAAAAAGCCTAGACTACTGTTTTACTGTCTTTTATCTTATGATTCTTACCAAATCCCAGTAACATGGAATGAAGTTACTTCTTTTTTTGTTTTTCCCCATGTATTCTTATAATATTAAGCTACTTAATATAACAAAAAGCCTAAAGTCACTTTTTGTACCTGTATATTGGAAAATGGACCCATATGTTTCTATGGGGGAAACGAATATAATACTGCCAATGATGCCCTAAGGATTTCTGTTTCAGTTGCCGAATTTTAAACAGCTATCAGTGTACAGACAAAACATCTAGGTTAAGCTTCTAAAAATATCTAATAAATGTTTAGATTTGTTTTAAAATATTTTGTTAAATAGGATCAGCTTAACCAGCTAGTCTGAATTCCATGTATTAACCTTGTTTTATCAAAAATAAAGACAAGTTGTTTAAACTCTTCATGAGTTGCATGCTTAGGGTATTCTAAATATGGGGTTGTTTGAACTCCAAATGGTTTTTGCTAATCTGCAATGACAGAGCACATGAGAAAGTTGTAAAGAAAAAATCTAACAAATTCTGTGTCTGTTGCGTTGCAGCAGCACTGCACTCACACACATGCAGCAATATGAGCTTATGAATTAAGGCAGAATGAGGCAATGCTGTAGAGCAGTTCCATAAATCAAAGTTCAAACTCTGCCACGACTACAGTGAGCATATGGCTAGGCTTCTGTAGGGGTTTTTTCTGCAGCTGTAGTCTTTTGTACAGTAGTGATCATACCATGCTACCTTTGTTCAAATTACTTTTTTTCTCTTTTTTGTTTGTTTTTCTGGGTTTTTTTTTTTTTCCTTTTCATTGCAGTTGGTTATATTCTGGGCACTAAATGAAGGTGTTGCCAGACAGTTTGACTCATTCAGAGATGGATTTGAATCAGTCTTCCCCCTCAGTCATCTTCAGTACTTCTACCCTGAGGAGGTTGGTAAACCTGTTTTTACTGATGCTTTGATAACCTTTTATTGATACATATGGACAGTCTGAACCTAGGTATGCACTGGATGCAGTGCAGTTGTGACAGGGTCTGATTACATTACATTTCTGATGCATATTAGTAAAGCTTGGTGTCCTTTAAATTGCATACTTAAATGTTAAAGATTTCTGTGTTCGGTGGTCATTTATTTGATGCTTTTATTATGAACAGTTCCATTTTCTCTAAAAGTGAGTGTATCCAGCTTTTCTGAGAAGTGCTTAAATTTATATATGCAGGCTCTCTATATTGGTATGGATACTTTAATTAATGCCTTGTATTACAGTACCTCTTAATAGCTACATATGTGGATGCTACCTGGATGTTCTGGTTTTTTAAAAAAAAAAATAAAAAAAAAATAGTCAGCTCTTTAACAAAGCTTCAGACAGTAAGAGGAGATTCAGATGAAGGGGTAAAGAATAAGGATAGTTGGTCTTGCCTTGTTCTCACCACCCACCATATTAATTTCCTTGTAAAATTCTTGCACTCTTAAGTGGACTGAATTGAGACACAGTTATGGCTGTCTGGACTAGAAGAGAGAATGTTTTATTACTCTGCCTTTAGGGAGTTTATTTGAAGACTACTTCGAAGGGTTTGTTTACCTTCATAAACTTACACCTTTGACTTCACAAAGAAATGTTAAGCATGCTCTGAAGCAGTGTGTTAGCCAAGCCTTTGTGTTACTCTTTTGTTCTTGGTACTTTGCAATGTAAGAGTCTCTTAAATCTGAGACCTGTAACTGCTCATAGTGATTCTTCTTCATGCCTCTCTGTTGGTACTACTTTCAAAGAGTACCACCACCTTTTTTTCTGCTGTGGTGGGTTGACCCTGGCTGGATGCCAGGTGCCCACCAAAGCCACTCTATCACTCTCCCTTCTCAGCAGGACAGTGGTGAGAAAACATAACGAAAGGCTCATGGGTCGAGATAAGGACAGGGAGAGACTACTCAGCAGTTACTGTGAGGGGCAAAACAGACTCAACTTGGGGAAGTTAGCTTAATTTATTAACAATCCAATCAGAGTAGGGTAATGAGAAATAAAACCAAGTCTTAAACCTTCTCCCCACCCCTCCCTTCTTCCTGGGCGTAACTTCACTCCCAATTATTCTCCACTTCCTCCCCCCAGCAGTGCAGGGGGACGACAGAGAATGGGGGTTGCAGTCAGTTCATCACATGTTGTTTCTGCCGCTCCTTCCTCCTCAGGGGGAGGACTCCTCACACTCTTCCCCTGCTCCAGTGTGGGGTCCCTCCCATGGGAGACAGTCCTCCACAAACTTCTCCAACATGGGTCCTTCCCACAGGCTACAGTTCTTCACGAACTGCTCCAACGTGGGTCCTTTGCATGGGGTGCAGTCCTTCAGGAACAGACTGCTCCCGTGTGGGTCCCCACCATGGGATAACAAGTCCTGCCAGCAAACCGGCTCCAGTGTGGGCTCCTCTCTCCATGGGTCTGCAAGGTCCTGCCAGGAGCCTGCTCCAGCATGGGCTTCCCATGGGGTCACAGCCTCCTTTGGGCATCCACCTGCTCTGGTGTGGGGTCCTCCACTGGCTGCAGGTGGATATCTGCTCCACCATAGACCTCCCTGGGCTGCAGGTGGCCTGCCTCACCATGGTCTTCACCAGGGGCTGCAGAGGAATCTCTGCTCTGGCACCTGGAGCACCTCCTCCCCCTCCTTCCCTGACCTTGGTGTCTGCAGGGTTGTTCCTCTCACATATATTCTCACTCCTCTCTCCAGCTGCAGTTGCACAGCTGGTGTTTTTTGTTCCCCCTTCTTAAATGTGTTATCCCAGAGGTGCTACCACCGTCACTGATTGGCTTGGCCTTGGCCAGTGGTGGGTCCATCTTGGAGCCATCTGGCATTGGCTCTATCGGACATGGGGGGAGGGAGCTTCTCACAGAAGCCACCTGCTACCAAAACCTTGCCATGCATACCCAATACATCTGCAACAAATTTAAGGCTAGTAAAAAGAGCAGATTATTCTAGTTTCTCCAGTGTTTTATCCAAACTTCTGTGTTTTGTAGTATATGTGATGCTGTTCTGTCTTGTTTGGCATGGTTTGATGCTTGCTTCTGCTTTGAAACATTAAAATATGGGCACTAGTCTATTGCTTATCTACTGATATGGTTGATCAAAATTAAGCCATAGGAGTAGCATGAGATATAAGATCCTTTCCTTAATAGGATATAAATGTGTGATTTCATGTTCTGTTGCTGATAGCTACCCAGCAATTTGAACCTTTTTATAAACCATTCCTAAACTGTTACAAAGATCTTGTAAAATTCTTTTGTTCATGAACAGAACAGCTAGGTGTGTCAAATCTCTGGTTTTACTGAGATCGGGACTTTACAACTCCTCATGTATCCTAGAAGGATGTCTGTAGAAGCTTTTAATGTTTTGGCTGTAGCCTGTCATCTCTGCGTGCCCAAGTGCATAGAAAGAATAGGCAAAATAATTTTAAGTACAAAACTGCTATCTGACAGATCCATCTCTGTCTAATGATTTTTTTCTTTCAAAGAAGAGCTCAGAGTTCTAAAAAGCAAGTGTAAACACTATATTCTTCCCATTCCCCTAGATTTCTTTGAAAACTGTGAGATTTCCAAAAAGTTCAGGTATTTTTGGTTCTCCAGTGTAAACTGCTTATTGATTGTCTGTGTTCTAAGAGATGCATTCAGCGTCTCATGTGGTAGTGGATTGTATGCAAAGGCAGATTCAGCAAATGAGGCTGTCACTGGGATGAAGCTATTGCATTCAAAGAATTGGGGAGGATTGCTTGGGGTGACTGAGGTTGTTTTGCAGCAAGCCATTCCAGAAAGTAGAATTCTGTAATAGTAGTCAGAACGGACAGTACTTGTCCTACCTCAAGTTCTAAAGGGGAAAATTCTCTTCCTTGTTTTTTAATTTTATAGTTGGAGCAGCTCTTGTGCGGCAGTAAAACGGACACTTGGGATGCAAAGACTTTAATGGAATGTTGCAGGCCAGATCACGGTTATACGCATGACAGGTAATATGGTTTTGGTGTTGTTAAAAAATAAATAAATATTAGCACTAGAAAAATGTGTATTTAAATAATCTCAATATACTGTTATTCAAGCTAAAAGAATTATATGAAATTTATTTGAAAATTTTCATACTGCACTGAATATGAATCTGATGCAATTATTTTAACTATAAACAAAATGATAATAGCTTGCTTTTTTTCCGTCCTTAGTCGAGCAGTGAAGTATCTCTTTGAAATTCTCAGTAGCTTTGATAGTGAGCAGCAAAGACTGTTTCTTCAGTTTGTGACGGGTAGCCCCAGACTGCCTGTAGGAGGTAGGTTTTGTTTATTACATATTGCTATATATGAAATCAGTATTATTAATGCATTTCAGCATAAGTGGATTATTTTAGCATAGGAAAAAATTACTTACCTGTGTATTTGAGGTTCGTGCTTGTTTGATATTTCTAGTTTCAGAAGTGGCTGGGTAGACTTCAGGTAGAATTCTCAAACTTTGTGTTAATCTCACAACATTTCATTCAGTTGACTCTCTCCAGATTTAATTTATGTTACCAGATAACCTACTGGATGGCAAAAAGTAGTTCAAAATTTAAACACAACTGCAAACCCTTAATACTGTATTCCTTGGCTAGAGGTGCATTAAGTTATGACAACAACAAAATGATACATTGCTACCTGGAAACAATAATCTTTTTGTCTAGAAGGGAGACAATACTAGCATAGTGATAAACTTTAATTTCTCCCTCTTTTGAATTTCAGAATTTAGATGAGAGGCAGTGAGGAAAACTGAGGAATTCGCTGTGTTTGCTAGGGACCATTATAGAATACACATTTTACCGTATTCTCAACGCTTTGCAAGTACAAACAGAATTTATGCATCTGTTCCATTACTTACGTTCTCTGGGGTTTGGGGGTTTTTTTCTAGTTAAAGAATTGACATTATAAAGAGGAGTTGATTCTTTTTTAAAAAAACCAAAAAAGTAGAGCTGTTTTGGGGAGAGATGGTGCAGACAGGATTGAGGGTTAGGTGTATAAAAACCTTAGCTGGAGTAAAAAAAGGTGCAACAGTCATAGCTAATTTCTGAGAATCTTAGAAAATGTGTATGAAACCAAGAAACTCTTAAAAATATTGTGATTGGAATAGTTTTTTTACACATACAGAACACAATTAGATGCATCTAGCTCTTATTTCTTTTTTTTAATTCATCTTGGAAAACTAATCTACAGAAAGGATTTTAAGTATTTTTTTAGCTTGCTACATGGCCTTATAAAGCCATATTCTAAACTTTTAAAAACAGAGATTAAGAAGTCAGTTATGAGATGCATGCTTCTGTCACTGTTAGATGTTTACAGTGTTAACTGTGGGTGTTCAAGAGGAACAACCTTATTCTGAATGTCTTTTCTCATTAATAGGCTTTCGAAGTTTGAATCCTCCGTTGACAATTGTACGCAAGACATTTGAGTCTACAGAGAATCCAGATGATTTCTTGCCCTCAGTAATGACTTGCGTGAACTATCTCAAATTGCCGGACTATTCAACTATTGAGATAATGCGTGAAAAACTCTTGATAGCTGCAAGAGAAGGGCAGCAGTCATTCCATCTTTCCTGATCACAATGAAAAATGCAATGTCTGCCTGTTACAGCAAAAGACAAACTCATGATTCTTTTCTAAATATATCACCTGAGTCAAGGAAACGTGTTACGCCTTCTTGTTGTAGAAAAACGGCTTGCAGATTATAAACAAAGACACTTGGTTGATATTCATTAAAGGCCCCTATGGACTTAAAGTGATCAGGCCCTAAAAGTTGTTGTGACAAGGTTTCTTTAGCAAGTTCTTGTTTAAATTATCATTTATTTGATGAGTGAAGTTTTTAACTTGCTTTGCTGTGTGAAATTTAAAAAGGGATGTTTTTCCAGGCTGGAACAATAAATGTCGCTGTGCAGTTTAATACTGGGCTGTGTGTATCCATCTAGCTAAGTCTGAAGTTTTTCCTCCAAAGACAACTTTTGTACATAAGTACAGAAATTAAAATACACCATGTATTTGACAAATCTAGTTTAGTAGACTAGTTCTGTGTACCCTCACCTGCCTCTAATTTTACCCATCCTCATGTATTGTCTGATGTGCAATTCACTTGGTTCTTTTTGTGTGCAACCTTCAACAATTGTTATGTTTTGGTTAGCATGGGCATTTAACTGCTCCATGCCTCTTTCTCTGATTAAGATAATTTAAATTTTACTGAAATCAAATATATATTGTCAATATAAATCAGCCTTTGTAACTAGGTAGAACCTTTCTTATAGCATAGTTTTACTGTAGTGGTAGGATATAATGGTGACAGCCTTTACCAGTCGACGCTCTAGAGCTGTTTACACAGTGATTCAGGCGGCAAAAGCCTCTTACTAGAGGCTAGGAGGAATTATTTCTTTCATGTAGTTGAAGTCCAACAGCTTGGGCTGGCCAGTGTGTATTGTGGTAAGGCCAGAGCATTTCGAATTGATGTAAGTTTTTTAAAAGACAAATTAGTTGTTTCATTCCCTGTTTGAGTAAACAGTTTTCTTGTTCTTGATCTAAGTTCCTGGTTACTTTTGTAGTTTTTTCTTTTTTTTTTTTTNCTACAACTTGTGGATGATTTACTACTAAAACAAGACCTTTTAAGACCTCCAACTTAGAGGGAAATTTTTTTCTTTCTATGGGTTCAAAACCGGGCGATTACAAATATTCCTGAGATGTACCTGCTATATAGTTCATCTCTATAAAAATGTGATAGTTACTTACTTTTATTCAACTTTGAGAAATCAAAATTCATTTCAGTGCTTAGAAATTGTTAAATTCTGGCTAATCAGGGTAGTATTTCCCCTAAACTAACAATAACAAGTTTTCTTTTATCTAGCTGAAGAACTTGTGCTTCCAGAATTATGTATTTCAGTTCATGTAATGGACATTCTTCCAGTGAACATTCACAGAATTACATGTGGTTGCTCATACCAGTGCCACTGAAATGTAATGCAAATCTGTCATGAGCATGAGTAGAATGTGAAATCCTTGCACAAAGAACCTGATAACTGAACAGTTTCTACTACCGTATTAAAACTGAAAGAAGGTGCTTCACACTGTACATATAACGGTAGTGCACAGTGCGGCATAGTTTTCATAAAACTTCAAGGCAGTGTTTAAACTATGGACTGGTGTTTAAATTGTTCTGATAACTTGATCAAACTGAGCACAAAAAGTGTTTATAGTGTGTGGATAGCAATTTGTTCATTTTTTAAGGTTCTATATTTTAAAAAAAACTGACTTGTGTAAAAAAAAAAAAGAAAAAAGCTAATATTTTGTATTAAAATATCACGTGTATTGATATTTTTTTACCCATGTTGTCTCCCTCTAGAATCTGGCTTTCATCGACTTTGAAATTTTGAGGAGTTTTCAAATTTGATACATAGCCATTTTATAACTCTGTTGCAGTGGTAAAATAAGTTGTTGGTTGCCTCTTTAAAAAGGAAGGAAAAAGGAAGTACCTGTGGTGGCAGTTAACTTTTGTTGTTGTTGTTGTGCTGGCTGTCATTTTCAGCACAGACCAAGGATGTAGTTGGCCTGAAAAGTGAATGGAACCCTTATGGGTGACACTTTTTTTTTTTTCCTACCAAGGGCAGCTTTTAGTGTATTAGAAGAGCAGTCTGGCTTAAAAGGTAAGGATAGTAAATTTAAGAATAAATTGAAGAGTCACAGTTCATGGTTGCCATACTTTCCCACAAACAGAACTGTAGGTATCTAAGAGTAGTTGAGAACAAGTGGAGGGGTGGGGCAAGACCTTAGGGACTCCTCCTTTTCAGGAACTTTGGATTAAGGGAAAAACTCACTAAAATTAATCGTAGGTGTGTGCAGATGCCTGTTGAGGACTATGTAGCCCTCAGGAGGACATGTAGTCATCTTAGTACTGAACTCTTTTGTATATCTTTATAAGGTATAATAAAAGATAAAATAAGAAGTCTTATTTTTTAAAATAGAGGCCTTTTTTTAACATGGTAAGCTCAACTGGTTTTAGAGAAAGTCAGCCATCAGTTACTATTTTGGATGAGTTTCATGTCCTAAATTAACAAGAGCAGCAAAAAATCATTCATGGAAAAAAATGTCATCCAAGCGCTGATAGCTGCTACTGAACTTGTGCAGTGATGTTGGGTCGTTTTGGTTTTTTGGTGGCTTTTTTTTGTTAGATGTTTGCTTTATACAGAAATCTTTCGTGTAGGGAACATTTAAGTAGTATCACATCTGACATGAATTAGTAAGTTGTAGTGCTTCTTTACTTCACATTTTGTAGGAAGATGTACAAGAATTAATTCCAAGTATGTGTAAAATCCCCATGCCCATTTGCCAAACCTGATCAGATATTGAAGTTTTCATATGCAGACTGCTCGCGTTATTTTAATTGCCTACATTCTTCCTTCTTTCCCCTCAACCATATGTTTATCTCCACCACCACCCTCACCACCCCACCCCCCCCCCGTCTCCTTTCCCTTACTGAGCTCTCATCTGCTGAGAAGGGGGGTGCATAAGGGCAGGGACTGATGACATTCCAAGTGTCTGCATCACACTTTTCTGTGGGCACTCTTTTCTGGCCACTGCTGGAGGTAGGTCTGTCATCTGTAGAGTTTCTGGGCTCTGTCGCACCTGTTTTCAGCAACCTGTCTTCAAATGAGTAATACCAGTTCCCATCACCTGAGAAGCCTGTACCTTTGCAGAGGGCTTTCTAACAGGAAATGAAAGTCTACTTGTCTTCAGGGATAATGCCTTGTATTTAATGTGAGCATGCCTCCCCCAAGTCAGGATGCTTTTCTATAGCTAAAGCTGTTGGCAGAATGGGGAAAAATAGAAAGCTTTGCTGAGATGTATTACAATAAAAAGTTTGGAAGGGGCAGGGAAGTTGGTAGCTGAGCCTTTTCAGGGCTTTTTGTGTGTCTTCCTCCTACTTTACTTTCCTTGATAGCTTGAACTGGAAAACCTCTATGCCATGTGATCTCTTTCTGTGATCTTGCAGGAATTTCACAGCTGTGTGCTTTCAGCTTGCTGTATCTGTCCCAGTGCATGGTGGTTTTAATAGCTTTTTCTCAGATGAGTGTAGTTAGTTGCCCCAACAGTAGCAGTAGTCACCCCACCACAGTGCCCTCAGCACAACAGCATAAGCTGCACAGTCACATGTATTTTAACAGAACATGAATGCATGTTTATACAGTAGATAGCAAACAAATGTTATAGCTCTACTGCCTGTGACTGACAGTGACTAGCTCGGAGTAACTGCTTTAGTGGACTGGGGTAGAAGATGCCTTTAGAGGAATACTGTGTCCTTGTCTCCTGGTACTGAAATGTGCGTGTATTGATCAGACATCAAGCTGCTTTGGGGGTGGAGGAGCAACAGCTCTTGGGTCCCTCTTCCTTTGCTGTGTGCATCTGGGGAGTCATGAAATCTTGAACCATAAACAGGAGAACTAAGTGGAGGGAAAAGGGTTAAGATACATCAATATTTTCAAGGCACTAGATCAAAGTTCCTGATAGCTCTAAATCTAGTTTGGCAGTAACATCTGCAAACCCAGTTCAAAGAGGAAAAAGAAAACAAAAAAACCCAAACCAACAAAAAAAAACCCCTAAAAGGAGTAATAGGAGGGATGAAAGTGTGTGCTGCTGTCCCCCCATCT
>WAAD01031988.1:28222-49431 GCA_013389945.1 Fregata magnificens
GGCCGCCGCGGGCGCCCAGGGCTGCGGGCGGCCTCGGCTCTCCCCCGGGCTTTCCGGGGGGCGGGCAGCGCTTCGTGCCGGTGGAGGCGTAAAGCGGGTGCCGGTACTGGAGCCGTGCCTTGGGCTGGCTGCCGACCCCAGGGGAGAGCCGTTACCCCCGGGCACGGGACGGACCGACGGCGTGTAAGGGGCTCGGTTAGAGGTGAATGAGGACGGGGCTGAGCTCAGCCGGTGCCTTCCAGGTTAATCTCACTACGATAGCCACCCCCCACCGCCCAGTTCTCGTAGTTTATTTAGTATTGACTTATTTTAAGGTGAAAAGGATGGTCCTTGGAAGCGGATGCTGTATCGCGTTGAATGCTAATCGTTAAATCGTGTCTCCAGTGGTCATTTTCATAGGTTAGGTGTGCTTGCTCCCGCGTTTCGGGTGCTGCTTGCATCGATTTTGAATTCTGAAAGGTCAGAATGCTCAGAGTAGGGATAATGATCCAAAATATGGAGAGGTGGTAAGCAGTATCTTTCTAACGTGCTTGGTCATATTGGGATTTAATGTCATAATACAATCTAATTTAATTATTGCCACGTGAAGATTGTAAATTTTTTTTGTCTCTAGCGTTAAGGATGAAAATCGTTGTTATCGTGTTCAGAAATCCACAAAAACTTAATCTTCTATATATTCAGATAAGGAAAAGCAGGCGCAGGGACAAAGAGGTTTGTTTCCTGCATATGTATGTGATGCTACGGTTACTTTCTGTGACAGCAGTGTACAAAAGGGTACATGGATTGGCAACCATTTCTTTGGATAATGCTCTCTGTTTTAAGTGGATTTGACATAGAAGCAAATGAATTCAAGTAAATTCAGTCTGCTTCTTAGGTTTTGGTTTTTTTTTTAATTGTTCCTCGGTCATGTAGTACCTGAACTATACTGTTGAATAGATAAAAGGGATAAAACATTTACTGAAGACTTATTGTGTAGGTGAGTATAAAAGCGATTGTAAAGTAGGAACACTACAGACAGAGGTCTGTGCTTGCCTTGAAATGTCTCAGCTGAGTCAGTGTAACAACACCAGTGAAAATGTTTACACTAATGAGGTTCCATAAAATCAGAAAGATGAAAATGGATTAAATAGATTTCTCTTTGGCTAATTTCAGATGTTGTCCTCTTAAGAGTTTACTATGTTTCTATCACTACAAAGAGAGAGAGTGCTGTGTGTTTGCTTCTGCTTGTTGCTGTTAGATCTAAGCTTCTGAGATCCATGACTGAAAGATTAATGACCCTTTTAAAGACTTAGTAAAATGTAACACTTGCTGGCATCGTACCTCCTGTGAAGTGTTGTGCCTGGGGAACTGCATTTAATTGTTTTTCTAATAAAAGAAATAGGCAATATTTTCATAGCACTTATGATTTTTATTAACCGATAAGAGGAGGCTTACAGTATCATGCATTTTATTTCTTTTTACAAAATACTGAGTAATGACCCTTGCAAGGGAAACTAATAAACAAATGAATGCCACTTCTAGCTTATCATGTCAGCAGCTGAAGTATGGATGCCAGTTAGCTATGAAAAGTTAATACAGTTTTGAAATGTAACTTTAATTAACTAGAGAGCAAGCAGGTTATTTAAAGGGGTAATAGAAACACGATACATCCATACTTGAGGTTTTGCTCGTTTTATTGAAATAGGAAATAAACAAATATTGTACAAATGCATTAATTCTTGTGTTACTCTGTCGTTCAGACGCCTAACAGCTTAACAGATGCCTAATGGCTTAAACTTCTACAAGAAAAGGTAAAAACAGTCATGTTTTCTAATTCAATGATCGTGAATAACGGTAAGGATTTTAAAATAACTATAGGGATTTTTTTCTCATATCCCTTAAGGATTATGAGAAAACTATGGACTAAATCAGGGGCTCATTGGGATATATCTAGACAAGGGGTTTTCAACTTACTGCTGAGGTTGTTATTGAATAGTTGGACTTGCAGAAGGGAACACCAAGAGGCAAAAAAAGCGCCCCCAAACCAACAGGAGTTACTATGCTTAAATACCCAGATCAGGCAGGGTAAATTTGCATTTTTGGAATTTGTGATGGAGCTGGAGTGTTTTGGGAACCCCACTTCCCTAGGTTTACTTTCATGTTACTTCTTGTAGTGAAGGCAACATTTTGCCGATTCTGCTCAGATGCGTTGAGATGTAGAATGAAGGAAAAATGTTCTAAATGTGCCTACAAGTCAACTGGGCACAGTGAAGTTGATAATGTAGAAGGATTGCTAACAGTCAAAGTTGGAGATTGCCCACAAATTTTGTTACTTAGGTTTTTACTGTAAGTGGTTTTAATGCACTTGATGGTGCTGGTGCTGGCATGGGAAAAGTGGCAAAGAATAAAACTGTCATCACGTACACATGAGATACTTCTAAAAGCTCAGAGCTTTCCTATCACCAAGAGAAGTATTTAACTGGGACTTAAGCCAATTCCATGACCTTATGTTATAACTGCTTTAGTAACTCATTATTTATTTAACAACAGAAATCACAGGTTCTCTTAGTCTATCCATCCCATGGATTATGCATGTGTATATATTTCACATTACTTATGGTTTGAATGTACTTTGTCTTGCAAACTTCAGGTTTGTTTTGTTACGGATTGTTTGGTTTCACATTGTGGGACATTGCTCTAATTTAACTCCACTTCTTTTCATGGCTGTGAATTTTTTCCCACTTCTCTTTACCCTATTTCTAGTCTGTGTAAAGAAGAAATAGAATTAATGGGTTGAAGTATCTTAAATTTAGCCTGAGCAAAGAAGTCACATGTATTCCCAAGGAAATTGTACAAAAACTATAGTGAATTCAACTGCCCTTCTGCAGGAATTTGAAATTGGACAATTCTCAGCTTTATACTGAGAGAACTTGATGAAATAAATTGAAATGAACTGAGTGACAGATATTAAAGTTCCCTAAACTTTATATTCCCTGAAGTTTTACTTATATTTTACTTTAAAAGGCGAACTTTAACCTTTATTTCTAACAACTAGTAATGACATGGATAATCCAATACAATTGTTTTTCTTGATCAGGAAAGTTTTATGTAAAAATTGATTTGTGTTAGTGCCTTATGAAATAATTTTAGAGATGTAAGGTACTAAATAGGAAATGAAAAATTTAATGATAAATTTGCTTAAAAATACAGAATCTGAACTTAGTTAATTGCACTAAATTGCGTTAAATTGCATGATGTTTATTTGGTTCTATGCTAGTGCTAATGTCATTAAAAGACTATCATGTGAAGAAACATTCATTTATTAATGCATGTTAAAATACTGTCATACATGCTTCATTTGTTTTGGTTGCTTCTCTTGGTTTTGTTTGTGCTTTGTTTTTTGTTTTTTGTTTTTTTCTTCTCTCCTTTGGTTGCTAATTTTCCCTCATTCTTTTACTTTGGTGCTTTTTAATATGCTTTTAGTTATTTTATAGATTGTGTCAGTAATCAAAACTAGAAAACAAGTAGTGTCCAAGCATACTGAACCAGCATTCCGACTTTGCAGCTGTTCTCTTCTAGTCTGATTAGTGATGACTGGATGTTCCACTTACTTCTGAGAGGGATGTGGTAGCCACTGATGTAATAGCATTTTTGAGTTAGTATTGAAACTGTTATTTTAGTAGCAAAGCGATCTCTTTCGTCTTGGGGAGGATTTGTTGTGTTCATTCTAATGGCTATCTTTAAACGCCTATAGTGGAAAATATTTTTAAAATGTAATTGTGGACAGCTTATTTAAAATGGAATTTTAGAAAGGTGTGATCTGAGTTTAAAAAAGTCAAGGAAGGAACTGATATTATAAAAACTAATACAGTTGGACAGTAGTTCATCTTTCAAATTTTGTTCTTAGAATGATATGCCCCCACCTCCACCCCCCCTCCTGAATTTCTGTGTGGTGGGTTGACCCTGGCTGGATGCCAGGTGCCCACCAAAGCCACTCTGTCATTCCCCCTCCTCAGCAGGACAGGGGAGAGAAAATATAACGAAAGGCTCATGGGTTGAGATAAGGACAGGGAGAGATCACTCAGCAGTTACTGTCACGGGCAAAACAGACTCAACTTGGGGAAGTTAGCTTAATTTATTAACAATCCAATCAGAGTAGGGTAATGAGAAATAAAACCAAGTCTTAAACCACCTTCCCCCCACCCCTCCCTTCTTCCCGGTTCTCTACCTTCTCCCCCTGAGCGGCACAGGGGGACGGGGAATGGGGGCTGCGGTCAGTTCATCACATGTTGTCTCTGCTGCTCCTTCCTCCTCAGGGGGAGGACTCCTCACACTCTTCCCCTGCTCCAGTGTGGGGTCCCTCCCACAGGAGACAGTCCTCCACAAACTTCTCCAATGTGGGTCCTTCCCACAGGCTACAGTTCTTCACGAACTGCTCCAATGTGGGTCCTTTCCATGGGGTGCAGTCCTTCAGGAACAGACTGCTCCAGCGTGGGTCCTCCCCATGGGGTAACAAGTCCTGCCAGCAAACCTGCTTCAGCGTGGGCTCCTCTCCACGGGTCCACAGGTCCTGCCAGGAGCCTGCTCCAGCGTGGGCTTCCCATGGGGTCACAGCCTCCTTTGGGCATCCACTCGCTCTGGTGTGGGGTCCTCCACAGGCTGCAGGTGGATATCTGCTCCACCATAGACCTCCCTGGGCTGCAGGGGGACAGCCTGCCTCACCATGGTCTTCACCAGGGGCTGCAGGGGAATCTCTGCTCTGGCACTTGGAGCACCTCCTCCCCCTCCTTCTTCCCTGACCTTGGTGTCTGCAGGGTTGTTCCTCTCACATATTCTCACTCCTCTCTGTAGCTGCAACTGCCCTGGTTTTCTTTTGTTCCCCCATCTTAAATATGTTATCCTCCCAGAGGCGCCACCACCGTTGCTGATTGGCTCGGCCTTGGCTAGCAGCGGGTCAGTCTTGGAGTCGTCTGGCATTGGCTCTATCAGACATGGGGGAGGCTTCTAGGAGCTTCTCACAGAAGCCACCCCTGTAGCCTGCCCGCTACCAAAATCTTGCCGTGCAAACCCAATACATTCTGCCTGATTATGTTTTTTTCATTCTCTCCTTTTTTATACTTTTGAATGCTAGGTGAATTTATTCTTATCTTTGATCATGGTATTTGAACATTTGTAGACTGTAATGCAGTGATTAATTTTTTTTATTCTGTGCCCCCTGCTTCTTTTTTTTATCCTGTGTTGGGTTTTTGTTTCTTTTTCTTTGAATTTATTTCTGTTCTCAATAGATTTCCGATAATGTGCTGTTCAATGCTGAATGCAGAAATCCAGGGTTAGCAAACTGCTACACAAAGAAGGATTATTGTTTCTTGACTCAATGGTCTAATACTTTAGAGGAAATGGTAGAAAATTTCATTGACTAGGTTATTTCAGGTTGCACTGGACAGTGCTGTATAAAAGGACAACCTTTAATCTAACTGCTAAATTACTTTCATGTGAATATCCTGATTAATTCTTCACGAGATCCTGTTTTCTATTAAGTGCTGACATCCCTTCTGAAAGGTCTCTAAATAATCCTTGAATTCACAATGAGTTCTCTAACATATTTAAAATGCGCTTTTTTTTCTCCATTCTGTACTCATTAATGAAGGGTATATACTTAGATTATGTGGTTATTGTGATGCAAGTGTTTTTTTTATGTGACCATTCTGTTTGCTCTTTTATCTTTAATAAGAGTAAATTGTATAGTTAGCAGATGCCCTGGAGTTTTCTTGTTTTAGTTGAATGTAGTTTAGCTTGAGTTCTGAGGTACCATGTCATTTCCTGCTGACTAACTCCGCTAAGTCTTGCAGTGCTTTAAAGTTGCAGAATTTAAATATTTGCATTGATGCGTATACTGTGTGTGAGAAGAGGCTGTGAGAGCTCGGTTTGTTTTTCTTGGCGAAGAGGAGGCTAAGGGAGAACTAACTGCCATCCTCAACTCCCTAATGGGTGGTCATAGAGAAGATGGAGCAAGACTTCTCTCAGACGTGGTCAGTGAAAGGACAAGAGGTGACACACGTGTTATAGTGGGGGAAGTTCCAGTTAAATCTAAGGAAAAAATTCCTCACAATGATGGTGGTCAAACACTGGAACAGGCACTTAGAACCGTTGTGGGATCTCTATCCTTGCAGATTGGGGGCTTAAGGGGCCAAGATCCCAAGCACCTTGGCCTGGCATTGGCCTTGGCCTGAGCAGGGGTTGGACCAGAGAACTCCCTCAGGTCCCTTCCAGCCTAAACCATTCTATGATTCTGTCCTGTGATTCTGTATATACACACACCTGTATATATATATATTTTTTTCCTAGATTTTGTATTTGCCTATTATTCTTGTCCTGTTCCTGCCTCCCCTTTGCTGGATATTCTGCTAAATTATTTCCATGTTATTACATGTATATGAATATGAGGAAAAACTTCTTTACTTTGAGGGTGACAGAGCACTGGAACAGGCTGCCCAGAGAGGTTGTGGAGTCTCCTTCTCTGGAAATATTCAAAACCCGCCTGGATGCAGTCCTGCGCACCCTGTTCTAGGTGTACCTGCTCAAGCAGGGGGGTTGGAAGAGATGATCTCCAGAGGGCCCTCCCAACCCCTACCATTACCATTCTGTGATTCTGTGATGTTTTACATCAAGTCTAGACTGTACCTGGAAGCTGACAAACTTGTGTGCAGTGCAAGCAGGAGTTCCAAGATGGCAATATTACTATTAGATGAGATATCTGAAAAATCTTTAGTATTCATTTCAAGCCACTTTGTTTACAGCTCCTTTAGTCACAAATTAGTATACTCACATTTCATAGTCATCGTTGAGGTTTTTTTCTTCAAGTAACAATTGCATGTCCTACAGGAGTGATGGATATTATTTGTTTTCTGTGAGTTTTTGTGGTCTGTAAGTGAAGTGTTGTTCAGGTGCCCTATGAACTTTGATCTCTGTGGTTGCAATGGAACTGATGAAGTTCTGCAGTATGGCGATGTGAGGTATCAAATATGGGGAATGTTAGCACAGAATAAACAAATGTGAAAAGTAGTTTCTCCACCCAATTTATTTTAGCTGTTATAACATCTGTTTTCTCTAAGTGTAGAAGAAATATATTTCCAGTCAGAAATTTAAGCTTTTCAAATTAGCATCTTGCCTTGAAGCATATCATGTGAAAATTTGTGAGTGAGAGAACTATAATTCAGCAATTTCCAAAACAGTCAATAAAGAATTGTGCTGTGATTTTTGCCATGGGATCTAAACAAATTATTCTAAATTTCGGTAGAATAAAACTGGAATAATGTCATAACCGGAACTGTCTCAATTATATAAGTGGTTTTTATCTGGATGTCATCTGCACACTGACCTTTGTGAATCTTTGTATTCTCTCTTTCAATGTCTTGAAATACTCCCTTTAAATCTGTTCAAAATAGTTCTTTTTAAATGCTAGACAGGTCATTACATAGTGCAAATTATTTGGTTCTGAAAAATTCCGTCATGTAAGTGAAAGTTTTAAGTGTTGGTTTTAGTTATTTTTTGATATTAAAGATTGCAGAGACACAGATCAGATGTAGAAGTAACTGAATAATAGTAGAAGCTATGCTACACTAAGATGCTTCAGCTTTTTCATATGTCATATTTCATTGCAGTTTATGTTCTTTGAGATAATTACTTTGCAACGACACCTGTTTAAAAACTAGTGTTGTTTTACTTTCCTTTGAAGTACCTAACTTGATGTTGTCATTTGTATACATGTAGCTTGGAAATCCTCTTTAGCGGAGCAGGTTCCCAATGTACTAGGAGAATATCTTATCTTGAATACAAGATAAGAAACAACACAACATGGATGGGAAAACAAATAAACAAGAATATTGCTTAAAATACTGGAGTTATATGACTTGATTCAGTATTACAGAAGGTAAAAATCCTCCCCTGTTTTTGAGGGCTCTCACAGAATCTTCTACATGCTACCATTCTGAGAAGTGCTTGCTTGAGATCAGTAATTTCAGAGGTGGCATTTAGCAGGATTTCAGCCTGATGATGGGATCATGAGACCAGCAATCTTAGAAGGAAATTCCATCGTAATAGGCAGACATGAGTCTGTTGAAAATAGTGTCCACTTAACCTTAAACATAGCTTGATGGTTTTTTGGTATTGGTGTTTGGTGGTGGTTTTTTTTTTGTTTGTTTGTTTGGTGGGGTTTTTTTTTTTTTTTGGTACTTGCTTTCATAGCTCACTCTGTTCTTGTTAAATATCAAGTCCCTCATTTATTGCTAGTGACTCTTTTTGGCTGCGATACATTTGTGTTCCAATGAATGCCACAGATTAATCGCATGAAAACATAACTTTATTAGTTTTTATTTTCTGTCTTTCAAATTAATTGAACTTCCCTGTTGTATTTTTTCCCCTTTTAAAAGCGAGTTATTCCACTCTTCCCTCCCTGTGCATGTAGAGAATATTGTTTTTCTTTTCTGCAGTGTCCTGTCTGACCTGAATAGATTGAGCTAATAACAATATTCCTGTTGGTTGCTGGTTAATCTAAATATAGTCTGTTTTGTACAATGCTAAATCTTGTTTTTTATGTATGCTGAGAGGTTACCAGTTCTTTTGACAACTGCATTAGCAGGAAGGCTTCAATAATATCCACAATTTTTTTTTTTTAACTTTTGTTTGATACAGGTGAACTGAGCTCAGTAACCTATCTAGAGGTGTCCAATTGTGGTGTGGTGATCCCAAAATGAAAGCATCCATATTTAAAGTGCATCCATGTCAATTGAAAACACTGTGTTTGGCAAGAGTAGGGTTCATTTCATTAAAATTTTCTTAGTGGCATTTAGGTCAAAATCTGAAGGTAACAGCAGTTTAGTATGTGCATTTGACATTGTAGAGTGTCATTTATTAAGAGTCTTTAATTAGTTCTCTGTTTTTTGAGCAAAATAATAGTTTTATTCAACTTTTTGTTTCTGTATGGTTTTGTCAATTTATATTTTACAGGAATAATGTAAACACTGAAATAAATGTCCTCTGGAGAGAAACTTGTCACTCATCAATATATGCTAAACAAAACATAAATTATAATTGTATTATTAGGAAAAAGATCTTAAATTGCAGTACAATTGTTGCAGTTTTCCCACAGTTTTGTAACAGTGGAAATGCACATCAAGATATACATCGAGAAAAGCAATGTTTGCTTGATAAGAAAACTAATTTGTTCTATAGGTTAAATGTAATCTCTTACAAAGAAGCACTCTTGCATTCAAAAGCTGATTTGGATGTCACCTATGTAACCTGTTTGAGTTCAGCAATACATATCACTGCCCGGTATTATTTTTCAAGTTTGCCTTGGTTTGCTTTACAATTATACAGGCCATAGTAAATGTAACAATTATGCTGTGTTATTTAGTATTGTATTCTGCTGTAAACCTGAAAAAATTGCTGTAAATTCTGTAGAGAAAATTCTGAAAGTGATACATTGTGACTAGGTGTGGGCATACCAGGGCTTGGTGCTTGGAATTCTCACTGCCTTGCTGAGTCACGCTGGGCAAAACACTTATCACCTTCTTACTCGGGTGTCTCTATAAATGCAGATAATTCTGGGTGTTCAAGAGGTTAATTTGTGAATGCATATGAAGGCTTTGAGAATGTTGAGTGGAAAGCACTTTATAAGGAAGCATCATATTGAAATGCCAGATTCTGAATTACATGTCAGTGGCCTATCAGAATATATTTAAATGGTAAGGAAAAAAGCCTTCTTATTAAAAAAAAAAAAAAAATCAACCATTTAGACTACTTCTTTGACTGGCAAATATTCAGGCTAGCAGTCTACAGATTAATTTAGTTTTGTAATGTTCTTTCCCACTGGAAGCAGGGGCAATAGATCAATGATCAGTATTTCAAACACTGCTGTAGCAGAGATGTTTGTGAACAAGGTGCTCTTGAATAAGGTAAGAACAGGATTCAATTGGACTGTGAAAGTAGGGTTGTTATACTGAGATAAGGTCACTGAATGTTAATGATTTTGGAAACTTTGTTGTACTTCATGTATTAGTTACAACAGCAACCATATTGTCAGTTTGAGAAGTCTTTTGGGTATCTTCAGGAACAGTAGCTGTAAAAAGAGTAACAAGACATGATTCCTTTTATTTACAACAAGCCTCATTTTCAGTCTAGGTTGCCTTTATGTGATCCTTTGTGCTGGACCTAATAAAGCTGAAGCTTGTTGACAAATGCACAAGAGAAGGAATAATTTCAGCTAACCATGCATATTCTAAATAAACTGTGGTTATTTGGGAGGGACACCCGTATGTTCTGGTTGTGGTATGTTGAATAATCCTCACTGAGCCTGAATGGTCAAAATGCAAATAATTTAAAGATGTGCAGATAATGTCGCAAGAGAACAGAAGCTGTTTCAGAATGCCGCTCCTTTCTATGAATGAATAGTACTTAATTCCCTGAAATCAAGTTCAGGTAACTTTACTTACAAGATAGAGAGGGCAGAAATAAATATGACCCAGAGAAAGGGCAGCAGAAGTGATTAGTAGATTGGAGAGATTTGAATAACCTGGGAGAAACAACTTGTTCACTTTATACAGAGACAAACAAGAAGAGTCTGAATGAAAGGTAATCTTGTGACAAGGACAATGCTTTAAAAAAAAAAACCAGGAACGAGACAGTTAAATTCTTCTGGGCATCATCTAGTCATCAACTAATGTGGCTAAGGAAAATATATGGACAATTTTCTGTAATTTTCCAGGCCTGGTCCATTACTGTGATCTCCCTTTGAAGTATTCAGTAGTGGCATTTGTCAATAAGGACAGTAACTATCACCATGAACTATATGGCAATTCTTACGTTTCTTATTCAGCCCTAATGACTTGTGCTTTAAATTCAGCAAATCTGTAAAAATTCATGCAAATTTTATTTGTATTTTTGTTTTAAAGGTTTTAACAGATGTATGGTTTCTTCTGCTGAAGGAATTAGGCAAGTTGTTAAACACCTTTTATCAAAATCAAATTAATGAATGAATCAGTAATGACAAACTAAAATATATGGCTTACGTTTCATACAGACTTAGGAGTCTATTAATAACTTGTGAGTGTCTATATATATGTACTTTTATTGTAATCTAATTTTCAGGCAAATATAACTGGATATTATTAAACAGAAGGAGGTAAAGATGGCTGTGTAGAAGTCTAATAATTAATGAGCTATGTGCCTTTTGTGTTAAGAGTCCTAATTCTGCTGTCTGGTTGTAAGAGAGTTGTTTTCTGGCATTTATTGTCACTATGGAACACCAAGGTTGTGTTCTTGTATGTAGGGATCTGAGAAACTTTCTCATTTGAGTATGCCTTTGAATTTCAATGAGTTGAGTTACATGAGGTTTACTGACATAGGTAGGGTCTGTAAGACTGGATGCTTGATTAATTCTTTTTAAGGCTACAGCATACTGTGTGATGATGGCATATGTGACAACTGGAGAAAATGGTGTTGAGTCCCCTGGGAAATTAGCGTGTTTAATTGAAGGAAGGGCAAATTGACTTAATTTACATAACTGTAATAGGACTCTAATGTTAAAATTTGGCTAACTATTGCCTCTTAAAAGTAATGGAAAGGTACTGGGTTGATGTTACAGAAATTCTTGATAATTTTTCTGAGGGTGCGGGAGGATTTGGCTTGTATAGAGCATGCTAAAGATGTGGAGCATCTTCTTTAAAGGGCTGCTTGAGACTCCACTATGACATCTTTTAAAGGTGAAGTAAACTCATAGTCATTTCTTTGTCTATAAAAATAATAAATGTAAGTTTAGAACTAGTTATTTTGGTAACCATTTGAGCTTGGGTTTCTTGGTGCCCCTGAAATGTAGCAAAGAAATTCTCTGAGGTGAAAGAATGCAGGAGCAAGGTCAGCTGTGCCACTTGCTTCCAAAACACCTTTCTCCCCAATTAAACAGCTTCCCTTGCAACACCAAATTTTAACCCTTTCTGCATATGAGTGAGAGAGGATGGATTAATAGCTACAGTGATTCTGCCTTTTCACAAAGGCCTGCTTAAGAACAGCATGATTCATCGGTTACAGGTATGCCCTCTGATTATCAAGTCCTGCTAGCAGTAGCATGTAGCAAACTGGGGTATGGGCCAAAACCTCACTATATTTGATTTAGGAATATGGATAATTTTCTGTTAGCATTACATATTAGTGAGTGAGTGATTTAACCATGTTTTATGTTCATATGAGATAATCAGTTGAAGGATACTCTGCAATGACAGCTGTGCTAGCAAACCTTATTGTGTAACTGACATACAGCAAACACAAGTGTAGCATCTTAGTTGATTTCTGCATGATGTATATGCTTTTCACTTTGTACTCAGTACTGCAGCAGCTGCCAACTTGGGATTTCTGGTTCTGAGGATGACATCTTTTTTTTTTTCCAAAATACACTTACATCCAGTTCTATTCTGTATTCTCAGATTTTCTAAGCTCCTTGCCTAGGGTGTAAAAGTAGACCCCACTTGGGACTGGGCCCTTTACTGCAAGCAGCTATTGAGCCCCGAGAGCTGCTGGCTGGTAGAAACTCTTCCAAGTTTCTTGATATTAAGCAGGGCAGTTCTGTGAAGCTGAGAAGTCTTGAGAGCTTCAAGTTACCCTGGCAGTCTTAGGCCTTTTAAATTCTCTTCTGTGACTTTGAGAGCAGGGCTGCAGCTCAGGGCTTCGAGGTACTATGTTCCCAGATCTTCAAGCAGGGCATTAGTGCTGCAGTAGGGAGTGTAGCTTCACCAGAAAGCTTCCATCAGAAACATATCCATGATTTGGCCTCCTCAGATCAGAGGTGCCAGCACAAAACTCTCTAAGTCCAGTGAACTGGTATTTTCTGATAAACGCTATATTCAGTCAGAAGTTTCTACCAATGGTAAGAAGTGTGGTACAGTGGTGTCTAGTGGGAAAAGTTCCCTCGTATTTAATTGTGTATTGATTTAGGTGTTAACATTGCCATTATGTAATCTAATTTTGGAGATAATTGTAAAACTTAGAGTATCAGTTGTTGATCTGCACAGTTTATTTTTCCTCTGTCTTTTTAAAATAACACAGATGAGGTTCTCTATGTCTTTCAAGGGAATTGTAAAGGTGTTAGGTTGATTTTGGAAAACTTTAATATATGGATGCATAAAAGCAAGACTGCAAAGATCTGGGTGTAAATTTACTACCTATGTTGTTATGTTCATGCTATTAATGCTATTACGGTTAATGCTACACTAAATTAAGTTGGATTGAGATGGTTTATGTATGTTTACTGTGTGATACACCACATGTATGTGCACATAGGTGGGTGTCTTAAAGTAGCTGATGCTCTGCAAGCTCATCTTCTGTTTTATCCTGTAGTAACTTGCTTATGTGCCTATATGTTTATGGAAATAAACATCAGCTAAACTAATTCCTAAGACCTAAAAATGCTGCCAGTTGGAAAGGGGATGAACAACAAGTAATCTTTTTGACAGAGGTGAGATGATGTAGGTTTTGTGTATTTCTGATGTTAGAATCTGTGGTTTACTGCGTTCAATAAAATATTTAGTTACTTTTTCCATACTCTCTCTATATGCAAAGCATCTTCTTTTTTCATTGCACCAAAATCTTTTTTGTCCTATAAATTTCAAGCTACCTTAATAATCCAGCTGGTTTTCAGTTGCTGACCTTCACTGTTCTCTTTTTCTTTTTTTTTTTTTTTTTCTTTTTGGTCTTCCCAGTGTAGTAACAAAAAATGATACATGGGAAAGTTGCTGATGGAGCTTGTATCCCTTATTTTAGGAGAATTTACTTTCTTTCTTTCTAAAGACAACAGTGTCAAACCCAAAGGAAACAAAGGTTGATTTAGGGATGTTTCAATGCAGAAACTGATTTGGTTGCAGTCACTGAATTGTGGGATGAGTAGAATAGTAAGTCATTCATAGCCCCTTCAGACCTCATGAAATAAGTGGGATGAAGAAGTGTATAGAATATGATGCTGTGTGTTTGCATTTCTTTACTTAAGACATGAAATACAGGCAGCGCCAGGAAAAAAAGGACAATTAAACTTTATGGCTTGACTATTAAGCTTGTATAACAGATAAGCTGAAATATTTGCCATAGATATTAATAATAGAATGAGGAAATCAATACATTCAGGCTTAATCACAGAGCACTTGTGGCTGTGTTCTGGAATTTGACGGTTATAGAAGCTTTGATTTAATGTACAAAATATACTCTGAGCAAGGGGAGTGTGCATTGCTGTGTTTGCTAGTTTGGAAAGGAAGAACTCAGCTGGGGTCCTAGTCTGTCATCCACATCTACAGCAGTACTGGTCCTGAACCACCAAGCTGCCCTTGCTTTTGACCTTCGCAGTGTTTGGAATAATTTTGAGGATACTAGCTAGATGAGTAAATAGATAGAATGAGCGACCATTAGAAGGCAATCTACTTGAAGTAATTTCTACGTACGTTTTCCTGGCTTTGTTCTACCTTTATAAGAATAACATCTGTTCAATTCCCAGTTCGTTCGATGCTTAGGCATCTGTTCAATGCCTAAGATTTTTTTCACTGTAGTTGCATAAATGTAATTTCTGTAGCCTCTGTTGATGTCTTTTAACTCTGAGTTGCATAAACAAAGTTAACTTCTAAAAATAATTTTTATTCTTTTTTTTAGACAAAAAGGATTCAGATGCTGAAAAAGCCTGATAGCTTCTTTTCTTGCTTGAATTGCATTTCATGCCATTGTGGGATTTTCATTTCATTACTGATAGTTCTTTAGGTGTAAGTAAAATGATAGTTGGTTTGAATTTTCTATGTCTCAGCTAGGTGAATTCACACAATGTATCCCAGAGAATTTGACTGGTGGCCTTTTCTTCAGCACCTGCCTGTATTCCACATCCGAATAAATGCATCAATGATGCTGCATAGTGTTCCAGGTGTCTTTCTCACTCTCCTGGGTATGAAAGGATTATGAATTTCTGTATGCCTATTATATATTATGTACCATTGTTCAAGTGGATGCAGCGACCTAAATTATTTTTACAGTCATCCGTATGGATTCCTAAATTTTACTTCCTCTTAAAACAGCATTGTTCTATAATACAGAAGCAGACATAGTTAGACATCTGACATAGGATTTCACAAGAATAGAAATAGTAAGAACTAATTTTTGGCATCAAGGTATGAATTGGAATATACAAGAAGCAGATAGTTTAGAGAAAAAATAGTTAATTTTCATTGCTGATGACTTTCCAAATGTAATAATGATATTTTATTCTCCTTTGCTTTTTTCTGTAGAAAAAGTGATTTGCATTTCCATAGTGAATGCTAGAGAACTAGAGTGATCCAGTTAGTTTTCATTTACTCCTATTAGACAAATTATGGACTTTTCATAGGTAAAATATTATTGCTCAGCTGCAGTAATTACAGCAGTGACTTAACACTGTTAGAAATATTTTCTAACTTTTCAGTTCTGAAGAATTTAGTAACACCTGCTAAGCACTTGACAAACTCAGTAGATTTCCCTACCTTTGACTAACTTCTTAAGCCTTTCCAATTTTAAGTAATGCTGTTACTTCAGAATGGGTTTTAGATCTTTATCATTTTTAGATCTTATTTCCACTTTGGCCAATAACTAATGGAGAAGTTGCACACCTTTTTGGTAAGGTCATAGTGCATAGTCATCTGCATCAAATTGGAAGTGGGAGTGGATTGCATCTATTCTTATTCCAGATCACATGAGATGATTCTCCTAGAAAAGAAGTTGTTTCACTAAAATTCCTTTCTGTGAAATGTGCTGGGGTTCAGTCTTTATCATTCTTCATTGCCAATAACTTTTGGTTTTATCAATCAGATTGATTGATAGGCCTTTCATGACTTTTTCCAGATGTGGTTGCAGCTTGGTAATTGTTCTACTGCTTTTGTTTTCTTCTGGAAAAGTATTTCTGGAGCAAGTAGATGGCTTCTATCACCAAGTTAGCTGAGGAGGATGGCTCATACAGGAGAGCGGGAATTGTACCTGCAATTCCTGTGAAGCACAGAAGCATCATTGTGAACAAATTAGTTTTCAGTATTTTACTGTTAAAGTAAAAATGCTTTGTGGAAAATCAGATGACAAGAGCACTGTGCATCTCTTACTAGTGTCGCAATTCAGCTTCTTGCTCTGTTTTAACTAGACCATGTAACAACTTCCTTCTCTTTCTACACTTGAGATAATTCAGTGCACATTGGTAGTGTAAGTAAAATCTGAAATTCAACTTTTGTATGGTTTTTGGAATAGGTTTTGAATAATTGTTGAAGCTGTGTGACGGTAACTTCTTCCTAGCAATGTTTTAAATAATTATCTATAATGATACATTTGAGCTTTACAATTGTACTAGACTCCCATCATTAATGTGTATATATAAATACACTAAAAATGGTGAGCCAGCTGTGGTTTAATTTTTTGACAGTGGGTAGTGGTGCTGCTGACAGTCTTAAAGAAGGTTATTTCTCATTAACCATCAGTTATGCCCAGATTGTCCAGGTACTCTGAAGTGACTTGATTTCAGCAGTGCAGCTCAGAGGCCTGGCTCTGAAACCTTGGGTCATTTGCTGTGCTGTGTAGGTGTGGTAAGCGCAGTTTGTCCTAGCTACCCTTGTCTTTTATGCTTTCACTGTGCGTTGCAATAGGGTGAGTTGTATGTCTGATTCTATGTGAAGTTAGAAGATTTGATATGACTCGAGATGAATGAAGGAAGAAAGAAACTTTTTTGCAGGCATACTTAAATTCATAATTAAAGCCTGTTTCCATTGCTTTCAGCTGATTGTGGATTGGAACAATAGTCTGCAATAGTGATCAATATCTGCAAGATCACATTATTGGTCAATTCATATAAAATAGTTCTAGCTACAAGTAATTAATAGATGTAGGAAAAAATCCTGCCCCCACTCTGCTTTTTCTTCCTTGCCTCCTGCTTGATCTGTCAAGATCTGTCTTTTTGATCTAAAGGTTTGGAAACTTGATATTGTGAGGCTTGGCTTGTAATCTGCCCCTAGAAAGTTTCTCAAAATTTTCTTCAATGTCAAAAGTTTCTGTGTCTCTATAATGTTGGAAAAAAGTGTTCCCACTTCACTCTGCAAATCTCCTGATATTATGAGAAAAATGTAGATCTTCAGACCACAAAATGGGCTCTGTAATTTTAGTTTCAAATATAGTACAAACTTTCTTGTACAATCTAACAATATGGTGACCTTTTAGAGCTCATAGAGGTGCTCTTCAGAGCTGATAAGTCCTGTAGTTTTTCCCCTGCTGATACTAATTTACTCTCATTATAGTCCATTTCAGATTTAATCCGGAAGATTTTTAGGATATGATCTAGCAATCTGGAGGATTTTGGTCCTGTATTTAGTTGTGGCAAGGTCTTAATTTGGTCACTGTGGTGGTTTGACCCCGGCCGGACACGGGGTGCCACCCAGCCGCTCCATCGCTCCCCTCCTCAGCAGGGCAGGGGGAGAGAATGAGGTGGAAAGAAACCTCGTGGGCCAAGACAAAGGCAGTTTAATAAAACAAAGACCACGAGCAGAAACAAACGGGAAAGGACAACCCAGACCCCCCTCCCCACCTCTCCCCACAGCGGGGCCCGGCCCCCGCCCGGGCAACGGGGCCCGGCACGTGCCGCGGCTGCTCCCCGGGACAGACACACGTCCCGAACCAGGAATGCCCCCCCNCTCGGCCAGACCCAGTACAGTCCCCCTTTTATTTTTACTTTTTCCCACTTTACCTTGTCACAGGATGTTATTCTAGTGAATTGTTTACCTAGTTTGTCTTAATTTCTGCAGAGTCGTTCTGTTCCCTGGAAATGTTCCCTTGTGTAGACAATACACTTCTGGAATGCTCAGTAATGGTTAAAACTCTTCTCATTATAATGAAGCATTTTCCCTCTATAGTAACAAGCACACCAAACGCACATATTACTTTTTATTTTATTGCGGGTTTTTATTTGTGCACCTGTGATAATGCAAAGCATCTGCTTTCTTCTACAGGTTAATTTGTTTAACCTCTTTTCCTTGTATGTGTTTTGGGGGAAGGGAAGTGTGTACAGAAGGGCTGAAACTGGAGTGGGACATCTTTGGACAAAAATCTTTCTTCTGCTAGTAGTTGCTTTCCATTATCTTTATTATTGGGGAAATGGCATACTCCACATGGAGGAAAACTCATCAGGGTACTGATGAGGATCATGTGGAGTCACCTACATTTGTCTGTGTAGAGCTGAGCTTTATTTAGAATGGCTAATGCTGATCAGGAGCTAACAAAGCTCCTGACTCCCTGCCAGCTCCATGCACAATTACTCTGGTCCCTGGAGTGTGGTGCTGAGGCACTGCAGCTGACTAGTAATGCAGCATCATGCCAGAATTAACCCTGCTGAGCCAGCTCCAATGTTTTCCCCATCTGTAGTCTGCTTATTTTCCACCCTGGAAAATCTGCTAACAACTGAAAGTTGAATGTAGTCATCAAATTGTCCACATGAAATTCTTCTTCTTTTGTATGAATGTGAACCAGTTCTAATTTTGTGTCCTAGGAGACTTCACAGAATGCTCTTTACTAATTACAGTAACCTACAGATACAGAAATCTTTTTCTGCTCGTTATTCCCTGGCTGCCAGGTCAGCTCACTATAAAGTTTGATGCACATCTAGCTTTCTCTCAGCTGATTGCCTACAAATTACAAGAGTCAATATTTGAATGTCAGCAAATCAGCTTTTCTGGACTTGGTTGAAGTCAAGAAATTTTTCTGGGAGTTGGGTTTTGCAAATAGTAAATGGAATTTTTGGAAATAAGAGTACATATTTGTGTCTGTTTCTCCTTGCACCCCTGGATTCCATGCCGTCATTGACTTCTGTAACTTGGTCTGTTACACAGAATGAGCCTTCTCCAGGAGAATCTCCTTACAGATCATGTGTGCATCATCTGAAAAGAAGTCAGTCTTGGTGTGCGACCGCTCTAACAGCTTCACTGTTGGTAGATCAGAGACACAGTGTTTATGGAAAAGGTAGATTGTCTTCAATTCTCCATTCCTCTGCAGTTAAACTTATTGCAGGTATCTGGATTGTTTAAGTCTTTTGGAAGAAGAATTTTGACTGACCTGTGAAAGCTATCATGTAGATTCACAAAATGTATCTTAGCATTTGTTTATTAATTAACAAATTAGAAATGCATCACAACTTTTAAACAAAACATGCAAAAATTTAGGAATCAGAATATATATATGTGAGATGTAACTAATTAGACAAACAACTTTGTATAGGTAGAATACATCTGCCTTCATAACAAAAGGTTTTGAACTTGATGTAATAGCTGTAGTAATAAAAAAATTATTCTTAATGGTTATCAGCCACTGAATGTCATCTCTTCTTTACGAAAACATACTAAAACTAGAAGTTAAGAATGCAATTCAGCACATTTTTAAAATCATGGTTTCATAATTGTAGAGTTTTGCAACGGATGTCTTTTGATTTAGAATGTCTATACATCAGTCACTGTCATGGCAATGTGTTTTGGACTACTTTGACAGGACCTCCTACTTCACCTTCTATGTCAGTTCGGTCCTTTGTCCAGCTGGCAAGGCCAGTAAAAGTGGCCGTTAATATCAGTTTTGGGGCTGGTGCCCTGACAGACTTTTAGGTGTCTGGCAAAATTACCCTCACATTTCAGTAACTGTAAGTGTCTATGAGATTGTACTAAAGTATGTCCTACTCATTAAAGGCCTTTGTCTCCTTAAAATTACCTTGAAAAATTCAGGATTCATTCTGAATATGGGTAGCTAATTATTTACAAGTACTTCTGTTTATCTGGCTTCTAAAATTTAAATGATAGTATTAAATAAAACTGTTATTGCATGACAGTGAAAAGCACTGAATGAAAAGCATTGTTCAGTTTATTTTGAATCATAATTAAACTCTGTTCCTTAGAAATTCAGAATCATCTTATTCCTGTAACAAACATACTATTTTATCCATTTTTTCAATTTTCTGTGTATATGTAATTCTGAAAACCAAAGTATTTCTTTTGCTATTGGAAATAGATCCATATGGTGATAAAAAGTGACAAAAACAATTGGATTTCTCCAAAGAAATCCTTCTGCACTGGACAAATAAATAATGGACATCTTACACCAGTTTTCTTTGGGGAAATTATTGGTGCTGTCTCAACTGAATGGTTGAATGCTTAGTTGATTTTTTAGGAGTGAAATAAACTTTCTCAGTTGTAATTCATCATTTGGGAGAATTGCTTATAAACACCCTGGTTATATAGCCATCCATAAAGTAACTGTTCTTTCAGTCTTAAAATATGCTTAAAGAAAAGCCTTAATTTCATATTGATAGTCCAAAAGTATAAATGTGATGCCTTGTTTTTAGGTGTATTTTAAACCCTCTGATCAAAGGAATGTTGAAAAGTAAGTTTTACGCGCTTTCTTTGCTTCAGAAGACAGACTGCATGATTTCACACTGCATGAGTCCAGTTGGGAATCATTGCTTTATTTCAGTACATTTTCCTGTGTTCTGGAAGAATGGAAACTAGTCAGCACCTCTGGGTCTTAATTGTTTGAATCATCCATGCATTAAGCAAGGTACATGTAAAGCAATTAAATGCTATCAGTGTGAAGTCTGTTTATACAGCTTTGTTGTAAGATCCGGAGAAGAACCTAAAATAGTAAAGTCTAATAATAGAGAACCTATAATAGAAAGACTTAATAATGTGGAACAACTCTTTATGAAGAGGGGTTCCCAAACTGCACACAGATCTTAGAATCATAGAATCATAGAATCATTAAGGTTGGAAAAGACCTCTAAGATCATCAAGTCCAACCATCAACTAACACCACCATGACTCCTAAACTAGGCCCTGGAGTGCCACGTCTACACCCTTTTTGAATGCCTCCAGGGTTGACAACTCCACCACCTCTCTGGGCAGCCTGTTCCAATGCCTAACCACTCTTTCAGTAAAGAAATTCTTCCTGATGTCCAATCTAAACCTCCCCTGACGCAACTTGAAGCCATTTCCTCTCGTCCTATCGCTAGTTTCTTGGGAGAAGAGTCCAGCACCCGCTTCCCTACAACCTCCCTTCAGGTAGTTGTAGAGAGCGATAAGGTCTCCCCTCAGCCTCCTCTTCTCCAGACTAAACAACCCCAGGTCTCTCAGCCGCTCCTCATAAGACTTGTTTTCTAGTCCCTTCACCAG
>WAAD01031988.1:50199-61074 GCA_013389945.1 Fregata magnificens
ACTGGTCTGACTATTAAAGACTGAGGCAAAGAAGGCATTAAGTACCTCAGCCTTTTCATTGTCCTTGGTGACAATGTTCCCCCCGGCATCCACCAGAGGAGGGAGACTCTCCCTGGCTCTCTTTTTGCTGCTAATGTAGAAACATTTTTTATTACCTCGTACAGCAGTGGCCAGATTGAGCTCTAGCTGGGCTTTTGCCTTCCTGATTTCCTCTCTACATGACCTAACGAGCTCCCTGTAGTCTTCTTGAGTAGCCTGCCCCTTCTTCCACGCGTGATAGACTCTCCTTTTTTTCCTGAGCCCCAGCAAAAGCTCCCTGTTCAGCCAGGCCGGTCGTCTTCCCCGCCGGTTCGTCTTACGGCACACGGGGACAGCCTGCGCCTTTAAGACCTCCCTCTTGAAGAGTGCCCAGCCTTCCTGGACCCCTTTGCCCTTCAGGACCGCCTCCCAAGGGACTCTCAACCAGCGTCCTGAACAGGCCAAAGTCTGCCCTCCGGAAGCCCATGGTGGTGGTTTTGCTGCCCCGCCTCTTAACTTCACCTTGGTATTGCGTAAGATAACTACTCAATACTAATATTGAACAGGCTCCCATCACTTTTTGTAGACTCACCTTTATTCAAAATTTAGTTAGGCTATGGTCCTTGATGCTCCTCAGGTATGGCAGGAGCACCAGTCCTGCCTAAGCTCTCTGAAGTAAAACTGTTACCAGCCTGGTTAGCAGCGGACCTTTAGTTGATTTAACAGCAAATTGATTTCCATGCTTGAATCCGTCGCCTATCAGCAAAGACAATCCATGACAAAAATCCCACTGATAATGGGTTGGAAAATGAACTCTTCCCATCATCAGGAGGGAATTACGGCATTGAGAGTACTATCAATTCTGCACCCATCCTGCGTGCGAGTGCCAGCCGGGCTGCCCCATCCTGTTCCCTTTGTCCTTCAGCCTAGGCAAGGCTGCTCGTTGCTAAGCGACTATGGGTGAAGTCCTCTAACCTTGGCCTGCTGCTGCTGCTGCACAGCTACTGTCCCCGGGGAGCTGGAGAATGAACGGGGATAAAAATACCTCGCTGGCTGTAATAATTCTATGATTCTCAAAAGGTCTCAGTCTAGGAAATATTTTCATCAGTAGACACAAATTCTCATCATATTGATTCAATGCCATCTGCACACTTTCTTTCCAGTCCCCTGAAATATCCGCACCACATTATTTGCGTTTTACAGCTGTTTGAGATGTGCACAATTAGTAAAGCAAACTTAATGTGACCTGTTATGTTAAAATAAAATGGAAAAAGGTTTATAAAATTGGGCAATTTGGAGTTAGACCTGAAGGTTTCCTAATTTGTCTGTGAGTAGGAGGAAACAAATGGTTTTTTGCCAGGTTTCTTTAATTGTAAAAACAATAACAATAGGTCATTTTGATATTGCTGCATGCAGGGAAAGAAAAAAAATATTATTTTCCTTTTACAAATGGGTGAACGATTGAGATTTCAAATGTTTAACCATTTAATTTTCAGTCTGCCGATTTCCTCAACAACAAGTTTTTGCCATATGCTTGACTCTGCACGGGGATAGTTTATTTCAATTTTCCATTCACCTGATGATCTCTTGCAGCAAAGAAAGGAAGATGCAATGAAAAAAAGAGGAAGAGAGAGGGAAGTTCAATTACATAATAGGCTTACTTTACTTACTATGGTCTTACTGCAATGGGTGATAGCAGTCAAGTTAGACAAGGAAGAAATATTAGTTTGAGAAGTTATATTGACAGCTGAAACTCAAACCATTGATTAATTTCTGCAACAGTAGCATGCATGTGTCTCTGCATCTGGGTTCAAAAAGGGTAAAACTGTTTACAACTTTGTATTCAGACTTACCTTTATGAAATTGAATAAACAATTTTGGCAAATAGACACTAGAGTCTGCTTTAGGCTAGAATGCTAGGTTAGCTGTCCAGCTTCGTTGCCACATTAGCTGAATTCTGAGCTGCCACTAAGTGTGAGATATTTTGCTGGATGGCAAAATTTCAGGTAATACTGGTAGTTTCTGTTGAAAACCATCAACCATGCCAGATTATAGTGTCCGTTATCAGGAAAATAAGTTTTCTAGCTTGCATTTCTCTCATGAATGCTTAGTCTTGCCCAGAAGCAGATATGTCAGTGAACTGGTTCCTTGATGTTGTAATGAACCAAGCATGTGTTTCCTAGACACTTCTGAAAATATGAAATCTTTGACGTTTTCTCAAGGTTGTAAGTAAAAATTCAGGGTTGCTTTTGGCCTGAAAGCTGCAGTGCTTAATGACTTGTGTGCTTGAAATTATGTAAAGTTTTGTATGGTAAAAAAATAATAAACAAAATTGTCAGCAGCATACACAGTGACACAATTTCTATTCCATTGCATTTCATGTGAGACAGGTTTATATGTAAGGCATTAAATCTATTGGGAACAGGATTATATTTTAAAAGCAAACAGGCTTTTTTCCCCTGAATTACAGGAAAGCTGATCTTTCTGATTTTTGAAACCTAGTGTTAAGGTTTTTCTAGTTCTCAAATGTGCTCTTCTATCTTGATGCCTAATTAAGGATTTCAACCTTTGCTTAGTTGGCAAATTATAGCTTACTTTTTAACCACTGCCAAAAGTGTGTGTACTACTGCACTCTACATGATCTTTCTTAGATGGAAATGATTTAGGTTTTGCATCTCTTATAACATTAATTCTGTGGCATGTTCTTGTTTGCCTATCTGTAGTTTTTGGTCCCCCTACCTTGTGACTAGAGGGCTGAGCTGTAATTTTTTTGAACTCTACTCACCAAACATGGATGAGGCATTCTAAAGTGATATGACACACAGTTCAGACAAGGAAGTTATTCTTAATAATAAATAATATTACCAATTAAGAAATAGGAAATTTTGGGGGGAAGGAGTTGCGTTGCTTTTACTTACAGTTTTGTGCTGGGTTGACCCTGGCTGGATGCCAGGTGCCCACCAAAGCCACTCTATCACTCCCCCTCCTCAACAGGACAGGGGAGAGAAAATATAACGAAAGGCTCATGGGTTGAGATAAGGACAGGGAGAGACGACTCAGCAGTTACTGTCACGGGCAAAACAGACTCAACTTGGGGAAGTTAGCTTAATTTATTAACAATCCAATCAGAGTAGGGTAATGAGAAATAAAACCAACTCTTAAACCACCTTCCCCCAACCCCTCCCTTCTTCCCGGGCATAACTTCACTCCCAATTATTCTCTACTTCCTCCCCCCAGCAGTGCAGGGGGACGACAGAGAATGGGGGCTGCGGTCAGTTCATCACATGTTGTCTCTGCTGCTCCTTCCTCCTCAGGGGAGGATTCCTCACACTCTTCCCCTGCTCCAGTGTGGGGTCCCTCCCATGGGAGACAGTCCTCCACAAACTTCTCCAACGTGAGTCTTTCCCACAGGCTACAGTTCTTCATGAACTGCTCCAACGTGGGTCCTTTCCATGGGGTGCAGTCCTTCAGGAACAGACTGCTCCAGCGTGGGTCCTCCCCATGGGGTAACAAGTCCTGCCAGCAAACCTGCTTCAGCGTGGGCTCCTCTCCACGGGTCCACAAGGTCCTGCCAGGACCCTGCTCCAGCATGGGCTTCCCATGGGGTCACAGCCTCCTTCGGGCATCCACCTGCTCTGGCGTGGGGTCCTCCACAGGCTGCAGGTGGGTATCTGCTCCACCATAGACCTCCCTGGGCTGCAGGGGGACAGCCTGCCTCACCATGGTCTTCACCAGGAGCTGCAGGGGAATCTCTGCTCTGGCGCCTGGAGTACCTCCTCCCCCTCCTTCTTCCCTGACCTTGGTGTCTGCAAGAGTTGTTCCTCTCACATATTCTCACTCGGCTCTCCGGCTGCAGTTGCGCTGGTTTTTCCCCCTCCCGCTCTTCTTAAATATGTTATCCTCCCAGAGGTGCTACCACCGTCGCTGATTGGCTTGGCCTTGGCCAGCAGCGGGTCAGTCTTGGAGCTGTCTGGCATTGGCTCTATCAGACATGGGGGAGGCTTCTAGGAGCTTCTCACAGAAGTCACCCCTGTAGCCTGCCCGCTACCAAAACCTTGCCACACAAACCCAATACAAGATGTTATAGTCAAAGTGTATTATGACTGTCTCTCTTCTTTTGTGCCGGTGTGGTGGCACAGTATGGTGTCACTTCGGATATCTCCTACCTTGAATGATTTTTGAGATTTTGTTTGTTCTGTATCTAAGATGGCATTTGGTGGTAATTCCTCATTAGTCTCTGTTTATTTCTGCATTTGCTTATCCACTTTAATAATACTTCTCAATCTTGCTCCATGTTATATAGCAAATAAAAAATGCTAAGAAACATTCCTTCCTTAGTATTACAGTAATGATGATACTTCTAATAAATCTAGAAGTATATTATTTTACTCATCTCTTTCTGCCCGCAGAAGTATTTGACTCTCCTTTTTGTGATACATGCCTCAATGTTATTAAGGTAGTAAAATTTGCTCCCCCACCCCCAGTTCTGGATGACTATCACCATCTTGATTGCTTCAGTCTTTTAGTAATAATGTGTGGCTCTTCCATTCTCTCTTTGTTTTCTGCTTTTTAATAGGTAGGCATAGATTAAATGTTAACATTCTTTAATAGACAAGTTTGACAAGCACAGGAGTTAATGAGATAGTAACAAATGTTTTTAATAACTTTTTAACAAGGTATTTACATGTGGTTTGAGATCTTGCCAGTTACATTAGACCTGATTTTAATATCATATTTCTAATTAAAGATGGAAGTTTAATGAAGGTATATTTGTAAGCTAGGGAACATTTTCTGCTGTGGTGTTTTGTTTTGGTTTCATTAAAAAGTAAATGGTCCTACACATAAGATTCAATAGATAATGAATTCTCAGTTATGGGTTGTAATTTGAATAGAAGTGGTGAAGTCTGACATTATGCATTATGGAGAAATTGAATTCAAATGTATGTCAGTCATGGCTAGCGTGTACTCGGTTCAATAAAATGTAAGTAGTTACCCTTAATTATTTGTAGTTAAGAAAAAAAAATCTCCCTACTTTTTCATACTAATCTGCTTGAGAGCTCATTGTTGAAAAGAAACTTTGTGCTGACAAAAATACTGCCCTTTAGATATTTTTTGCTTCATACATAATATTTTAGTACCAGTGAGTGTTGTTTCACATTGAAATCTGGATAATTTCAATGTCATACTTTTTTTTTATACTCTTAAAAAAACAATGAACGTTTACTTTGCATAAAATAACAGCAGCTGGATAGACAAAATTGTATGCTATAGTGAAAAGAAATAATTTTATTGTCAGGATGCAAATGAGAAAATTTAGATTCATTTTTTGTTCCTTGATTTGACCATCATCATATGGATGACATATGGGTTTACGTTTATGGGAGAATTTGAGTTTAAGTCTATTGGAGAATTAATAATAAATGATGTATAACATAATTTTTATCATTTTTTTGAATCTTTTGTTTTGGGCCTTTTTATTTCTAGGAGAAACTGATGGGATGCTAATTTTAATAAAGGATTTAAAAAGACAACTTTCTAAGTTGCTTTGTTTACTAGAATATCTCTGCTTGACAGAGGGTGAAAACAAGTACATATAGAAAGATATTTCTCAAACAGTTTTATTCTGTAGGTCATACTCTCCCACCAAGAAACTAAAACCAGTTTCACCCAGTGTTTTTTATGTTGCTGTTAGTGCTTTTTGCACACAGTTCTACAACTGCTAAAACAACTTTTAAAGTGAAACAGTTTTATTACTGTCCTTTTATGCAAACTTTTTTTGGGTAGGAACATTAAATAGTGTCCTGATCCCAACTCAAACAAGTGGCACTGAAAAGACTTCTTCGGTTTAATGGATAAACCCTGTAAAACACCAAACAGCTTACAAATAATGTACTAATATTGGGCTGGTGAAAATTTAATTTAGAAAATTAATCTAATCACCATTGTGGTGATTAACAATGCTGAATGTTTGGATAGGAGTCCAACACAGTATTGATATTGCAGAAGGTAATGTGGGACAGGAATGAAGAAGCTGCCAGAAATTCTTTATAAGAAAAATCTTCAGAAGAAATTGTTTTCCAAAATCTTGTTATATGCTGTCATAACAAATTAATTTTCATTTTTATTGTTTCAGAAGGTGTATGCACATTTTAATTTTTTTGAAATTGAATAAAGTAGCATCTTGTAACATAGCATATTTTCTGAAAAACTAAGTTGTACCAGAGGGGAAAAGTTAACAAGAAGTTTCTGAAGCTGGTAAGCTCAAGACCAGAGGCTGTTAAATGCAGTGTTGTCTTGTTCTTGCTCACAGAGCATGCAGATTCTATTAGGAAAAGTGTGTCTTCAGTTACCCCTTCTATCAGACTATCAGGATTTGATTTCTCCTACATGTATGGGTTCATATATCTGAATCAACTAATTAACTGAATGGTCTAATAATGGAAAACCAAGCCCTAGAAGCAATAATCACCAACCTTGGCTAATGTTGGCTAGGGTTGTGGTTGTTACCACATATTAGTTGAAAAGTAGTGAGAGGAGGGGTTATCCTGTGAACTTTCAGACCTCAAAAAGGGGAAATGTAAGTTTCTATATATAAGAACTAAATGGGACAGCAAAACTTTTGGACAGTTTTTTTCCCAACATGCATTAATATTAGTCTCTGTCTCTTTCTGTCAGCTGGCTGTTCATTCTGGGTATCCATTTAAGAGTTAAACACTGTTAAATGTAAATAGAGCAATAATTTTAATTAGGTAAACTATTGGCTGTAACAAAGCATGCTTTTAACTGCTTGGTTACTTCTGCATTTCATGTAGGCTGCAGGAATATTTGGTTTCAAAATAGGATTTATTTTTATTTTGCCTCCTAAGCCACTGACTTTTTTTTCCCCTGCAGATTTTTCTTAGGTTACCTGAGGTAATTCTTGAGACATTTAAGCTCCAAATATAGAATGGCCACAATAGAATTCCAAATGAAAGCTTTGAGTGTGTTCCTACATGTTTTATTTAACAGCTTCTCAATTTAGGGTCACATGTTTTGGATTCCACCTAGTTAAATTTTTAGTAGTCTTTAATGATGTAATATAACATATGAAGCTCTTGATTTTAGGCTTTCTTATGGTAGATATTCTCAGGTATAATAGCCGAAAAGCAAAAAGGTAATTTTTGCTAAACTACCTTCAGACAGAACTTTTGAGTTATTAAACTGTTTCTCTTGGATGTAGACTCCCTTCCAGATAACAATAATCAGTGAAGTATATCCTTCTTGGGCCAGATAGTTTTAGGCAGACAGTATAAAATATGCTCTAAAACTCTTATGCTCATGTTAAGAGCTGTTCAAGCTGATTTATCTTGTGAAGGGGTGGAGTTTGCACGGCCTGTCAAATTTGGGTAGTTTAAGCTCCCTGCAATAACCTCCCAAATAAGATTCTGAACTTGCAGCCGTGGTATCAACCAAGACCATCATTTGCTGGTAATCCTGCTTGTGATAGTTCATATATGTTGTTGTAGCATCTAGAAAATAAGCCATGAATGAGGATCCTGCTGTACTTGTACAAACACAGAAGGAAAGAATGATTGCTGTGTGAAAGAGATTCCAGTTTGTCACAAAAGAATATGGATGGTGTGACATGGAGACCTAGCAGTGTTTGCTCCATGGTTTGTTTATCATGACAGTGCAGAAAAAAATACAGTTAAAAGCTTAGTTAATATGACATGAACATGAAATATTTTGGGCTGTCTTCCAAAGTTCCTGGGAAAGCTGCCTGTCTCCAGCTTAATCCTCTTGCCCTATCTCCCCTCTCCCTGTCTTCCCCCAGCAATAAAAGCATACGATTTTGAAGGCAAAAGTTCTCTTTAGTAGGATTATATAAAATTCTCATACCATGAAAATGGCACAACTTTACAGACACAATTTAAGTTGAAATAACTATTTGAAAACATATTATAGAAGAGTCCTTACACAAAGAATGTATTAGTTTAACAAAACCTATTTCAACCTGGCATGACTTCTGAGTATGGCCAGTAACCAGATTCCATGGGAATTGCATGCATTCTGCTAACCTTGTGTCAGTGATTCATGGTTGCTGTCTAAACATTGTTTTCTAGTTAGCGTATTTTTACTTCTCAAGTTCTCAGAGTTGAAGTTGCTGGTTTTGGTCTTGCTAAACACTGAGGCTTATGTTTATTCCCTTCTGACTGTCTGACGTCCTCACATAGATGTGTGTATTAGCCCTTTGCAGGTGCTTTCTCTTTTTACCCTTTTACTGAAGTGAAATAAGTCCTGGTTGCTAGATTGATTCCACATCTTAATTCAGGCAACTGTGACTATTTCCCAAGTGTCTGCTCTTTATTGTCTTATCTGACCTGATATCTGACCTTACCTGACCTACAGCTACCTCTCTATAACTACCTGAAAGGAGGTTGTAGTGAGGTGGTGGTTGGTCTCTTCCCCCGGGTGATAGGATGAGAGGAAACGGCTTCAAGTTTTGCCAGGGGAGGTTTAGATTGGATATTAGGAAAAATTCCTTCACTGAAAGGATTGTCAAGCACTGGAACAGGCTGCCCAGGGAAGTGGTGGAGTCACCATCCCTGGAGGTATTTAAAAGACACGTAGATGTGGTGCTTAGGGACATGGTTTAGTGGTGGACTTGGCAGTGCTAGGTTAATGGCTGGACTTGATGACCTTAAGGGTCTTTTCCAACCTAAATGATTCTGTGATTCTATGTTTTCCAGATATATAGTACTTGATATGTTCCAGGTTTTGTCTGGACTCTAGAATTTATCATAAAGAAGAATCAAAGGATGCAGTGTCCCAAGCTACCTGTTTACTCTGCACTCTTCAGAAGAATAACGGATTGGTTTGTGGTTTATTACTAAAATGCAAGAGTGAATGTGGGATTGTGTGTTAAGAAAGCATGGGGTGAGGGAAGTTTTCCACTGTCAGTCAGCAATATTTTCTACTTGTTTTCCTTCTTGGAGAGGTTTTTGGTCCATACTTCACATGCACAATGCAATATTTTAGATTAGCTATTTTAAAAACTGAGTTATTAAAACTATAATTATTAATCACTAAAAGCTAACAGGTTTTTTACATTTTAGGTGTTACATAAGTTCATCTACAGTATATTGCTCCAACTCTATGCAATTTCACCTTACAGTTCCACTTTGTACGTTGATGATGTGAAGACTGATCCAAGTTTATGAAGGGCAAAGCCTGTTGTTACCCAGGGAGAAGAAGATAGAAGAGTTTGCTTTTAACTGTCAAGAAAACATTTTTCAGGTCATTGTGTGTATACTGTCCCCAGAGTCATGGGATCCTGATCTTCAGGAAGAGCGCAGTCTCTTATTCTGAATACTTACTACTTCAGCTAGTAATGTGTGTATGATGCAGAGCTATCTTATTTGTAGCCCTGAACTGGTTGCAGAAATACAACTTGCACCAAACACGATTCTTTAATTAAAATATTGGAGTCCTTCGGAAAAAGGACTTTTTATAGGTAGAATAACCTTTTCATTGATAAGCTTAATCCAAGTTGGTATAGACGGCCAAACAAATTTTGAGTAAACCCTTCCCTTGAGTTTTACAAAATGAGAGTTTTATTTCTTGTCGTTTAGTACTTTTTCATTTTGTAGTTCCCTTGACTTGCTTTCTTTAAAGAATTTCAAAGTGCAACAACATCAAAGGCTGTCTACATTAAAGATTTTATGTAAATGCATTTATTGACATTATTGTCCATGTTTTCACTTGCAAAATACAGAGCAAAGTAGCTGGCCCATTGCAAATGGGCATCTTCTTTCATTATTTCCTTATTCACCTCATTGTTTCCTTCAGTATGTATCCTCAAATGAAACCTTTTGAAAGTATCTGATTAAAAACTTCAGTTAAAATACCTATTTTATTTAAAAATACCCATATGCATTTTCTTATCTACTTTTACAAAGTGTAGAGGTGTGACTGCTTTGGTTAGTTATGGCAATTCAGAGAGACGTAAAGTCTTATGGGGACATGAAATAAGGAACCAAATTACACAGCCTTGAAATATGACAAGGCAGACTTATTTCTACTGTAGTAAGGTAAATTAGAAAAATAAAAAACCAGAATCCGTTCATTTTTTTCTTATGTAACAGATGATATTATTAACTTGGTAAACTTTCTTAAACTTTTCAGTAAAAAATTAGGGAAATTATTTTTAAACAGCCTAAGCTTTCATATATTGCTGAAAATAAGCTGCTTGCTAAAGAGGGCAGCTGTAGTTTGTGAGACTTTTTTCATATTGCTTACTTTTTTTAAACTTGAGTGCTTTTATTCCATCTTTCTTACTCTCACATAGCTTTGGTGAAAATCATCCCTGTTTTGGGATCATGATAGCGTCTTTGTTTTGGCCACTTTTCTTGAGCTAACGTATGTCTTTTCTGGGAAGTGCAGCACTCTCGGCACACTGCTCTCCCAATGTGAAACATACTTTTGCTGCTTTGGAGACAAGACACAGTTCAATAAAGATTACTTATGATTTTTGTTCCATTACTACATGAGAGTATGTTGAGACAAGAGATCTCCAAAACGTGCCACGAACACAAGGAAGTGGGAGATAAAAGAAAAATATTAAAATTCCTGAAATATGGTAGAGAAAATAAAACTTTTATACCAATCCAAATACAACTAGAGGAATATGACTCATAGAGTAGGAATCAGTCTGCATGCTGTCAGTAAGGTTGGGAAATAATCCATGGTTGGTAGTAATGAACTGAACTTACAGCATCTGTTGTCTTATATCCATTTCCCGCTGTCAGTTAAAAGATGAGGAGCCCTAAAAGAAGTCATTTACAACCCCTGTTTTTAATTTTGAGCTGTTGTGTTTTC
>WAAD01031990.1:8732-59914 GCA_013389945.1 Fregata magnificens
CACTAAAAGGGGATTGACTGTTTTACCTATCTTTTTTTTTTTTTTATCAGTTTCATGGTAACAATTTCCCTTGCATGTTATTTTTCTAAGTTCATAGATGCATATGCAATATTTCATAAATACTGACTGTACATAACAAAGGTGCAATTGACTGGGTTGTTGGAAAGACCAGGGTGTGCTTAAACAGAGAAAATGATGTAGAAATTCAGTCATGTATTAAAATTTACACAGACTGCAAATAATAAAGGATATATTCTAGATAAATCTTGTGTATCTTATTTTTCTTTTGAACAGTATTAGTTTTCTAGAGTCTCTGACTTTCATGAGTATATTTACAGCAGTATGCTCTTCAGTTCAGGATCTCATCTCCTGCTGTTCAAGTAAGTGGGGAACATCACTGTTGATGTTGCTTCCCAGTGTTCTGAACATAGTTTTAAAATTTGTTGTGATTTAAAAGGAGACTGTTGCAGAACTATTATCTCCTACTGTGTTAACTTCTGCCTCCCCATTCCTGCTCTTTATCCTTAATTCTGCTATATAGAATAAAAATTCTTGAAAGGGTCATAGAGAAATCTATTTTTGCTCATGCGAAAGCAAAGATGGCTCTCTTATAAAAGGTAGAATTTTCTTGTTGAAGCAAAAGAATAGATGCATCTCGGATGAGGAAACTTGTGCTGCTCACCATAGATTAGAATTGTAGAATGGAATCATTAGGTTGGAAAAGACCTTTAAGATCATCCAGTCCAACCATTAACCTCGCACTGCCTAGTGCCACTAAACCATGTCCCTAAGCACCACATCCAAACGTCTTTTAAATACCTCCAGGGATGGTGACTCAACCACTTCCCTGGGCAGCCTGTTCCAATCCCTGACAACCTTTTGGTGAACAGATTCTTCCTAATATCCAATCTAAACCTCCCCTGGTGCAACTTGAGGCTGTTTTCTCTCATCCTATCACTTGTTCTGGCACCCACCTTGCCACAACCTCCTTTCAGGTAGTTGTAGAGAACAAGGTTTCCCTTCAGCCTCCTTTTCTCCAGACTAAACAACCCCAGTTCCCTCAGCCGCTCCTCGTAAGACTTGTACTCTACACCCTTCACCAGCTTCATTGCCCTTCTCTGGACATGCTCCAGCAACTCAATGTCTTTCTCATAGTGAGGGGCCCAAAACCAGACATAATATTCAAGGTGCACCCTCACCAGTGCCGAGTACAGAGGGATGAGCACTTCCCTACTCCTGCTGGCCACACTATTCCTGATACAAGCCAGGACGCTATTGGCCTTCTTGGCCACCTGGGCACACTGCTGGCTCACATTCAGCCAGCTGTCGACCAACACCCCCAGGTCTTTTTCTGCCAGACAGCTTNTATATAATATATAAAAATAGATATCAATATACAAATATTGATATCAATATACAAATATTGATATACTACTTTCATTAAGCCTTTTTTTACATTCAGCTAGAGAGAATTTGTTAGCATTAAAACTTTTTCTGTTCCAGCTATATGTTTTTAGATGTGGGTTCATCCGTACTTCAGTACCACAACTCTTACCTTTGAAATGATTACATATTGCCTATATTAGAATGTAGTTTATAGTTTTGTTGTGTAATAAGAAAGCTAAAATAAGCATCATGATCATCAGTTCTTCAGTGTGATTTTCCCCACCACAACCCAAGATCCTTGACTCATTCATTTCATGGACAGTTATTATTTAGTGGGTAATTACGCTGTGGGTTTTTTTTCTCCTTGGTATTCAGTATGTGGATACCCTATCCTTTATCCCAGTCAGCAAATAGTATTAAGAAGTATACATTTGTTTATTGTCATAATTTCAAACAAAATCCTCAGTGCACTCGAATGTCTTGATTATCTCTGGAAATCTAGAGGGAAGCATCTGTTGAAATGCAGTGCGTCCTGATCAAGCTGCTATGCCTTAGTATCTGCTCGCTCCCGATTAGCTCTACAAACATCAGGAAATACACTTTTAGAGCAACTCTGTAGTGCAGGTGACACACAAAACTAAGTGTTGATATGAAGCTGATCTGTTTGCTTTCTTTGGTGTAAGAGTGAGAGAAAATAATTTGGGATTGCATCTTTTTTCTTTTTACTCTTTCCCTACAGAGAAGGAGTGGTCCAGAGGGTTGGTAGTAGAGGGGCGGGTTGACTCAAAGTTGGTGAGGGAACAAATCAGAAGCAAAGACTGAGCCATTTCTCCCCACCAGTTCCTGAGTCTGTAATCCAGTCTGTAAACAATTCTGGTACTGTGGCTTTATTTTGCTCAACAAAATTTTTAGGGATAGATGTTGATTCCCTCACTTCAAAAGACTTTTTAAGGTGCCATGTAATGCAGAAAAAGTACTACTCCTTCACAGTCTAACAAAGGAGTTTAAAGGGAGAAACGTTCAGTTTTCACTGTCATTGCAGTATCAGAATATCTGAACTCTGGAATAATGTTTCAGTATTCTGTAGGGTGCTGAAAGTCTATGCAGTGTTGCTAATATATCCTCCTTTCCCTCTGAGTCCCAAAGGAAACTTAAATCCCAGCATCTACGGAATAGACTTTGGTCTTGGAATGACCAGCTTTCTCTCTTCCCCCATAAAATGCTGAAGACAAAATAGGTCTTTTTTTATTGTCCTATTTTATTGACTTTTGTACTAGTTAGCAGTTACAATTTATGACTTATGTTCAATAGGGTCAAACTTTTTTTTATATGAGCCTGCCCTATTCTTGTGCTGTTTGACATGCATAAGTTCACTGCTGCTATTAAAAAACAAACAATGGAATCGCACTTCTTTAACCAGCACTGAATTTGCTTTGCTAGTTCCCCTTGAACATGTTTGTATGCAGTAATTTTACCAGGGGATTTCAACCTTGTTTAATTCCAGGATATGGAATTTAGTACAGAAGCACTATAATAAGATGCTGCCAAGTCTGTCAGCCCAACTGTGCCCAGCTCGGGAAAAGCAGTAGCATTTTCACAAGTATTGTTGTGAAAATTATTATGGGCCTCAGACTAGAAGAGTCTTGTAGTCAGGTATTTAAATTCTGTCTATCGTTCCTNTGATAGATACACAGGATTTAGCTGTGTCAAAATCTAACCTAGAAAATCTAAGCCCTTTCAGAGCACATATACTTACTTTCAAGGACATTTTTATGTCAGCAGTTGCTCCAAAATACCAGAAATTCATCAAAATAAAAGGCATAAGAAAGGTCAGGTGATGAACTAGAACATGGTACACCCTTCAAGATATGAAGCCAGCGACTTTAGAGAAACTTGACTTTGTTTTGCTGTAACGCTTGACTCTATCCACCTTTCTACTAGTTAGGTTATCTGATTGCTGACATTCTTAAACTTTCCTTCTTTCTACGTGATTTAACACTTTCATATTTGTGCACTCTGTCATTGCTTACTCGCAACTACTGCCTGTAGAACATTGTGTTGACTTCTGAGCTAACTATCATGAAGAGTAGTCAGAAGCAGAAGTATAAACTGCGGATGCAGGGATTTTTCATCAAACAAGTTGTTGGATTGGTTTTGGTTTGGTTTGTTTTTTTCTTTTTGCCATGAGTCTAACCACATGTACTTGTTCTAGGCATGTGTCAGCAGCATTTTGTCTGTGGATGGATACTTTTTGTGGCTTCAAAAAATGATCACTGTTTTAAAAAAAATATATAAATGGTCTAATGCTGAGCTAAAAGACTGTATTCTAGCTGTGTGATCTCCACCAGATCCCAGTAAAGATTCCAAATCTTCCTGGAGCTCCTCAGCGTACAACTAATTTACTTGGGCTAGCCAAACAGCTTAAGAAATTGTAAATAACCTGAACACATTATAGCAGTGGACTTCCACAAGCCTCTGCTGTCTCAAAGATACTAAAGCATGTAGGGAAAAACAGAGCTCCACCTACTTGTCAAGACAGTGGAATGTTTATTTAAATTGGATTTTATTTTAATAACTGCTCATACTATTTTGCAGACAAAATTAAGACACTTAAAACTTCCTTGGGCTTCTTTGCATCACTTAACAAGAGGGGTGTGGGGTTTTAGTGTTAAAAAGAAAATAATGTTTATCTGATGTGGCACTACTACAGGAAAAAACCTAAGTTTGCCCTATTTCAATTTGACATGTTTGGTATAACTCATCATTAAAAAGCTAAAATAGCTGGTGCAACCACAGAGCCACCTGCAAACACTTAACTTCTGATTACCAGCCAGAGTGCAGAGGCTAGTCATGCAAACAAATGTGCTTATGCTGCCTTGGAAGGTTCAGATGCCAAGTCAAGAGACAGCACAGCAGGTAGTGTTAATTTATTTTTTAGGTACAGGGGCTCAGTACGTAACATATTCCTGAGCTCCACAAAACTGTTCAAAAGAAGGAAGGAGAAACCTTAGTAGGGAATAAATTCTGCCCTGTATCATTCTCATCTTTGATAAGAGCTTGCTCTATTTCCTGATAGACAAACACATGGCACTTTATCCCTTCCAAAAGCATTCTAGTAGCTTCAGATGTGTATTCTGATGAATTACATCTGATACGAATCTTAATTTCATAATGTCTAGATTGCATCTCAAGAGCTTAAAAACAATCTTTTACTTTATTTTTTCAGATGTGTGCATAGCAGTAACTGAGGAAAACCATATGTAACTCATCTTAAAGAGTGTACAAGGCTTCTCTAGAAATTGCCTTGAACTCACTGTGGATGCTTATAAAACTTCAAGTTATATGTATTGCAGTAAAATAGCTTGTTCTATACAAAACAGATTGCAAGATTATGGTCTGCGCTTTTTAAAGGGATGTTCAAATAATGAAATCCTAAAAAGTTATTAATTGTCTTGGTTACAACTTCTAATTTAGAGGCTTATGGGAACAGTTATCTTGTCCTTGGTCTCTCTGCTTCAGCGCCTTCCGGGCCAAGAAGTTCCCTTTGATCACTGCTGACTGAGTTGTGGCCTTCCCTTATCTTCACAGCCTTCTCTGCAGCAGGATGTTCCCACTGTTAGTCCTTGAAGTTCTACTGAATTGTATTCTTTTAGGAGGTTCTTATGAATGATTGCTAAGACTTTCTTATCTGGCCTAAGCATTATTCATTGCCTTGTTAAAATTCTCAGGTGTTAGTTTCTACTCCTAACTGTGATGCTTTCTTAATTACTAATAACTACTAATAACTCCTGCACTATTTTATTTCATCCAAGAAGAATATATGTATAGATATACATTTGAGGTAACAATTATGTCCACCACAAAAGGCACAGTGGAACCCTCTATCTTTTAGCTTTTGTTCAAGGTATCAGCATGCCTTAATTGGGGCCTAGGCAGCTTGGCACAAACGTTTCACTAAATAAAGTCTAACTATGGTATCAAAAGCAGACACATAGTTTTTGGTGACCAAAAGGCATCACTTTGTCCAGGGGATGGAGGGTACAGAAACACTCCTCTGTGCACCCAGTCCCTGTTGTTCCAGCTGTCATAGGCTGTACAATGGGCACGTTCAGAAACCTCTCCTTTCATGTCCCACTCCCTGACTTGAACCTGCCAGACCTCAGAGAGGGCAGGGGTTGAGCACCCTGCTGTACCACCCAGCCCTGCTGTGGGATGTGGCACCAAGACTCACTGGAAAGTGGCAACACAGAAGCTGGCGGGCTAGGTGAGGATGAGGGAATTCAGGCACTCTGTGCTCAGTTCCTCCTCCTCCTCCTCTTCATCCCTAGCAACCACCTTTCCATGGCTCACTACCTGCAGCTCGCCCAAACCCAGCCATTGCTGAGGGTGCAAGGGTGTGTCATGTCTGCAGAGAGGAACGACCAAAGCTGCCTTTGAGGTTGCCTCTTCAGAGGCTTCCCAGCAAATCCTGCCCAACAGAGCCATTTCACTGGGGCAGAGACTGAGGAACAGGGTCTAGAGTTTCCAGTGGCACAAACCAGCCACAAGCAGTACCTCTGCTACGTGCTGACTGGTACTGTCGTGGTTGCTGACCACTAACATACCATTTTCATGGGTGTTGCTCTATCCAACATCTGCAGCACAGAGGCCTCGGACAGATACACGGGTATCACTTCCCCAGGTCTCAGGGCCAGTGGTCAGCAGGAAAGGCAGCTGTGGTTTTATACGTTTATTTTAACTTCACTTCAGGGAATCCCTGAAGAGGAAAGTGGCCTCTCCTTACTCTTCAGAGCCTGGATCACCTGCTCACATTCATTCAGGACCAGTTCTGACTTGCTGCTGCTGGTTAAACCCAACACGACCTGGCGCTGACCCACGGGACCAGAGGCCTCTCTGCAAAGCAGACGGCGGCGAGCCTGAGAAACACTGCTGCTGTGGAGCCTGGGCTGGTTTTCTGCCTGCCCCTGAGCCAGAGAGGGAGCACACCTGGAGCAGCAGCAGTCCCGCGTCTCACCAGGGCCAAGAGGACTGTCGCGGTGTGGAGCACTCACTGACACCAAGGACAGGGCCCAGCTGGCCTGAGTGAGGCTGAGAAGTGGGGTGTTGGTGCAGGGGCAGTGCTTGTCGGCCAGACCATGCCGCGCCTGTGCCGGCACAGTTCCATCCCTGCTGACACTGGGTCCACGGCCAGGGCCAGTGCTGGGTCCCACGGTGGCACATTGCAGCATGCCGGCTGGAGCGCTGAGGGAGGGGGCAGACACTGGGGAGCTGTGGGAGAAAAGGGGCAGTCTCCCTGGCACCCAGCTTCCCCCAGCGCTGCCAGAAGTCTCTTTCTGCTCTCTGTGAGGAGTGGGGGGAAGCCAGCTGGACTGCCTGTCACTAAACTGCTCCCTGTGATACCATAGTTAGACTTTATTTAGTGAAATGTTTGTGCCAAGCTGCCTAGGCCCCAATTAAGGCATGCTGATACCTTGAACAAAAGCTAAAAGATAGAGGGTTCCACTGTGCCTTTTGTGGTGGACATAATTGTTACCTCAAATGTATATCTATACATATATTCTTCTTGGATGAAATAAAATAGTGCAGGAGTTATTAGTAGTTATTAGTAATTAAGAAAGCATCACAGTTAGGAGTAGAAACTAACACCTGAGAATTTTAACAAGGCAATGAATAATGCTTAGGCCAGATAAGAAAGTCTTAGCAATCATTCATAAGAACCTCCTAAAAGAATACAATTCAGTAGAACTTCAAGGACTAACAGTGGGAACATCCTGCTGCAGAGAAGGCTGTGAAGATAAGGGAAGGCCACAACTCAGTCAGCAGTGATCAAAGGGAACTTCTTGGCCCGGGAGGCGCTGAAGCACAGAAACTGTGGGAAGGGTAATTCTGGCAGGGGGAGATCGCGACCACCGACTCAACTGAAGGACCAAAAGAACCACCCCCCCACTCTTCGTAAGCGTGCGCAGTTAGTTAAAATCACACTGTAACTTTAAAACTGAAGTGAGAGAAATACAGGCCAATGGAAGAAGAGGATGCTTAGTCAGACTGATGATTATGTATTAGATAGGTGTGGTGTGTCAACTTTCATGTATAAATGTCAAAAATGAACTCCAGTGGGTATGCACGTCAGGTGGAATGATCCCCCGCGCATCCAGCGCTGTAATAAAGAATGCCTGCTTTCTAAAACTCCAAAACGAGTCTTAGAGAGTTTTTCTCTGACCGGCTTTGCGGTTATCACCTGTGCACTGCTGGTCTTTGCTGCGTATGCCCAGCACCCTTTTCTGCAATTAGCATGTTTGAAGAAGCTAATTAGAGCTGAGGAGCGTGCCATTTGATTTCTGGCCAGTGGTTAATTGTATTTGAATGCTTTCTGAGAAAAGAGGGGAGAAGCAATCAGTGAGGGAGGATGTAACGCGTTCAGTTGTTGGGGTCAGTTTCAATAACCACCTCCAGCATTCCCAAAGATCCACATTATCCCAGCATTCTCTGTTCACTAAGTTGTAATGAAACACTGGCTTTGGAGCATGAAAACAAAGGTATCTTACAGGCCAGGGAGAACTCCTTGAGTCTGTGGTGAATGGTGTGGATGTCCATGACTGCAGCTGTACTGCAGCATGCTGTGGGCACACTTTGGCATGCTTGGTGCTCACTGGGGATTTAGGCCATGCAGAAAAGGTGACTGTCCTGGGCTGTTGCTGAGATCCCAAGCCACTAGGCTGTGGGCACCTGAGGCACCCTAGGGGAAGCGAGGGGCCATGGGTTTGTGTTGAGCCTTGCTCAGTCCATGGGAACAGCTTCACCCTGCATCAGGGCCTGGGCTCTGCTGTTGCTTCTTGGTCAGGAAGCTTCTTGGTTGTATAGAGCCCCCTTTTGAGCCCCTGATGGGAGGATGTTGTCTGTGTGTGAATGCTGGGGAAATGCCTTCTGGTCTCGGACAGGCTGAGTGGTAACGGCCCCAAATAGCAGAGGTACTGTGTTTGTTTTCTTTTGGTCTGAGCTTGGTGGATCTCATCTGCTCCCAAAGACTTTTGTCCTGAGCTTGCAGAAAGACAAAGCTGCTGCTGATTCCCTGCTCGAGAAAGTGCCATGCGCTTTCTCTCCAGAGTTACACAGAGCTGGGATGATCTTCTGCTAGCACAAGCTGTCCTGCCCTGAGCTCACAGGGAGATGTAGAGTCTGCTGGACCCACCTGAGGTCAGTGTGTCTTGTCCTGGGCTTGCAGAAGGATGTAAGGAAAAATGTAGGACACCCCCTCCTGTGTTAAGAGTGTCAGGCCTTGAGCCTGCAGGGAGATGGTGAGCCTGGGGCATCACCTCGTCCTGGAACAACCTGCCCCTTGCACGCAGAGGGCTGTTGTGGCCCCAGATACTGACTACCCATATTACCTTCACAGGCAGAGAAGATTTACAGAGGGGTTAGGGTAGCTGGGGGAGGAATGTGAAGGATTTGTGGGGAAACACCCATAGCCATCCACACTCATCCCCATATGTAGCCCTGGATGCCTGGCTGCAGGCCAGAAGGCCCCAAGCAGCCAGGGAAGGTGGATTGGTAGGGAGAACTCCCAAGGGCCCCATGGTGCTCTGCTGTGGGGCAGTGGGGTTGGGGCAGCCCCAGGGCAAAACCCCCTGCACACTGAAGGTGATGGTGCTCAGTCATGTAGGGATCTTCTGGTGCAGAGGTGAGAAGCTGGCTGTGAACACCTGAGGGTCTCAGCTTGGAGGAGGGACCAGGAGGGGTGAGGTCCACTGCAGGGAGTCTAGCAGGGCAGCTGACGGGGTGTGATGGTGAGCACAAGCCTTCCTGAAGCACCTGGAGGAGGAAGCAGTCCACATGCTGGAGTGTGGATCTCCTTGGAAGAGTGACTTCCCTGATAAGGGCTGGAAGGCAGGGCAAGGCATCGAGATGCCTCAAGTGGAGGGGTCAGGGCTGACATCTTAGCACTGGTGCTGGCTGGCCCATGCAGGGGTCGTGCAGGGCTGGACCTGCTGCTTCTCCTGAGGCAGAAGTGACTGGGGACGTGATAGTCAGGGGCCACCCAAGCTGTAGTGCCCAGGCTTTCTTCTGGAGTTCATGATCCTGCAGGGAGTGTGGAAGGGAAGTAGCAGGTATCCAACACCCTCTACCTCTCCACATATGCCCTGCATCCCCCTGCAGTCATGGTGACCTTCCACTGGACTTGCTCCCATGCATCGGTGTCTGTCCTGTGGTGGGAGCCCGAACTAGGAGATGGTATTCCAGGAGTGGTCTCACCAGTGCCAAACCACAGGGCAGGATCCCTTCCCTGGGATCTGGCTGCACCCTTGCTCATGCAGTCCAGTGTGTGGGAACCTTCTTTGCTGCCCAGGTGCACCACTGCCTCATGATCATGTTGTCCACAGGACCCAGGACCTTTTCTCCAGAGCTTCTCCCAGCTGGTCAGCCCCAGCCTGTCCTGCTGCACAGCTTTATGTGTCCCAGGGGCAGGACTTTGCATTGGCTTTTGTCAAATCAATGCCCTGAGGTTCCTGTCAACCCATTTCTCCAGCCTGTTGAGGGAAGCAAATGGGGCCCCACACTGTGTTCACCCATGTTTAAGCAGAAAGGGTGTAGTGGCACACTGCCTGTGAAGGGGAGGACATTAGAGTATTTGTTCCTGTACTGAACTCCAAGGGATGCCACTACTTTCTCTCTGTCAGCTGGACTTGGAACCACTCCTTACAGCTCTCTCAGCTGACCTGAAGCCCAGAATTTTCCACTCACCTTCTCACCCTCTTATCCTACCTGTGGAAGAATGCAATGGCACTGTGAAAGAGCAATGTCCTGCAAAACATAACCTGTATAGTTTGTTTGTTATTAGGTCAATACTGACAAGATAAGGATTTCCTTGTTGGATAACATAAAGAATGACTACAACATTATACAGGACCTGCTATCTTTCTCCCCATGCAGAGTAGGAGTGGGGCTGCTTCCTCAGGGACAGGGAGCCAGAAGCCATGGGTGGCCAAATGCAGGCCAAGCAATTCCCACGCCAAAAGGCGCAACTCCACAGCACCAGAAGCAGGAAAAACAAGATGCCTGACACAGCTGGAGAGCCCTTGCTGTGAAAGGCCCATGCAGGAGCATCCCTGGAGATCTCCCCTCCTTCACCCAGGTTGTCAACAACAAACAGTTCTCTGGGCAGCCTCAACGGCTCCACAAGACTGCTCTCAGCTCATGGGAACTGTGCTGGACACTCTCCAGATTACTTTCCCCAGGTTAGCTGCAAGGAAAAAAACAAGAAATGCCACAGAGGAAAGAGATCACCCACATGGGAACAGCATGAAGACTTTAACAAGGCCCTTTGTTCCTGCACCTCTTGTATTCATTGCACCTGAAGGTGAGACGTCACTAAGAAAGGAAGAGGAACCATCACAATCCCCCTTTCACCTTTCCTCACTCATTTGTGCCCACTGCTCCTAGCAGGCAATCTCCTGCTACCTCCTGGTAGAAAGAAAACTCTCCTTCTCTTCCTCTTCCCTCACCACCTTTCCCATGACAATTGTGTCAAGGGAAGGAAGATATTGGCAAAAGCCAGGGCCGTTTGCAAAACCACATCCTTTCTACTCACAGCTGACACATCTGCACATATCCTGCAAGGCATCAGACAGGAGGGCACAGAAGTCAGGAAAGGAAGATGCCCCCATACTGAACTGCTGGAATGGGCAGGAGGAGCACCCTCAGTGTCATAGGTCCCCCCCCGGTGCGCTGACCCTCCCTGCTCACCCCTGCAACTGCTGGAGGCAGCAGCACTGCCCCTTGCTCCAGCCCTGCCTTTCTCCACCACAGCTGCCTCGTGGCACCATTCTGTCTTTGCTTCCAGAAGAGCGAAGTCAACAAGGACAGTCTGCAGCTTCTCGTCCACCTGGGCAAGACCTCCCTGCCATGTCAGGTGCTGAGGGCCAGCTAGAGAAGGGCTTGGGGCAGTGGGGCAGCTGGGAGAGAGTGGGACATGAGTCCACCAAAGGGAGCTCACCTCCTCATCTTCTGAATGCGGCCCCTTTAAAATGCCTGTGAGGCTGAAACTCATCCCCTTTCCTCTCCCAGCTGTTTCTGCTCAGCAGCCTGTCTCTGCACTGGCCTCTTCTTACTCCTTCAGCCCAGGCTTCCACCTCCAGGAGCAGACTACCCCACTCAGCTGCCTTGGACCTTTTTCCTCAGGGCACACTGTCCTGTGTTGGTCACCCTTGTGATGCCAGAGAAGGGAAAAATCAAACCCTGGCCTTTGAATGCATGCTGCAAACCCCTGCCTGTCCTGACCTGCCAAAAATGGTCTGAGCCAGCTCCTGCTGCTTGTCTCTGTAATTGTAAAACTACAAATGCCTCACATATTTGCCCATTTCCTTATGTATTTGCCTCATATTTTATGTTCATTTTCAGGTTTATATTTATATGCATTTAATTTTTCCCATTTTTATTTTATATACTCAAGTATTTTTTATGACCTTTGTCATGATATTCTCCAAGGCTGCCTTTATACTCTTTAGATTTCATAAAAATCACTATTCCCATGCAAACCTATCTTTGAAAATGTCTGGCTTTTTGAAATAAACAGAAGAGCTTGAAAAGCATTTTTAGCTTGGGCACCTGTGGTTTTTCTCATTATAAAATTAAAGTGAGACACCCTTCATTTTACAAAGGCAGCTTCCACTCAGAATAGTCTGGTAATTCTTTATGAATTCACTTATTAAAAAACAACTGCCGTCTGTATTCAAGAGTTTAAAGTCTGAGCACTTTTTCAGAGTAAATGCCTGTTCAATGCGATAAAATGTGATATTTCCAGCAAAGCATCCAAAGAACCTGTCTATAGCCAGTGGTTTTGGCAGTTCGCTTTACTAGATTTAAGAGCCTCAGTGAGGACAAAAAGACAGCCCCAGTATGTGCTGATCTCCAAGTTGTCAATATGAGAAAGTAAATATACTCCCAGATAATTTAGTTCCCTACAAAAAGGACTGCAGATCCTGCTCCTTTTTAAGCAGGAAAAGACGTCCTGAGAATGTTTTTATAATTAAGGCAAAAAACCTTTAGTGACATAAATGGAAATAGTAATTTTTTTTACTTCCGTGCTTCTAAAAAGTAGGTTATGATAATACCCCTTCACTGCTACTTCACTGAAGACTGCTCTGTTAAATTTATTTTCATGTAAACTGAATTTGTAGCACTTAAGGGTTTTTTAATTATTAGTTAATACCTTATTTATAAAATTGTACCTCCTGAAACAATACTTTGCAAAAGCAAGTATGTACTGCACAAATGGTTTCAGTGAATTGCTCAGCATAAGATAAAACAGTTACTTGGTTTGGGACAGGTCAACAGGACACCAAGAAATGGTCTGCTGAGATGGGAAGGTCACATGGCTAAGTTAGATCTTAACTTCTTAATGCAGACTGTAATAGTGATTGTGAATGAAATTGTAGTGTATGAGCTAAGTTAATTGTGCTTTAATCATTTAAAACTGAATAAGGTATTCGTCTTCATGGTGGGTTTTGTAGTCAAAAAGCTATATACATTTCTTAGCTTTATCCATCCATGTGGAGTGGTTCCAGCTGTAGTATTAAACTTGTACTATCCCATTTCTGACCAGCGCACAGGCACTTTTGGCTGCTCCTGCCTTTGTCCATCATAGCACGAGGCTTGCACCTGGCCCGTCAGACGGTGTTAGGGTAATAAGAGCGAAGAATCCAGTCTTGCCTGTATTTGAAGTTTTTGCTTAAAAATGTAGTACAAAAGAAAGATATATAAGGGAGAGAACTGGCAAGTTATAGTTGTGATGGAAAGCACAATGGAGAAAAACTGTTTTCTTTTAACATGGGCAGTGTCAAGCTAGCTGGGGAGGAAGCTATCATCTTGTGCAAACTGAACCTGTTTAGACTCCTTTCTGGCATGCTGACTTGTTAAAGTCAGTGTATTCTGAATGAATTAGAGGAGAAAAGAAACTGATAACTAGAGCAGATGAAACATTGAGAGGAACTGGTTATTTTGATTTGATTATATGAAGTGAAGTGATTTAACATGGGGTAGTTATCAGAGGCCAAAAGCACACTATTTTGCAGGAATGTTTCCTCGCACTGCTCTGGTTGCCAGCATATACATAGGCTGAACTTAGACTTACCACTTGCCTTGGTGCCTGAGGTAGAAGAACCCATGTCATAAGGGATAGTGAATATTCATTTCCTTCCTCTATCATAAAGAAAAATGAAAAACTTCCATTAGGGAAGCAATTTGTGGCATTTTAAAGGTGTTTTAGACATAAAACTGTGCATATGTTTAGCTCTAGTCTTACACTCCTGTAATGAAAACATATATAGCAAGATGACCTTCTAAGGGCAGATGTTTCTTGTGTGGAATCTTTCTAGAATAATGATCTGTTAGGTCTACTTGGAAATACAGCTGTGCTTTGTAAACTTATTTCCTCTTTTCATTCTAGGTTAGAGTGGTCTGTGCTTCAACCACAAGCAGAGAAATAAACAACAATCTGTGCTGCAGCTTCATGTCACTCAGTTACCTCTTCCAGTCATTACTTTTAATGAACTGTTTGTTTCTGAATTAAGCAATAAAGATAGATGATTAGGGGAGACTGTGTCCTGAATCATGCGATGGTACTACTATGCTTTGCATGTGTAATAATCAAGAAACTGGCTGAGCGGGGAAGAACAATTTGTTGTTATGTTAAAAACAAAACAAAACAAAACAAAACAAAAACCCCCAAAAAACCCCAAAACCCGAAAACCTGATGGACTAAGTCAAGTGTAACTGTTCTGTGAGGAAGAGTGGACAACTGATCCATTAACACAGAGGAGAGATAAAACACCTGGGCCAGCTCTATTTTTGTAAGAAATCTGGAAGAGACCATCTTCTGTTTTTCCCCTCTGTAATGTTTGGGACACCCAGGGTGGCATCTCCAGCTCTTCATTGAGAGGGAAACATGTAAAAAACTATTTTGCAAGAGGAAAGAAAGAACTTGTGTGCCTGGGAGATACAATGAATGTGAAGAAGTTTACCTGTTTAAATCAGTAGAAGGATTAAGCTTATATAATGATTAGAGTTTGGAAAAAATACTTGTGTATAATTTATGGAAATAGCTGTAGCAGTATTTAATATTTTTCTTGAACTAAATACATTTTTTATTGATTCATGATGATTGTAATATGTTATGTGTTTACCTTCTACAGCTCTGTTTTTGCAAAAGTGATACATCTCCATGGCCATTTTGTATCTAACACAATAATGTACTTCAGGCCAGTTTTTCCAAAGTAATAATCATTCCCACTAAGTGAAAAGTTTTAGTCCCATGTTATGCATTTTATAGCCCGCTCTGATTGTTCTTAGTCTTTTTATTTAATACTGTCATAGGTGACAGGGGGTTCATTTTTAACTCACACTGGCAATACATCCAATGCAAGGTTGCTTAAGCAACATGAGGGCATCCAAGGAGTTTGCTCACGTGAATAATTGTGCTCCACTTAATTTATGACTTTTTAAAGCCTCCCAAATACCTATGTACTGAACAGAAAGGAAGCCCTAAAACAGTATCATAAATCTGCTCAGAGTGACTACCAGACTGGGAATGAAGCCAACCACATAGCAATGGGTGCAACAACAGAACAAAAATACAGAGCCAGGTCTCAGATTGAAAAAACAGTTTATCATCTGGCCTCTTCATCAAGACATAATCACCTGCAGAGAATTGCCTTTGCAATGACATATGTTTGCACAGAAGGCTGGGGAGACAGCAAAATGATAGTTTAAAACTAGCTTTCATCAAAATAAAATCAAAGACAGGAGCGAGATTTCCCAGTGTACTGTGGTAGTCTTAACCTCCTCTACTATATGGCTGGCCCTACTTCCGATCTTAATAAAGGGACTTCTGACTCGTATTTACAGGAAGTGAGTAATGAATACTACGACCAGGACTAGAGGGGCCCTGCCTCCAGCCAGGTGGAGGAAAGGGACAACNACCCCATTGTGACTGGCCCAGAGGCTCCGTGCATCCTTGGCATAGACTACCTCAGGAGAGGGCATTTCAAGGACTCAGAAGGGTACCGGTGGGCTTTTGGTATAGCTGCCTTGGAGACAGGGGAAATTAAACAGCTGTCCACCTTGCTGGGTCTCTTCTATTGTGGTGTTGCTGAGGGTTGAAGAGCAACTGGTGCCAGTCGCTAGCACAATGGTACACCAGCAGCAATATCGCACCAACCGAGACTCCCTGATTCCCATCCATAAGCTGACTCGATGAATGGAGAGCCAAGGAGTGATCAGCAAGACCTGCTCCCCCTTTAACAGTTCCATATGGCCAGTGCAAAAGCCTAATGGAGAGTGGAGACTAACAGTAGACTATCATGGCCTGAATGAAGTTACACCACTGCTGATTGCTGCCGTGCTGGACATGCTAGAACTTCAATATGAACTGGAGTCAAAGGCAGCCAAGTGGTATGCCACAACTGATATCGCTAATGCATTTTCCTCAGACCCTGTGGCAGCAGAGTACAGGTCACAGTTTGCTTTCACTTGGAGGGGCGTCCAGTACGCCTGGAATCGACTGCCCCAGGGGTGGCAGCACAGTCCTACCGTTTGCTCTGGACTGATCCAGACTGCGCTGGCTGGGACTGGCTGGATGGACTGAGGCTCCAGAACACCTGCAATACCCTGATGACATCATCATATGGGGCAAAGTAAGGGTCAAGTATTTATAGCTCGATGGGCCCGTGACACCTCAGACAATTAAGGAAGAGATGCAATATATAGATAGGCTCATGACCAAGGGGTGGACTTGACCATGGACACTATTGCACAGGTTATCCATGAATGTGAAACATGCACTGCAGTCAAGTAAGCCAAGTGGTTAAAGCCTCTGTGGTATGGAGGATGATGGCTGAAATATAAATATGGGGAGGCCTGGCAGATTGGTTATATCACACTCCCACAAACCCACCAAGGCAAGCACCCTGTGCTTACAATGGTGGAAGCAACCACTGGATGGCTGGAAATGTATCCTGTGCCCCATGCCACTGCCCAGAACACTATCCTGGGCCTTCAAAAACAAATCTTATGGTGACATGGCACCCCAGAAAGAACTGAGTGAGTCAGACAACAGGACTCATTTCCAAAACAACCTCACAAACACCTGGAACAAAGAGCACGGCATTGAGTGGGTATATCACCTCCCCTATCATGCACCAGCCTTGGGGAAAATCGAACGATACAATGGACTGTTAAAGACGACACTGAGAGCAATGCGTGCTGGGACATTCAAACATTGGGATACACGTTTAGCAAAAGCCACCTGGTAAGTCAACATTAGGGGATCTGCCAACTGAGCTGGCCCTGCCCAGTCAAAACTTCTATGTACTGTAGAAGGAGATAAAGTCCCTGTAGTGCACATAAAAATATGCTGGGGAAGACAGTCTGGGTTATCCCCGCCTCAGGCAAAGGCGAACCCATCCATGCTCAAGGACCTGGGTGCACTTGGTGGGTAATGCGGAAGGACGGGGAAGTCCGATGTGTATCTCAAGGGGATTTGATTTTGGGTGAGAATAGCCAATGATTTGAATTGTATGATTTGAATTGCTATATAATACTGTATGTCATCACTGCTATGGTTGCTATATGCCATATCAATGGCATTACAGTAAGAATCACCCAAATTAATGAAGAATGAATTTTAATGAAACTAAGCAAAGTGCAGCAACGGTAGAACGAGACAAGCGCAGCGGTGATGGAACCAGAACATGCAACAATCCAACACAACACACCATCTCTCCTGCCCTGAAGCACTGTTATGACAGATGGAGCCCAAAGTCATGGACTAAATGAACCCAACAGACATTTTAGAGGGATGACCCATANCTGCCCTGCCAGCGAGGAGGCTGGAGGTGCACAAGAAGCTGGGAGGGGACACAGCCAGGACAGCTGACCCAAACTGGCCAAAGGGAAATTCCGTGCCACATGACATCATGCTGAGCAAAAAACTGTGGGGAGTTGGCTGGGGGGTGGCAATGCGGCCGCTACTCAGGAACTGGCTGGGCATCAGTTGGCGGGTGGTGAGCAATTGCATTGTGCATCACTTGTTTTGTATATTCTTTTATCATTATTATTATTTTCCCTTCCTTTTCTGTCCTATTAAATTGTTTTTACCTCAACCCACAAGTTTTACCTTTTTTCCGATTCTCTCCCCCATCCCACTGAGGGGGGGAAGTGAGCAAATGGCTATGTGGTGTTTAGCTGCCTGCCAGGTTAAACACTGAGGGAACAGCAAATGGCTGAATTTTAGAATATTTTTTGTCTTCTCTAATAATTGTCTTCCCATTTAACGTCAGAATTCGTACATGTGCTCTACTGGCATTGATACTAATTATTGCTCAGTTACTCATATGGGGGAAAAAAGAAGTATTTTGTCCAAGTATCTAACCTGTTCCCATGTGAGTATTTGTATTCACATGGCACTTACAGTCTCTAAGTGAGATTAAGGCCTCATTTAATTAGCAGTGTGTACGCATTAATGCATATACACATTTTTAAACATATGTATATACACACACACACATATTTTAATGATATGACATCTGTTCTTTGAGTCTAAATGGTCAATAAAGGTGAGGAGAAAGAAAATGTTTTCACTGAATGAAAATAGGTAGAGAAAGCTTAACTGAATTTTGGAAGTATAAATCATGCTGAGGAGACAGGATGGCAGAAGTATTCAGCAGGCCCCTGGCCTATCATTGAGAGTGTTATTTTGTTAACATGTTCTTCCACTGCTAAAATATTAAGAAATTAAGGATATTTCTGTAACTTTTTCTTTTAAATTCTTATTATACTTCCTGTAGAATTTTTGAGGGAGATGGAATAGATAATCTAAGATATATATAGCATTCTAATATCCAGTTGAAATAAAAAGAAAGTGGCAAAAAAAAAAAGACAATGAAGTCATAAAGCAGAAAATGAAAGTGGTAAGTGTCAAAAGCATACACAAGGGGGAAAACCTTAAAAACCAAAAAATGATGAAAGAAAACTTCTCCTACAGAATAATTAAATTTCAAGATTTTGAAGAAACAGGAGCCTACGAATGACCTTCAAAGCATCCCAGCCCGTCTCTCAGAATTTATAGACAGTAAAGGAGGAACGTAAGAGCTTATAATGAATGCTTTTGGCTTGATACAAATTGGCCTCATACTGTTGTGCACCACCACCATCTCCAGTCTTCAGTGTAATTACCTTCCTTTACAGCAAAGAAAAGTGATCGAGAAGAGCCTGCAACTTTTGGACAAAATGGGCAAAAAGTTTCCTCAACAATGTCTAAAAGAGAAAATGTCCTTCAGATTTCCTGAACAGGTTCTAAAGCCCAGACAGAAAGAGACTGTCAAAGTGGCTATTGAAGAGATCTTCCAACACATCTTCTATATCTTTAGCAAAAATCTGACTCTAGCTGCTTGGGATGGGACAGCTTTAGAACAATTCCAAAATGGACTTTATCAGCAAATTGAGCAGTTGGAGGCATGTGTCATCAAGAAGCAAACCCACTACTTTCGGAGTAAAGAAGTCAACAGGCTGAAACTGAAAAAATACTTCCAAAAAATAGACTGTTTTCTTAAAGACAAACAACACAACCTGTGCTCCTGGGAAATCAGCCGTGCAGAAATGAGGAGATGTCTTCAATTGATTGATAAAGTCATAAGGAAGCTTAACAACTAAGGTACAAAGATTTTGACCTGACATAACTTAGCTTTAAAAATATTTATATGTATTATTTGTTCTATGATCTATCTTGTGGCAGTGCTTCTAGTTCATTTTGATTGTATTTAAATAATTAAGTTGCTGAAATTTCTTTTTGCAAATGTAATGCATTCTTCAATGTAAGTAAATTTTTCCCTTGGTAAGCAAGGTGTCTACACTAGCTATAAATTAATCTCGATGACTTTTCAGTGAGAGTTACTCCATAGGATGGGATTGTAATCTTATGACAAATAGTGTCATCCTATGGTGTTTTCTGCTGAGAAAATGTGCTGCTACTTTCCACCTCTATTTCACCTACATATAGAGAATCATGTATTTGTGAATGGTGTGCACATCCCTCACCTTACAGAAATTGCTAGATTTGTACTGATTGAGACCATGTCAAAAATAAAGTAGTGTATTGTTTATTTAAGTGGTCCTGGCTTAGGTTGAGACCACTCATTAGTCTTTCAAAGTTTGTATGCTCTTTCCCAAGAAAGTTTTTGGTTTTTTTGTTTTACATTTGAGTCATACTAACATCTGCTTTGTTCAAGGAGGTAAAGTAATTCTAGAAGGATTTGTCTACATAGGGTATTGTTTGCAGTAGCTATGGCTTCTGCAATAACTTCTCAGTTGGACATTGTTACTTTTAATTGAAGTATCTCTGCCTCCTCTATCTGGGGCAAAGGCTTTTTTGCCTTCCTGCTGTGTTTCCAATTGACTTTAACTTCTTTCACAAGCTTATTTGAAGTAACTTCTCTACATAAAAGTACCCTAAAGCCACATCTGCCTGTGGCACATCCTACTTGCTCATGGAGGTATTCGTCCTGGCTACTGCAATCTCAAACATCACCATTCAGTGCTGTGTTTTATTGTTGCATGAAATTTTCTGCCCTTTTCCCTTTACTCACAAATTGACCCACAGAAACTTGTAGCCCTTGGTATTCCAATGAATTTCCCCTCCAAACCACATAGCCTTGGGTAATAATTGCAATATAATAAAATTCTTTAAAACGACTTGCAACTAACTGGGCAAAAATCCACTAATTTCTGTGAGGTCAAGCCTGGATTTTACCTGTGGGAAATTGTCCCTGGGTAACTCCATTTCAAATGGTTGTGTTTTCCCTAGTCACTTGCTGTGTGTTAGTAAGGGGGGGAAACACAGTCCTACCCAGGCTCTGTTACCTAATGAATATTGGTAAAAATTTGGTAAAACCCCCAATAACTTCAAAAATAGCTATTTCCTGTGCCCAAGGCTGATGTACATTCAGCACAGGCTTCTGGGTCTGGCATAAAGAAGCAGAGGAGAGAGAGAATGGCTGTGGCTCCCAAGAGAGGGTGATGTTAGTCCCAGAGGGCTGAAATTGCTAGAGGGGTGATAAGAAAAAGGTACATCTAAACAAAAAGTTGACTGGTAAGAACAATAGCAATGGTACACCAGATGTCAGGTACCATATCTATGACACAGGTCTCTTTTGCAGGGTGTACATACTCTCCTCTCTACCCCTCATGGATGCAAGCTAAAGAAGTGACGAGAAGCATGGGTATCAGGTCCAAAGCTGAAATACCAGAAGTAAAACCAGCTAACAACTTCACCATGATCCTGAACAACAGAAAAGACCAAAGAAACACAGCAAAGTATCAATCAAAGCCATTTTCCCGCCTGGTGACACCCTGCCACAAATGTTACAGCAAAACGTGTATTTATTGGTCTTTGTATCTAACAGCACTTGAAATGGCCTCACTGTGAGACTGTTTCAAATCTTATTTCTGCTGCTTGTTTGTATTTTGCATTTCTTCAAGCCTGTACAATAAAAGGACGTTCAGCCTACTTACCATTCTGGTTCTGATATCCTAGGTGGCTTCTGCAGTGCAGTAAACTGTTATTGAAATAGCCTCATTTTTACTGAAACTTGAAAATAGCATGAAAAATTTTCAGCTGCTCTCTCATGAAGGATCCCGGTTTTTATTGCCTCACTTGCCTGCAGTGGGAATATGTTAATTCATAGCCCACTAATTGTTCAGAAACTCTCATACCATTAAGCTTTCTTTTTAGTTCATAACTATCCTTAAAAATCTCATCGCCAAATAAAAATATGTTTTGACATATTTCAGTCAACAGGGTACTTTGCAGTGCAGGAAAAAAACCAGAATGGGCACTAGAGGGCAAAGTGAGATTGTAGACAAGTGTAAGAATTGTAGGTGAATGTACATGTATTTTGGCAAGACAGTGTTTCAGCTCTTTATGAGCATGCTGCTTATCAGTAAACTGCAATTGAGTTCACAGAAGGGAATTGAAAGAAAACTGAACTATTCTTGAAAGAAAGAAGGAGGTCTCAGAAATGATGGTCAGGACCTCATAAACTAGCATTTCATTTCAATTACTTTTTGGCCAACTGTGCAGTAATAGAAATTATTTGTACCGAGACAATGTGTAGAAGACCCATTTAAAGATGGGTACCCTGCAACAGACATTGTTGCTAAACAAATAAAATGGAAAAAGGAAACAGCAAACTGATATATCTTTGTTTTATTCTTACCTTTTAAAGAAAGCTAAAGAGTCTTTAAAGTAAAGCAAGAAAGCTGAACATTCAGAAGATCCTTTCTCTTCTCCTTGCCATTGTAACCTTTAGGGGCAATCCATACTTTATCACCATTGTGTTATCAGGTCAGCTGTATATTATGCCCCTGGCTAACTGAAACCCTCTGGTATTTCTTCCAGTTAGTATTTTTCTAGAAGTTAAACAAGTGTAGCAAAATATAGTTTTTAACATAGATTATTTTCAAATGGAAATTAATAAAATAGTGAATGTGAAATCTCAAATCCCAGTCAAAAATTTGACATAGATGAAACAAGATCCTTCCAAGATAGACCTGCTTGTAGGCCAAAAAGTTTCATAAATTTTCTCATAACACTCATGTACCAGTGCTGTGCAGCACAGGTCCCAGTCACAGTTGTGGCTGTTCTCATGGCTAGTCTCACAGCACCTTGTTTATATGTGCTGTGCTGCACTTTTTGGAAAACTGCACTAAAAGTGATAGGGTTTCATCTAAGCAGAGTCTGTTTTCTGGAGTGGATTTGTGGGATTGGAGTCAAACGCCTTGTATTCCACAAGAAACTTCAGAATAGCTACAACAGAACTGAAGAATGCTTATTCCAGACTTTACTCTGGAAAAAATGATTCACACGTCACAGTCAACCACAGCTGTCCAAAGCAATTCTTCCATGGGTTTGGCCTGTTCTGTCAGCTCTGGCTTTACTTCATTTTTAAATTGGAGGCGGGGGGAGGACACGACCCAAACCAAAAAAAAACCAAAACAAAACAGGACAAAAGCCCATGGAAATAACTCTCCAAATCATCATCCAGGATTAGCCCTTGTTGCTAGGAAGGACAGCTGTGAACTCCTCCAGAACAGCCATAGGGAAGCTGCAGCGGTGGCTGTGGTGGAGCAGGCAGACCGACACCAGGGTTGAGGGGTGTAGGCTGGGGAGGGCGTTGGGAACTGCTCATAGGGAGGCAGCGCCTGTAGACTGCTGCATCCTGCCAGTCCTCACCCCTTCCAGCCCAGCCTGCCCCTTGTCAGGGGTAGCCCTAAACTGTTTTTCCCCCTCGCAGTTGTGGAGGAACGCTGGGTCCTTCCAGGGAGTGACCAGAGGGGTGACCAAGAAATAAGGGTGACAAAGATACAGAATAAATCTTAAAAGAAAGTATCGGTCCTCAGTTTTGACTGGCAGAATGAATTTACTTTAGAAATTTAATGCAAAGCAAAAAAAGGTGAACAAAGCAAGTAAGATTGCATTCGGTACTTTCCAATAAGGCGACTGTGCTTTTTAATATCAAAAAATCTTCCTACTAATCCTTATACAGGCAAGGATGAGTCACTGATATCAGTGTTTCCTACACTTCTACTGACATCAGGAAATCCTGGTAATGTCCAAGGCCTTTTTCAGTGCTGAGGGTTCCTAGAGGAGCAAACTCTGACGGAAAGTGAGGACAATCTTTTTTCTCAGCCTGCAGACATGCCAGTGCCACGGCACATTCTGCAAACTGGAGGGCAGCTGCAGTGCTGCTGTGGGGCCTCCCCACGGCAGCAATGCACCGCCAAGCCCACCTTGCTTCCAAACACAATTTAGGCTCTTTGTTAGTTGTGTCCTGGATGAATTCCTTTTGTCTCTGTACAAAAATAAAATTGAAATCCCTAGCTCACGTGAACTGGCAACCCTCTGTTTTAATTTCAGGGGGGGCTGAGGGTGGAGCGATGGTAAGTGATGAGTAGATGAGCACAGAGGAATTCATGTCCTGCCTCAGTTCTCTCCACAAGGGGCTGCAAGGTTGATTCTTTTTCTAAGAGCTACCTTTTTGAGCCCAAGTGCTTGCAATTAGGATCCTAAAACCTTGCTACCTTGAGCAATGAAGAATTCAATCTTCTAAGCAAATAGTATAATCTGCTTTTGAAAGTGTGGAAGTAAACACAGTTAACACTCCCCTCTACAAAATAACGGTTAAAACACGGTAATGCATTTGCAAAGTCAAAATCCACATTAAGGAGATTGAATACTGAGATTTCAAATACTCTATGTGCCCCCTGCACACCAGTTACCACCATGCCTACTCACTGTAACTCTTACTGTTGGCTGTATTCCTCAAGTTTCTTATCTTGGTAGGCCAGAACCTACACAACTTCCTTTGCACTTAGCTGGAGTACTGTGTGTTACAGTTCATTTTCCCAGAAAGGAAACATCTTGACAGACATATTTATATAAAACAGAAAGCTTTTCTTCTACAAAAAAAAAAAAAAAAAATCCTGTTTGACTTCAAATATTTTAAAAAATGTTGCTCTCTCTTTAAGCCATTAATAGGCTTTCTCTTCAAGTCTCTTCGGCTTCGAGGTGGACTCAGTTCTGGTCTCCACTTTTTGGGAAAAGCTCACATTGGCTGTAACAGATCTTTTCTTGTGATTATAATTTTTCGGCAGTTAAAAGTAAGCTCCTGCTGCTTGTAGTAGAACTCACGCTGTTGTCCTCGGGACAAGCATTAAATCCTGTCACAGCTACTCATATGTATTTAAAAAGAATTTGTGCAGAATGTGATTAGTGGTCACTAGAAGTATTTCAAGATACTAAACCCTTCATTTTCTCTCTTTCTTCTTTTTTTTTTTTTTCCCTTAAAGAAAAGTAGGGCACATCTCCCTCTCCTTTCCAGTTCCCCATAGCAGGGTAACGGTCACTATTTGTGCAAACCATTAAATTCCTAGAAAATGTCAGAAACTATTATTGCAAGTTCTGTTATGAGTGACTTGGCAATGGCTAACACTTAAAAAAAGGGAAATGTCCCAGCTCATCAAGCTGTAATTCCTCCTTATTATTGTAGCGGCATATTTGATGGGCCCCTGGGTCAGCAATGAAACTGAGTGCAGTGAACTGGGAGGTACAGAGACTGTAGAAGCATGACGCATTTCAGAACTGGGTCTATCTTTGATATTTAGTTAATCCTTTTACTGCCTCCCTAGCAAAACCAGTGAATTTCCCACTCTCCTGAAAAGACACTGGTTGGGAATGAGAAGGAAGGACAGGAACCTCTACTAAAGGATAAAGGATATTTTTTAAAAAATGTAAAATGGGTGATGCTATTTACAACACTCCCTGTAAGAAAATTAAATTGTAAAAGATTGTTACTCTAAAAAAATAGATTATATTGTCCTGGAATATACAGATTCAGATTCTTTAAGAACAGTAGAACCAGGTTATAATAACCAGTCTAAAAAGAAGTCATCCTTTGCATCATAAAAATAAGCTCCTTCCATGTAGAAATAGTTTTATGAAAAACAGGATTAAGAAGTATTACAGAAACACAATGGTTTGCATTTTAATCCTATGCTGAAAGCATAGTCAGTAGTTTTCTATTGGTTACCTCCACCTGCAGATTGGGGTAATATCTTGTAGCCTGGGAGGTCAATGCTTGGAAATAATGAATCCCCCAAATCAACATATTCCTACAGAGTTGTAGGGCTGGTTGCGAGTACCAACGTCAATCTAGAGGCCAGGCGACCTGCTCCCTCAAAGACTCCCAGCAAGTGACAAGTAAGGAGGGTAAGGCTGTTACATGTCCTCCAAGAGACATTTTGGGAGGTCTGGACAGGAGCTGCCAGGAGACTCTTGTCTGGCTTCCCTCATCCTTCCTCTTGTTCTGCTCCAGCTGCAGGGCAGTGGCAAGGAAACACCACCAGTCTGCTTCTTCTGAAATACCGCTGCCTGCATTGCAGCTGAACTGTCCTGAAAGATGGTAAATGCAAAAGATGACCCATAGATGACCAAAGCCAAACAGACTGGCTGGGATTTTTTTTCCTCCAAAAGCATTTCCAAACTTCATCCATTTTTCACCTGATGAAATTGTAAACCTAAAACTCCTGCCAGCTCTGTATCTGTTTGGTGGACCCTTGTGGCACAATGCTTGCTCACCCAGTACACCTTTCCTCATCCTAAAGCAGCCAGGAACTTTGTCTGGTGTGACTTATTCTGTTAGATGAGGCCAGCAAGTCAGCTCCAGTGAGGCAGGACCTGTTTGCAAGCCAGGGTCTCTGCTCAATTTACAAAATTGCCAGGGTGTGAGAGGCATGAAGCTGGCACAGCTGCTGCTTCCTTTTTTGCCCAGTTTGAGAGTATAGACAAAAACATTGACACTTTTCCCCATTACTTGCTTGCAGTGTGGAGATGACTTTGCTTCCTCTGCTGCCTCTGCCCAGCCTTCCTTTTCTCGCTGGCAGACTTGGTCACACAACATAAATACCAGTCAGCACTGTGCAAAAACTCTGCCTGCTAGTGAGAATTAAGAGTGTCCAGTACTGCACCACATCAGCCCCACAGCCCCCAGACAGCCCAGCATTTACTCTTTTAGTTCAACTGAGGTCAATAGTACTGGAGTGTGTGCTTCCAATTAAGCATGTGTTTAAGAGCTGTGATTTACCAGTGCTTAAACTAGTGTAATCTACTGGCCAAAACATAGGCTTGAATTCAAGTAGCTGAATAATCTAATCATGGAAGAAAGGAGACATAAAGTTAACAGTTAGGAACACTGAAAATTAATTTTAAGACACATGTTTTCTTTTCATAAAACACATTTGCATATTGCTTTTATAGCAAGGATTTGGAAACAAAAGCTATGCATAAAAGGAGCAGATGTTTTATCCTGGTGATGTTTCCTATTTGAAGAGAATGAGATTCTTTCCATATCACATGAAACATTTCAGGGCTGCTGTTAAACTTACATATAAAGCACCCCCTTGCAATCGTTCCTGACACAAGCACCGTGCCCAGACAGATGTTTTTTCCACCTCATGACGCAGGGAAAGCAAACGTGGTTACAATCTGTTTAGATTTTGAGAAATCCAGGAGACCCAGGCTTAACACATGCTGAACAGTCATGAAGCTTGTTTTAAGAGATGCCAGCAGTTATATACAAATAATTTTTTTATGCTAGTTAAGTAGTTTCTAGACAGAAGTTTGTCTGCAAAAGAAATAGCTGGAGTGGAGAAGGAAGTTTATTTTCCAAAAATAAAAGCTAGATTTTTTCCAGGACTTACTCTGGTCTTCCCATATCCAGCTAACATGTGTTCCAATAGTGTAATTTAATATTTGCTTTCATCTGAATGTCTTTTCAGCTTACAAAATTGTTAAATGTTTTAAGCATAAAAGCCTTTCTCCAAACTCTCTGTGCCTGGAAATGTTCACACTTCCATCTAGTCTCATAAAAACTGTTACCTCTTGTTACTGATCTTCCTTTCTCATACCCTTAGGCCATGGCACTAAAACCCCACCATTGCAAATTGCACAGCTGAAGAGACCCTTTGCAATGCGTCATTCTTCATCACAGGGCAGGCTTGCAGTGGACCAACAATTCCTTTTGGAGGACATCATCACTCCTTTCACATGCCATCACACCAGGAGATTTTTTTCCAGCAAGCAATGGGCATCCAGTCCCCAGGGCCATATTGCTGTCAAAGGAAAGCCCTCAAAATGCTCCAGTGGTGGGCACCACCTCCTCAGCACCGGTTGTTTTGCTCTGAAGCCCTGCCTGGGGCAGGGTAGCACTGGCTGGTGCAGTGGCCCCAGCATGGGGCAGAGCCCCACTGCGCAGGGGGCTGCAGGCTACTGAGACCGCCCCAGCTGCCCCCCTGCCTCCTGCCAGACTGTGCCATGGGGGTGGCCAGCACCACGGAGGGGAATTGGTATCCAGCTCGCAAGATCTTGCAGGTGCCATTGTCATCTGTGGGAGCTTTAACTTGGCAGCTGCCCACAAGAGGGATTTTGCACACCACAAAGCTAGGTGAGCTTTTATTGCTTTTATGTTATGTATTTGTCTGATGTTTGAAAAGAGCTGTTCTTCCTACTGCTGGATCTTGTTACAGTTGTGAGCTCAACTCCTGGCAGTATTAGTCACACCAGTTGTCCTCCCAGAGGCACGCAGTGTGGGAGCTGTTTTGCAAGAGCTATGGGCTTAGCCATTTCTTTAAATGTTTAACCCTTCATTTAATGCTGATTTATTATTTCCTCCCGAGAAAGAAATACATTCTTTAGCCTAGAAAAAGGTGATGATTCTGGAGCAGTAAAAGCAAGCTGCCACACGAGCAGGGAAGCCAGGTGTAACTGCATGACTTCTGCTAAGGCCCCAGATGGGAGACGTGACCAGGAAAAACATGGTGTCCCACTGTGTTTGCCAGGGAGGCATTCTCACCTCTCCAGGACACCACAGGGAGTGGAGATGGTCTTGCCAGGAGCTCAACGCCACTTGCAGTAGGGATGAGACCCAGTAAGGCACATTTTATTCCCCAGTCTTCCTGTACTCACACATAACATCCTATGCTCATTATGTCCTTGGTGACTTCTTCAGTCATAACTTCAAATTTCAAATCTCACTGTAGGATAGGATGTGCTTTCAACATGAGTGCCACTCAGAAAACTTACTTATTGGCAGAATGGAGACATGTTATGACATTCTTCTTCATCTGATTTATGCTGAGATATCCCAGACACTTAAAGGCAGAAGTAAACTAGGATGCACACATACATTTTCTCTGCCGGTAGTGCCCATATTTCTCAGGGGCATGAATACATTGACATTCCTAGATAAGAAGTGGAAAATTCTTTCTTCTAGCTGAACTAATTTAAAGTGCTCCTTTTATGCTATGCTCCCAGCCTTCCTTACCATTTGATAGTGTTGTTAGCAACGTTGTAGTGCTGGTGATTTAAACAGAAGAGAAAAACAAATTTTTAATTTTGCCTTTCTTCTCTCCAGTAATCCTTCAAAATATTGCTCTGGGTTAAGAGACAAAGTTAGTGGGATTTACAGACTAGCTTGCTGGTACAACAGCAAGAAACCGATTTAGGTTAGGTTGGACTAGGTTAGGTTAGGTTTGGTTAGGTTAAGCTAAGCTAGGCTAGGCTAGGCTGGGTGAGGAGCAGGGCAAATGGAGTGGAGATATTTGGGGTTAGAAACTCCTTTCTCGGGAAGTGCCGTGTTGTTCCTGCTTAGTGCTACATACAGTGACGTCGTGGGGTGGGGGAAGAGGAAAGAGGAGGGCTGATCTCCTAATAAACAGCTGTTGCAGCTGTAGAGAGAAAAAAGGAGAAAGATCAGGAGCAGCAGCGGCAATCCGACCCCTGCAACAGGTAATATCTCTTGAGCGCAGGTGACATAGACTGCTCAAATGCGAAAAGGAAGGGGAAAAAAAAGTGGGGTGGGATGTGCCTGTGAGAGAAAAGTACATCTTTTGTACTGGTTCTCAAAAGCTTTCTTTTTCCTGAGCGATAGCACTTGCAGCTTGTCACAGGGGTGGGAGGGGGAAGGGGTAGAAGTTCAGACCAATATGACTTAAAAGGAAACCATGTCAGCAGAGGGGCTTTTCTAGCAGACCTTTCCTGCAGAAAAAAAAAAAAAAAAAGGAACATCGCGCTCTGGTTTCAGCGTGAGGGCTGCTTCCTCATGTGCAGCCAGCCAGTATGGGTGCACGGGAAGGCAGTAGAGTGCAACAGCTCCGGAGGCAAGGAAGTGCTCAGTTCACACGGGCCTGGGTGGGACCACCCTTGAGAGGGACCTGCGTGTGGCCTTCATCCTGGCACCTTGCAAGGGACACCCAGCCGGGCCAAGGGCTGCCCCAAGCTGGGCGCCACTGCTGTGCTACCTGTCACCTTAGCTCAGGGGGACATGGTCCTGATAACCCTTCACACACTGAGGGCACCCACCTCCATACTTACCTCAGATGACAGCTACCACAAAGACACACTGAAGACCTTGATGCTAAAAATAATGAAATGCAGCAATTATACTTACGTGATTTTTCTGCCTGTGGAAATACGTCAGGCTTTGCAAGCTAAAACTATATCACTGGTAAAATCTCTGCTGGTGAATAAAAGGGAAAAGAGGATGTTTGTGACCATGCTGCTGCGTGTGCTAGTTCTGAGTGGTCTTATGTTTCATCTAGTTTCCTAGGTTTTGAGCCCAGAGAGAAAGCAGATAAAGTTTTCCACTAAGCAAGGTTGATCCCAAATATGACAAATGCATCCCTAGGATTTCAATGTATTTGGTATAAAATCAGCCACAGTAAGTAATGTGGAACTGACAACTAAAACCGCAGGCAGCGAGTCCAGCCTTCTGTGTCTCTGTGCTGCAAGACCCATGTCTGTTTCTTTCTCCTGTCATCAGTGCAGGCAGAGTCCTGAAATGTACAGTGCTCCCGCAATGCCTTCGAATGAAAGCAACTTGAAAGTTTTAAAGCACATCACACTACAAGGAATAAATGCAGCAGCAAGTCCATTTTACAATCCAGGCACCAGGGAGGCTAAGTGAGGTTTGTAAGGTCAGCCAGGAAGCCTGGGTCTGGGGCAGGGTCAGGAACTGAACAGCTACCTGGTGGATTGCTAGGCAGTGTTTTGTCTGCAAGGGTGCTGCAGAAGCAGGCCTCTGTGAGGTAAATGTGGAATGATGCCTGCTGTGAACCGAGGGGAGCGGGAAATCTAATTAAAGCCCACCTCTTCTGCCAGCGACCTTTCAAATAGAAGCAGATGGCTGAATTTTGTGTTGTGACACAAAACTTGTTAGGACAGTGAAATAGGTTATCCTCAGTCTGCTTCTGGTTCTCTAGGTAAAGAGGTCAGCCTTTGGATGAGAAAGACCTTAGAGAACAGTTACATTTCAGTTTCCTTCGATTACACTGAAATCGCCTTCTATTCTCTGCAGATTTCTTCACTTCTGTCAAAGGCTTCTGTTTGGTCTTAGGTACCTTTCGTGAGGGGATTAACACAGTAGGATGAAACCCCATTTTGAGATCAGGGCTGTTCCTTCACACAGTGAAGAGCATCCCCAAGTCAGGGAGCTGTGCTGCTCGCAGCTCTGGGGCTGGGATCAGTCCTCCAGGTAACACTGGCATGCTGCCTGCCAGCAGATCTCCACACTTCACTGGGAATATGGGGCCCTCCATAAATGCCAACAGTGTGTATACATTTCAGTAGTTCCCAGTACATTTTAAAGATGATGAGTTCTAACATGCAACAGCTGCCATATTGCCAAAACCGTAGTGTGAAGCTGCGTTTGCAAATGTCCTCTTGGTTACGCTCTGTTTAGCCAAGATTAAGCAGCTTAAGAATTGTAAAGACAACAATTTTCTAGCCAGCCAATGAAGGAAGAGTTTGGAAAATAAGCCCAAATCACTGAAAGACAAGTTCTGAGGATGAGAGACAGATGCAGCAAACCAAACTTCAGAAGAAGAGGGAAACCATATGCTCAGCTTGGATCCCTTGCAAAGCCCACGTGGCAATATCAGACCAAAGAGACTGGTGGAGGTGCTGACTGGAAAGGCTCGAGACTTTTATAACTGTTCCTGTAACTTTCATACCCATTACAGGAATTCCTACCCATCCAGTAAAAAAGCTGTTTCTTAAATCAGAACAATGTTCTTAATTTTTTGCCTTTTTGTAATGTACAGTGTCCCATCTTTTTTTCTTACCACAAGAGAGAACAAAGTGTCATTCAGTAATAAAGCAGATGGGATTTTGGGTCAATATTTATAGAGCTCACTGCACTTCAGTCCAATTCAGTTGTACCATGCTTTTCCCAAAAGGAGTGTTTATGGAATACATTCCTTTGTCTGGGTCCTCATATGTCTTATTTTCATAGTATCAAAGGGCACTGATGTCTCTTGGGAGGTAAATTATGCTAACAAATCTTTCTGTGCTTATAGAAGTGATGATATGAATAGCAGCCATCCTGCATAACCAGAACAGAGGAAGAAAGGCATTTTCAATGACCTCCCTAGGATATACTTAGATTAAAAATTTAGAAGATCAGTTTATCTAAATCAATTTACAGAAGTGTGTATTGTTATTTATGGTCAGTCCAATGCTGGGAATGAAGTATATGCATTTATCATATTTAGATATTTCTAAACACAGAAATACACTGTGTTAATGTACAGATACAAATGAAATTCAGTTTGATGGCAGAGACATACCACATGAACACACTGGATCAAGGGGCAACTTAAAGAGATCTTACTACTTACTGGAGCAGGAAATTAATTGGTCAAACACAGGAGATATATTCTAGTACAAAATTAACAAATTCATTTCCCAAAAAGGTGGACAGTCCTTTTCATAGCCGGACTACAGGCAAGCCTCTCTCTCCGGAATAAGTCAGAAGAAAATAGATTTATGGGAAAGGGAAATTTTCTCCAGAGCCTATGAAGTTTTTCAAAAAGTCGGATTAGCTATGCAAATTAGGTTAGAATAGCTACAAAAGTTAGTCTGCTCCAACAGAAGATTCACTTTATTCAATGCAACTTGAAACACAGGCTGTGCAGAAAGACAAAGACCCTAATGTAATGTTTATCTGGAAAAACTGTAGAGCAAGCTGGTTAAAATAGGGAAAGACAGATATCCTTCAGACTGCATCAAACAAAAGCAGATTTAAATGTGGTTTTCTTTTCCATTTCTTCACCTACATTTTTATAAATAATTACAACTATGCTGTCTGCTAGAGACACTGCAATTATTTGCATTGTACTTTAAGCTGTCTTGAGCACATGCTAGAGGCATGTCTTCTGGGGAGAACAGGATAAACCTCACCCACATGCAGAAATCCTGAGGCTGGGGTCTGTGGGAGTTCAAGACCCTCAGCAGGGCTGTGGTGGGTGCAACCCCAGCAGTCCCTTGACTCTGGTCACACCATCAAGGCAGAGCCAAGCCAAGGGGCTCAGGCTGGAATCCAGCACTCAACGGAGTATCTTTGTTTAGTTACTTTTTCCCCTGGAGGCACAAATTTCACTGTATGGCCACAGATCACCCTAATCACTGGTGGAAACTCAGAAAATTTTTCTGGGTGTATCCTAGGTATACCAATGAAGGGAGCCTTTGATCCATTAGGGAGAATACTGTTCTGTGAGCACTGGCAGACAGAGACAGTTTTCACTGATCTGCTTACATTTCAGCTGTTTTCCTTTGATTTCCAAACACGTCCAAAGAGGGTACAATTTCTACAGGTCAAAAAGCTTGAATGTTGTAGTAAGTCATACAGTTTGTTTTATCATTTTCACCTCCACAGCTTTATCATGAACACCTACCTCTTTGTGTATGACTTAATGCAATTCTGTGGACATTCCTGGATATTTACAAATATGATCATCCGGTTCATGTCATTTGGAAAAGGTAGGACTCCTTCTGTGTTTTCCTTAAACATTTTAAGAGGCGGCAACACACAGAAACATCACATTAGAGATAAAGGTAGGATTCTGAATAGGTGTACATCCAATACCAGGGGCTGTAATTTCAATTAGGAAATCATTGTTTCTTCCATTAAAAAGGATGAACACATTACTGGTACCTATGTTCTGCCTGTATCACATCAGAAATGAGGCTCTTGTTTTGCTAATGAGCTTTAATATTCAGCAGCACACTAGTAACATTTGACTTAGACGCAGACCTAAATGTGACTAGGTCCAGTCATTCTGGTGAATATTACTCTTATTGAAGCCACTAGGAGGGAATATCTTTGTGGTTATTGCACATGACTATCTCCAAACACATTACAACGTATTTCTCATTCCGTTGCCTGGGGTTAAGGCACAAAAATAGAAAACCAGCGACTGGAAATTTAAAATTATTTATAATGGTCGACAGCTGTAGGCACATAAGATACCTACTTCATGGTCTACTTGTTTTAGGAAGTGCCATGGGTACGGGCAGGAACTCAACATCTCATGTTTAGACATTCCTCATACATTTCCTCAACATTTCCTCATATTTAGAAATATCCTAAAGCGATATCTCTAAACCAACACATCCTGCACAGTGTTTGCCAGTTCATCAAGTATACGGGATCCCATTCTTTTCTCAGTTTCCTGCCCCTGTGTCAGAGCCACACGCAGAGAGTGGACTGCCTCCTCCCCTCCCCATATCTTTGCTTCCGCTACCCAGAAGTTTGGTGCTGTTTGAACTTTATTTCTTGTCATCTCCTGTGGTGATAAGGCAAGAGCAAACCCAGTAGTTGGTCCAGACTTTTATTACATAACCACCCTCTAATTTTCCTCTTCACTTTGACTGTAGATTCGTTGGTCGATACATTTTACTCCATAGGACTTGTAATGCGCCTTTGCCAGTTGCTATCTACATTGGAGATCCTACACATCCTCATTGGCATTGACAAAAGCCGTCTCTTCCCCAGGTTTTTGCAGGTAAGTCTGTTTCTCGAGACTCTCCTTCCACGACCTGCACACTTCAGCCATGGCTGCCCCTGGGGACAAGACCAGGCTGAACTACGCTGAATGGTCCACCTTCCTCAGGGAGCTTGGTCTGCTCATGGTTTGCTAACTGCAGGAATTGAGCCCTCAGAACTGGGTTGGGAAAGAGATGCGCTCTCAACTTTTTTGAGTGAAAACTGAATAGTGAGTGGCCCATGCCCAGCCCACAACAGCAGGGACCTGGAAGATGACCAGGGGAGCAGTCACCTGCAGAAATGGGGCAGCCCCCATTTCTGGGGCACCGTAGGTGACTACCTCCCCAGCCAACTTGTTTACAGCCAGAAGACAACATTTCAGAGCCTAAGTTTCAGTAGCTGATTATTTTCCGTGCCATTTCCTCACTGACAAGTGCATATTTATTTTGCAAACAAGCACAAGACAAGATTCTGTGGCATAGCAAAGGGATAGCAGTGAGAAAACCACCAGCACATCAAGCCTCCTGAAACAGGGGTTTGCTGGTGGTCATGGAGTGTGGAAGGAAAAGAATCGATTAAGAAAGAGAAATTAAGGGACTGAAGAAGAATTAATGCTGGGAGGGAAAAGAGAGGAGAATTGTCATATTCTTGCTGTAAGGGTGTCTGCCCTCTCAAACCCAGACATGGGCAAATTGTGGCAACATCCAGAGCTTCTGACGCCGTTAAGGTGTTTACAGGGCATATGGTCAGCTGTAGGCAGAAAACCAGCCAAAACATCACATGCTATAGCAGAAAACAAGATGATTCTCTGACATTTTCCTTACCACACTCTTGTTTTCTGTTGGGAGTTAATCTCAGGTTTTGGTATTTTTCTTAATGCTTTATAAAAAGTAAAAATGTTGACTTGAGTTTACCTTCAAACCTTTCCAATCCTTTGTATTTGAATAATGGTGAAACTGGTATTGATCTCAGCAGTCAGAAGGTAGAAGACTAAGAGTAGTTAGTTATGTTTTTAGTTTTCTGGATAGCCCATTTTTGTCAAATGACACATCGCATGGGTGAAGATGTTCCTCTTTTTAAATCTCCATTAGAAATTGATTGACTAATACAGATCTCTCTTCTTTATGCTGCTCACTAAGTATGGTAGCAAATTCGTCAAAATGCAATTAACTGTTTTTCCCTGCCTAAATCTACATGCTTTTACACTAATCTAGGGGGAAAAAAAAGTATCCTATCTAATGTGTCCTGTAACAAATCTAACGTCATCTCTTGGAGAGAAGAGCAGTCTGCTAATGCTAATAGTCGGTAAAGCAAGGCTTGTCCTGGCAGAGTTTACACATTCCCCAGCCCTGACATAGTCCGTTCCTTTCCTATCCAGCCATATGGAAGAAGAGATCAGGGAAGCCTGCACAAATGCTGCTCTGTGTCGCCACAAAATACACTAGATATGAAATGGATATTCTGAGCAAGCAAACTGTGACCTTTCTTGGGCAGTGCAATTACTGCAGTGCTCTCTGGGGCAGCATGGAGAAGGTGGGTCAGGGAATGATACAGCACCGTGACTCCAAACATTTGCCTCACAACAAAGATAGCTTTGGATCCTTACTTGTTTCTTTCCCCAAGTGTTCTCTCACCGCAAACACAACTCTTTTGCCTTGATTGTAGCAGTAGTCTCATGCTGTCCAAGCAAGGTGTTACAAGCTCTTTAGTGTAGACTGCTTTCACTTGGGTTGCCCTGCTTTTGCTGTGGGAGGGCAGGTTAAGCAGTTGTATGCCAACAGTACTCCCATGTGCCTTGCCACACTTTCCTCCCTGCCTCTTCGGAAAAAAAGAAAGATCTATTTTCCACAATGAACTGGGGAAGGACAGTTAGAGGTGCTTACCTTACTGCAGCCTACTGGACTGCTGCAGGTAGTCAGGCCACTGGTAGAGCTGCAAGAATTTGATAGAGGCTGCCCTGTTCTGCGTTCCCACCACCTGTTCTGACTCTAAGTTTAAAACATATCTCTAGATGCATCCCTCAGGCCATGCACACACATGTGTATGCACAGTGAAGTTCATCTCAGGGGATCTCTAGGATGAGAGAACAGGTGGCTGTGGCAGTCAGGGAAGCACATGGGTGGAGGTAGTGCCACCTTGCATAAAACAAGCTGTGAGAGCACCCCTGTGGTGGTTGATTGTTTTGTAGGCATTATAGCAGAGACAAGATTTAAGCAGAGTTTGAATGAAGGATTTCTGCCTAATATCCCACTTATTGTGGTTTAGTAGCATTTACAAGGAACACTTTGAGATACACATTGCAGATAGTGGAAAAGCAAACTCAGAGGTGTTTTCTAGAAAAACCCACTCAGGATGGCCTGATTAAAGGACAAAGTCTCAGGCCACCAGGCACCTCAGAAGAGTTAGGTAGGCCAAGGCCAAATCACACTGTGAAAGAAAGATGAGTCTGGTGAGATGGATGCTCTGGAGGAAGGGAAGACAAGGGAGGGTCACAAAGTTGGTGCAAAGGGATGTCTCTCAGGGCGTTTGCAGCTTGAATGATTGAGAGGAGGACAGGAGAATGTGTCACACGTCATGGCAGTTGCCAAAACAGAGGATAATGAAATTTAGTAGTCTGGCCAGGGAGTAAAGGCTGATGGGACTGGTACTTCAGCAAGGGAGAGAGTAGGAAAGATATAAGAAAAGACTGGTGTTTCTGTGAACAAAACACCACTTCTTCATCCTGTGCAAACAGGATTGAATTTACCAGACCACAAGCAACATACTACAGCTTTGTGATAAAAACATTAATTTTTAACTTAACCTAAATATTTGGTAGCACTTTTCTGACTTTTTTTTTTTTTTNGCACAGTCACGGTTATTAAAAAATGGAAGTGAATGTGCTGCCTGCTCCTCCCCTAACCTCAGCTAGTCTAATTTGCTCTGTTTCACTTACTTGCTTCAAATGCCCAGGCTGCCTTGCGGAAATTTATGCCATTCTACAGAACTTGCTGTATCCTGTAAGAGACCAGTGCTGGGAGAGGAAGGAAATTCCAGTTTAACACAAAGAACAAGAAAGAATGAAAAATGAAACCATTGTATTTATGCTTTGTGAGGTGTCAGCACATACTTCCTTTTTATGAACATGAAAACACAAGACTTCTAGTTTTGCTTTTTTTATTTTTTAAGCAAGAGAGTAGCAACAGAGAACACAATACTTTCATTCATGCAAGGACAGATGATCCGTAGAAGAAATGAGCCGTGGCTGAGCAGCCACACATTTTTTTTATATATATGTGCATATATGTATGTGTGTATACACACACATATACGTATGTATATTTATATATGTACATGATTTCAGATATATATGTATACAGATGTGTGTGTATAGGGACACCATATTATCAGACATTTACTGGAATAACCTTTTCTTCAAGTAGCACCCTGCCTTGTCACTTGCTGAAAAGGTCCCCAGCTTCTGACTAACCCCTGCATTTACCTTCGATTTGTGTGGGTTACCTAATGGTATGAGTGCTATGAAAAAGAGCACAATGTCTTGAGGGGGAATATAAAGGCAAGGAGGCAGGCGACCTCCTGATGTACACAGAAAAGAGGTAGGATGCCACTGTTTACCCTCATAAGGCCATCACAATTGCCCTGAGCAGCCAGGCCTGTGTCCTGCCCCGCAGATGTGCTCTGGAGCAAGGCCACAGGCGGTTTTCAGTTTCGGCCTCTGATGGCTGCTTTGCGCATCCCATTGTTTGCTGGCTGAGACTGCAGTCTAACAGTGACAGAAGACCTACAGGGGACCTGCTTTGCGTCAGGTCCAGCTCCCTGCTCTGGCAGGTGCTTAACCTACTTTACACAGTCTGATTATTGACTTCCATCACCTGCAACTAGTGAGGCTGAGTGCCTCCACTGCCCCCCTTTCCCAATCATGAATCCTCTGATGGAAGAAATCTGCTGAGCCCCAGCTAGGTGACACTCACAGCCTCTTCTGCCTCTGCTTGTGCCCTGGGGAGAGAAGGAAATCCACAGCCTCTTCCACTCCCAGACCATGAGGGTGAACTGTGCGTCTCCATAGCCACTCCGTCTTACTGGCCAGTGCTCATCCTTTTGAAACTGGGGACGGCAGCTACCTGCCTACTGCTTATCCTTCTACCTCACTGAAATGGGACCAGCTCCTGATCACTCAACCCGTGCTGTTTTCTAGCACTTTTCCACCCAGCCACCTCTTGAAGGGCAAGTGACCATTTGGAATATCTGCCAGCTCTCACATCTAAAAACATGTCCACCTTTTCATTATCATGATAAAGCTTTGGTCTCTAGGTGAGAGAATTCCTCATGGCAATTCCCTGAAATATCTCTCATATTAACAATATTGCAGAACTCTCCCTCCACATCCCAGTCTGATTTTAGGGTCGGTAACAAAACGCCCGCACTCTCAATGCTGCAATCCTTTACCACCCTTCACCAAAATGATTTTAACTCAGGTTCTATTTTATTTATTCCCTCCAGCACACAATCCCACTCAATGCTCACACTGCTTTTACCTTTGTTTTGATTTCCCTCTTGTGATGGTTGTCCCACCATGCTTCTCCTATCTCTGTTGTATCTGGTTTCAGGTCCTGCATCAATACTTCCAGTTCCCCCATTTTCTTGCCAGATTCCTCAGCATCAGTGTACGAACACAGGACTCAACTACCTCTCACTCTCTGTTTCCTGGCCTGTCTATACAGAAGTCTGTCAACACCTGACCTTCTTAGAAATCAGTTCCTCAGTTAGGGACCAATGGGATCAGCAGCACAAGATGACAGTCAGGGCAGGGTGAGAGGCAGCAAAACCATTTTTATCTGTTGTGGCCTCTCAGTGCTTTTCAAGATGAGGAACCAGATCCCTAGGGGATGGACATGCTCTCTTTCTGTATGAAAAATTACTCTCACGTAATTTTGCTGAATAGTGAAGTGATGGCTGCTTTATCTGACAGATGTGGTTTGCAAAAAAAATTTGTAGCCAAAATGTTCCACACAGTAACTAGTAAATGTTATGAAGCAAAACTACCACACAAACTTGCTGAGACGCCAATTTCTTATTTCATTTAAGGTAGGAGTAAGGGGAAGGGAGAAACCAGTGAAGAAGAATGACTGTGCTTATAAAAACCACCTTGTTAATCCATTTTCATTTCATGACTTCTCACTGACTTGACATCTTAACCCATAAAATCATTAAACCTAAGCTACCTTATGGAAGAGATGGCAGTAAGTATAAAAAAAAATACCAGTGAAGCTATACTGATTCATACCAGCTAAATAGATGCATGTTTTCTCCTTCAACACTTTCAAATGGAGTGTACATCAGAGTGAACCGGTACTGTTCTGGGAGAGTTTCACAAGCAACTGTTGGCAGTACTACAGATATATTTATTTTACAGGGCAGGGCATGGATACCGATAGGAAACTTGTCCAAGAAAGCTGCAAAAAGACACACTTGTTTTTAATTTCTTGAGCTTTAATATTGCCAAAGTACTTTTTTTAAGCTGGAGACAGTGCCTGTTTAATCTACTTTTCTATCTTTTCATTTGTGAAGCCATACGCTGTGGGTCAGATAAGGTTCAACCACTAGAAAAATGTTATGACAAGGATTATGGCAATAATTCACATAAATGACAAGCTTAAACCCACTTCTCCTAGCCAGGAGTAAGAAGGAACGAAAAATAGGGAATTCTACTTTTCCTCCTCCTCTCTGCAAATCTTACATGAGAGAGCGCCCTTGGGACGCCGATCTCCAAGCCATGGAAAGCAGAGCTGGGACTGTGAGATAGCACTGTCTGGCATACTACCCCCCCAAGAGCCCTCTGTATCCCACGGCCTCCCATGCAGCCTACAAGCAAGGAAACTTACCCCTGCTGGCCCTCCAGGCAGTGGGGCACAGTGGAAGAAGTCCTTGCTCCTGCGACCTCAGCCTGCTCATCCACAGGTTTCCAAGTCATCTCTGTTGGCAAGCAAACCTCCACCCTTACTGCAGCAGATCTATGATGCTGCAGCCAACGGTTTCCAGTTCCCTGAGCTGGAGGCCAATGGGGCCTTGAACAAAAGCAGGCCAAGAAGCAACATATTCACTGCAGCATTTGTGTAAAGCAAACTGGATTCAACTATGGCCTCCTACTTTGCCAAAATGGCACAGAAATGAGAGCTATAGAAGGTGCTACCTGAATTCACAATTCTTTTTTCTTTTCAGATCACTGAGAGAATAATTGTTTTATTTGTCGTGATCAACAGTCAGGAAGAAGTTCAAGGGAAGTATGTCGTGTGTGTTTTATTTTTCCTTTGGAATGTATTAGATGTGGTCAGGTAAGGAATCAATGGTGAAACCACGAGGAGAAAATGGGTCATTGTTGCGAGCAGAAACCTACCCCCACTGTGCTGTAGGCTAATTTCATTATTCTGAAATTAATAGAAAAGCATAGTACCCATTTTAAATAAAAGCTTGGACCGTATAAGATACTCACTGATTTTTACAAAAGTCTGCATAGTTGAGAGGTAGAGTGACTTACAGAAGAAGTGTTGCATTAACATTTGTAGTTCAAAGGATTTGAGCTTTTTAACAAAAATTTAGAAGGAAATCACAACTGCCTCCCAGGGAACAACAATTTCCAAAACTGATTTACAATCCTATTGCTTTATTATTATTTTCTTCTTCATATCTCACTTCGATCCAAGATTGACAGCACAGTAAGGGAGCACCAGCAGAACTTCTTACTAAGACGGAAAGCCTGTTCTGGGTTAATTGCACTGTGCTTTCCAAAAAGCCAAGAGCTCCTGCTGCAGAAGCTGAGAATTTTGGTGTAGTAGGGTATATATCACACCACAAGGACAACACGCATGAGGATAGGAATACAATTCAGGATTTTTATTTCAGAAATTTTGTATGGTGGAAGGTTACCAGTACCTCCCTGTGGTAAAAATATAATGGTGAAAATTCCACGTTACTCACTTTTGCATCGATATCCGAAGGCAGTAACATTTCTCAAATGTTAACTTACGCCTCTATGGACCTCAGTTTGTAGACTTATAGCAGGGAAGGCATATGGAATTAAGAAGCATTTTAACAAGACACTGCCCTCATGAAAACCTCTGTATGGGAGCAAAATTTTTTTCTTCTTTTTCTTTCTGCTGAAATAGCTTTCTGCTATTTTAAATACATTGCTTTGGGGACTGACTCGGGAATATGGATTTAGGCAGCAAAGGATACGTATGTTACAAGAGAGATCTGAGAAAGGAAAGTGTCAGGTAGGATTGATGAGAAAGATTTTAAGTCAGCTTCAGAGTATTTGTAATACATGTGTTAATAAACTACTACTTGCATTAATTATTTCGATTATTGCTCTATCCCATTTCTTTTTGAAGTTTGTAATGCTCAAATAGTAGAACCTAATCTCAAATGAAAGGGTTCTGTGCAGCTAGAGAGAGGCCAAAAGTGTAAACAATATTGGCTGTAAAGTCCTGACAGGGCATAATAGTCCTATCAATGCATCATTATTTTCTATCGTTGCTAAAGAACCACAGTCCAGCATCACAGCAATTACAGCAGCCATTTAATATGCAAGATACTGTGGTCTATAGCAGCAAATGACCAATTCAAATAATAATGCATAGTACAACTCATACAGATTTAGAATTCTTACGTGATTTATTTACGGCATCTGAGCCATGTTCTAGCATCTCAAAGAAGCAGTCGTGTCTAAAAGTGTACAGGAACCTATCCCACCCCTTAGCCAGCTAGTCTTGAAGTATTACAAGTTCTTCCACATAGTTCTTCAGGGACATAAATATCCTGTGCATGTAAGGCTAATGATATACTGAGAACAAATTCTGCAAGGTTTTCTGTATCTGATCTTTCCTGCTTACACCATAAACAGCCCAAGACAGTGTATAGAGAAGTAGCTGTTTCCTTTTTGTATTGGGTTGAGATTATGCCTTTAAAAGCAATAATAATAAAAAATGGAGACAATCCTGAGGCTGCAGAGGGCAAACTTGAGAGAAGATAGCCTATCAAACGCTTCTACAGTCCAGGAATGATGCAAAATTAGTCAAATGAATTAACAAGAAGGGAATACATAAAGTTTGTTTAATGCTGGTTCCATCTGTCAGAAACAGTCCTGCCTAACAGTGGCTTAAAAATCCTTATTTTCATATCTTTAGCAAGACCACAGGTCAAAAAGCCTTTCAGCTGACCAAAAATGCAATCAGACTTGTTTCTCTGATGTTTGGAAAGCTGCTGTACCACTTTTAGATCAAACTAGGGAGGATTAGCTCACCTTTGGAGGCTGAAGTCCTAAGCATTCTAGTCACCCCGTGAGCAACAGTAACAGCCACAGTCAGAATAAAACACTGCAATATACTGGAATGCAACTGCTTTTTTTGCACCTACTACCCCTTCTGTGGTCCAGGGGAGGGGCAGCCATGCTACAGAAGATTAAGTACCTGCGATTACCTTGCTGTTTAGCCTCCTCCAGCAGTGGTTTAGCTAGTTCAGCAGTCATAAATCAGCATTTTCTCAGTCCCAAGCAACAGTCATATTCTGCCAGCCCCTCTCAGTTGTAACATCTCTATCTGAAATCCATTTCCTGATCGACCAATATGAAATCACACTGGTTTCTGATAGAGCCTTTGGGCTGGAGGGCTGTATTGCTGTCTGCCTGCTCTACACCACAGACAACCCTTCTGAAACAATGAACCGTCTACTTTGAGACATCAATTACAGCCTGAAAAAAACTGTTGCAGTATTGCTCTGAAATTTTCTCAGACAGCTCCAAGCTCTTCTGCAATTTCCTTGGATTTTTCAATAATATATCTTTATTTTAAAGACATGATCATTCCCTCTGAGCTCACCTGCTGTTCCTCTTGCTGCAGGTACACTTACAACATGTTAGCAAGGACAGGAATATACTACCTACCGCTGACATGGCTCAACTTCTCACTATGCATCCCACTCTATCCACTTTCAGTTCTGGCTAAAGGTAAGGAGATGGGAAAGGTACCAATGACTTGCTTCCTTAATATTCTTCAATAAAACTTGATTGGCTCAATTGCCATTTGTGTTTAAGATATTTCTTTCTGTGTTGCCAAAGTAGTCATAAATGTTTATGTCCTCTCCTATTAACCTCTATGTCACCTATCTTTCTCTTTTCTGTACCTTTTTCCTTAATAAGGGTTCTCTGGGGTTTGTGTGTCTGGTTTTTTTGTTTTGTTTTGTTTTTTAACAGTATGGGAAAATGTTCGTTCTTCTGGGTAAAGCAGGAAAATAGTCCCACAAAAGACACACGGATACGCCCATTCCAGACTGACCATGTTAGACAGCAAGTCCCAAAGCTGCCTTTTCCCTAGCTGAGGCTGACTTTACTGGCTTGGCTCAGGCCATACTTAGCAGCTTACCATACTTACACCAGGAAATGTGCCTACAGAGATCATATTGAAAGCAGTATAACTACAGGAGTGACAAAACTTTTTACTGAATAGGAAATACTTGCTAATTCTAGTATTAAGAGCAATTAGCACCTCAGACCTCCAAAACTGAACTCAAGGAGAAAACAACATGTGCATATGCATATGAATGACATGGCAAATTCAGCATATAATATAGCTATCTGTGCATTAAAGATAACTGACTTTTACATGAAGCTTTTTGATGATCTTCCACCTCCTTTTGACTAAAGATTTACCATGTTATTTTACAGCATTTGCAATTTGTGTATCACTGCCTTATTTTGAATCCTTTGGCACATACTCCATCAAGCTACCATTTCCGTTCGCCTTCTCAATCTACTTCCCCTATGTTCTGAAAATGTACCTGCTCGTGTTGTTTATAGGTAAGTATCTCATCTTCCAGAAAGTTGGGTCTCAACGCAACTGGGATGCCTATGGCAACAAAAAAATCAAATCAGTATAGCTCCTTTCACTAACTCTAACTCTCTCTGCCACATCTCCTGCACACAACTGCAGGGAAGTTCATCACCAACTGTTTTGATTTCCGATGTCTTTCAATACAAATAATTGAATTTGGAAGAGACACTGTGTGTGTGAGGCATAAAAATATAAAAAAAAAGCATGCTTCAATGATATTGGCCTTACAGCTACTTATTGAAGTTTGCTTTCTTTTTTTTTTTATATCAATTCCCATTTGATCATACTTTCATTCTGTGCAACCCCTCCTCACTCATTCCTCCTAGCTGGTATGACAGGTTATATCTAAATTAGGACTTTGACAGCTTGGTTATCCAAAGGGGTGAAAAAAGACCTCACCCCCAAACCTGCATGTAAATAGACCCCTTCTCCTTTTCAGCAAAATACTTTTGAAAAATTTGAACTGAATTTGGCTGCACTACAGCCAAGTCTTTGTTCCATCATTGGCTTTAACACTAATTTGAAGGATCTCATCTTTGTGATGCAGTGTCCTCTTCCTAAGTTCATGAAAGGAACTGTGCAAGGTTGCCAGATGAAGGCTCATACTGTTCCTTCTAAATGCACTGAAGACACTTTGGGTTCTACTCCCTTGTTCTTACACCATTTTGTGTTTTGATTCAGGTATGTGCTTTATCATCCAGAACCTCTTCTCTGAAAGGAAGGCACACCTAGGAACAGGCAACATCAAAAAGAAAAGCAGTTAAATTGATATTTTGTTTCGAAATAAGATATATATCCCCAGTGGGCTGCTGCATATCATAGGTTAAAAAGAAATTAGACAAAGATTTTCAATGCAAAACTCCTGTTTGCATGTGTATTATCTGGCTGTGTAGAATCTCCAGAAAAGGCAGGTCTCTAATGAACTTCAAAAATGTAGCAGCTCAAAATAACTAGTTACTTTTGAAAGTTTTGACTTCAAATGGCAGGAGTTTTAAAAATTAATATATCTCTTCTAACATACATTATAGAATTCTGAAAAAAAATTGAAGAGTGCCGCCACTCACCATCATACTAACAATCCTTATTTTCGTGTTAATTCTTGCCTCATTACCAACAGATACTCTGTAATGACAATAGCATTTAATCTATAAGATTATTTTTTATTAGGCCAACATGTATGTGCCTCATATATACAAATGCTAAATTGGCTAGAACTGGAATCTCTCAAGCAGCAGAAGCTGGAAGCTTTGCAACCTATGAGATTCACATGCTGATTGGCCCCAGGTATTCACAAAGGATCCCTCACATTCGGCCCAACCTTCACTTCTCCAAACAAGATTCCAGAAAATGCAGCTAAACCACAAAGGCAAGTGATCAGGTACTCATCTACTATATATTCAAGGGGATATTTAAGGATCAGAAGTAAAAACTTATAATCATGTATCTGGCACACATTAAGAATCTCTTTCCCCACAATGATTTTCTTCTACGCTGAACAGCAGACAGATATGCAAAAGAAGGGCGATGTAGTCAGGCCAAATATATGTTGTTCTTTAAAGGGAAATGAATGACTATCAAAAGCCACGTGCAAAATTCTAGCCATTTTACTCAAGTCCGTTGCTCCTCATACTTCTGTAGGACTATCTGTGAGAACGCAACTAGAACATAGTCTCTTCAAAGATTGAGAATGAAGAATACAGACAACAACCAAGCGGACTGTACAGGCAAAAATGGACAAATAACTGCTTAGAAGCTGGCAGGGGCTTTTCTGATGTGTCATCGATATTGATTATCACCTACATTTGAATTTAAGCAGGTGGAGGGAGAAAAGTGAAGCTATTTTTTGAGCTTGACTGAAAACTGGGGTGAGGGAGGAAAGACAATGGTTGGAGGGAAGATAATATTTAAAGGGAAAATGAACACTATCGCATATGAAGAGGCTTTTGTCTGTATGACTTTCTAAACCATGCAGCCTAAGAGGGTATATAAAGAAAGAGTGAAACTGGCCTCGATGAACTCAGTTGTTAGAAAAGTTCACCTACTACCATTTTTATTTAATACATATGGCAGACAATGCCTGCGGACTATCGTGACCACTGGAGTATTTGCAAACCATGAGCAACAAGGTTGTGCATGCAACAGTGTAGGGTCAATCCTGGATTTTGTTTTTTTGAAAGCACTGCAAAAACAGAGGTAGGAATTTGGAACTTAGAGAAACAGAAGTACTTCCACTTTGGACTTCTGTCTGACCCAAACTGATTCAAGTGCGGACAACGTGAAGAAACATACAGAGCAGCTGAATAGGATGACAGCTTTGAAGAAGAGAGCCAGAATAAGAACACTTCACATCAAACCACTATATAACATGGTAAAGATGAAATATGGACATTTTTCCCCTTGGAAATGCAATCTAATGTGTTTGTCATCAAACTGCTTGGAGTTAACATATGCTGTAGGAGGAAACATGACATATGATATTATATTGGGTCTACATAGCAAGGCTTTGGCAGTGGGAAAGGTGCAGGGATGGCCTCCATAAGAAGCAGCCAGGGGCTTCCCCCATGCCAGACGCTGCTGGTTCCAGCCAGCTCTGAAACAGAGCCACCACGGGACACTGCTGAGCCAAACAGCAAAGCTGATGGTGCCTCTGTGAAAAGATATTTAAGAAAAGGTAAAAAACGCTATGCAGCAGTTGTGAGAGAGAAGGATAAGAAAAATGTGAGAGAAACAGCTCTGCAGACACCAAGCTCAATGCGGAAGGAGAGGTGAAGGTGCTCCAGGCACTGCAGCAGATTTCCCTGTGGCCCATGGAGAAGACCATCGTGGAGCAGGTTGCCCCCTGCAGCCATGGAGGACCACGCCAGACAAGATATCCACAGTGCAGCCTGTGGAGGACCCCACACTGCAGCAGCTGGATGTGCCCTGAAAGAAGCTGCAGCCCACAGAGAGCCCACACAGGAGCGAGTTCCTGGCAGGAACTGTGGCCCATGAGGGATGCACACTGGAGCAGCCTTTTCCAGATGGACTGTGCCCCATGGGCAGGACCCATGCTAGAGCAGTTCTTGAAGAGCTGCAGCCTGTGAGAAGGAACCATGTTGGAGCAGTTCATGAAGGACTGTATCCTATGGGAGGGACCCCATGCTGGAGCAGGGGAACAGCATGAGAGGAACAAGCAGCAGAGATGAAGGTTTATGAACTGACTGCAACCCCCCTTCCCTGCCCACCCTGCACTGCTTGGGGAGGGAGGAGGCAGAAGAGTCAGGAATGAAGGAGTGAAGTTGAGCCTAGGAAGAAGGGAGGGGTGGGGGGAAGGTGTTTTTAGTTTTGTCTTTGTTTCTTACCATCCTACTCTATTTTTAATTGGCAATAAATTACTCTTCCCCAAGTTGAGTCTGTTTTTCTGACAATAAATGGTAAATGATCTCCCTTGTCTTTACCTCGACCCACAAGCTTTCTTATCATATTTTCTCCCTGTCCTGTTGAGGAGGCAGAGTGAGAGGAGTGGCTGAATGGGCATCTGGCAGCCAGCCAAGGTCAAACCTACCACAGATATTCATATTAAGCCATGTTTATTGTTTTATGTTAAAAAAAAATCAGGATGTGATGCTCTCCCTTTGCATTGATTCTTACAGATGGCTAAAAGGCTGGAATAGGAGAAAGATTCTTTAAAATTCACTTAGGGGAGGACCCCCAAACCTAAACTGCAAGAAAAAGACATGAAGTTAATGACAGAAGACTTTCCCACCTCTTTCTGGTGCAGAGGTAACTTGGGGCAAGCAATTGGGAGATCCAGGGAATCAGCCTTCCATGTGTGACCACAGCAGGCCACTGTAAATTAAGCTCCAACACCTTAAGTTTCTGGAAAAGCTCAGGACTGGGCAGGCAAAAAGGTCCTTGAAAAGTTGCCCAAGACTTTGCACCTCTGGGAACTTAAATCTTTGTTCAAAACTTGTATCAGTCTTGAGATCCCAGCTCATCTGTATCTCCATTTAGATCATCTGATACTGGAATCAAAATAAGCGCTGCTCTTACATATCTACATAAACACAGGCAAAATAATGTACTGTATAGAAAAACGTGAAGAAATATCACTAGGGAAGTGATATATAATTGAAAGTGGTTAAACAGTTTCTTTAGGAACAGAAGGGTATCTGACTACTACATTTGTCTGACATTTAAAAACCACTAGTTTTAGTACAGCTTATGTACTGTGAGACTGAACTCATAAATATGCATATGAAACACATACAGTGTGGAGAAGAAATTATACCTAAATGCTGAAGTTAGAAAAAAAATTATCCCTTCTGTTTGCCCACAGAACAGCTATGCCGGAGTAACAAGAACTTGTCCTACAACTATCTTCACCACCAGCCTCCTTTACTGCCTTCCCACATAGCTAAAATGCAGTAGCATCTAACTTGCCCACCTCAGTCCTTGAAAGTCATTGTCTCCAGAGCAACATACTATTTTGAAAGAGATCACCTAGAAATAAAAATCATATTCATTCTTCCCAGCGCTAGCACACAACAGGAGGAATAATCTCTCCATCATAGGCTATGTGTATACTTGCAGGTACAGCAGCCCAGTAGGAATGGAACTACAGAGTGAAAGGATTCACAATGAGGACCCAACAGCCAACTTATCTGCCTTTCACAGAGTTTTACTTCAAACCACCTCTAGTTTAGTCCTGTGGGTTGAACACAGAGTTGTAGACTACACTGGAGTATTTAGAATAGAATAGTTCCAGTTGGAAGGGACCTACAACGATCATCTAGTCCAACTGCTTGACCACTCCAGGGCTGACCAAGTTAAAGCGTGTTATTAAGGGCATTGTCCAAATGCCCCTTAAACAGATAGGCATGGGGCATCGACCACTTGTCTAGGAAGCCTCTTCCAGTATTTCACCACCCTCAAAGAAATGGTTCCTCACGTTCAGTCTAAACCTCCCCTGCTGCAGCTTTGAGCCATTTCCACGCATCCTGTCGCTGGATCCCAGGGAGAAGAGATCAGCTCGTCCCTTTCCACTTCCCCTCCTCAGAAAGCTGTAGAGAGCAATGAGGTCGCCCCTCAGCCTCCTTTTCTCCAAACTAGACAAACCCAAAGTCCTCAGCCACTCCTCATAGGACATGCCTTCTGGCCCTCCCATCAGCTTTGTTGCCGTCCTCTGGATGCATTCAAGGACATTCACACCCTTCTTAAATTGTGGGGCCCAGAACTGCACACAGCACTCAAGGTGAGGCTGCACCAGTGCTGAATACAGTGGGATAATCACCTCTTTTGACTGGCTGGTTATGCTGTTTGATGCACCCCAGGATGCAGGTTGCTCTCTTGACTGCCAGGGCACACTGCTGACTCCTATTGAGCCTGCTGTCAGCCAGCACCCCCAGATCCCTTTCTGCAGGGCTGCTCTCCAGCCACTCCTCTCCCAGTTTATACTTATGCTCAGAGTTACTCCATCCCAGGTGCAGAATCCAGCATTTATTCCTGTTAAATTCCATGCCATTATTGGAGCATTGGGCAATCATTCTTTCCAGATCCCTCTGCAAGGCCTCTTGTCCCTCAATAGAATCAACAGCACCTCCCAGTAGTATCATCAAACTAACGGTGCATCCAACTCCTGCATCCAGATCATTGATAAATATACCGAACAGAACTGGCACTAGAATTGAGCCCTGCGGAACACTGCTGGTGACCAGTCACTAGCCAGATGTAACCCCATTCACTACAACCCTTTGAGCCCTGCTGTCCAGCCAGTTCTTCACCCAGTGCACCATGAACCTGCTCATCCCACAGTTTGACAACTTGTCCAGAAGGATGCTGTGAGAGGGAATATTAAAAGCCGTACTAAAATCCAGAAAAACTACATCCACCACCTTCCCTTCCTCCACTAGGCGGGTGACCTTATCATAGAAGGATATCAGATTAGTTAGACAGGGCTTTCCCTTTGTGAACCCACGTTGACTGTGCCTGAGCGTTGCATTGTCCCTGAAACACCTTTCAGCAGCACCCAGTAGGATCTTCTCCGTAATTTTTCAGATGCTAAGGTTAGACTAACAGGTCTGTAGTTTCCTGGGTCTTCCTGGGTTGTATCAGGAATAGTGTGACCAGCAGGAGTAAGGAAGTGATCGTGCCCCTGTACTCGGCGCTGGTGAGGCCGCACCTCGAGTACTGTGTTCAGTTTTGGGCCCCTCACTACAAGAAGGACATTGAGGTGCTGGAGCGTGTCCAGAGAAGGGCAACGANAGTTTAGGAGTCATGGTGGTGTTAGTTGATGGTTGGACCTGATGATCTTAGAGGTCTTTTCCAACCTTAATGATTCTATGATTCTATGATTCCCTCAAGCCCTTCTGGTAAATGGGAATAACGTTGGGCAGCTTCCAGTCAGCAGGGCCCTCCCCAGACTCCCAAGACCTTTGGTAGATGATTGAGAGGGGTCCTGCTGTAACATCCACTACCTCCTCCAGTATTCTGGGATGAATCCCACCAGGCCGCATGGACTCACAAAGATTCAACTGATACAACCAGTCATCTACAATTTCAGTGTCCACAAATGGGAAGTCACTGCTCCCACATGTCCTCCAACTCAGCGGACTGGGCAGCCCAAGGTCTATCAGTATTATTAAAGACTGAGGCAAAAAAAGAAAAACCATTACATGCCTCTGCCTCTTCTTCATCCTTATTTGTCAGGTGACTACCTTCATCAACTATTGGTCCAATATTTTCCTTAGATCTCCTCTTGCTCTTAACATACTCAAAAAAGAATTTTTGTTATCTGACCCAACACTGGCCAGTTTCAACTCTAGCTGACCTTTGTTTGGCCTTTCGTGTTTTCTCCTTACACATGTGAACCACAGCCCTGTAATCTTCCTGTGAAGCCTGATCTCACTTCCAGAGATCATACAATTTCTTTTCTGCCTGAGTTCCAAAAGGGGTTACCTGTTCAGCCAAGCTGGTCTTCTGCCCTGCTTGCCTGACTTTCAGCACAATGGGATTGCCTGCTCCTGTGGTTCTAAAAGGTGGTTCTTAAAAACTGACCAGCTCTCATAGATCCCTAAGCCCTCAAAAGCAAATTCCCAGGGGACACTGCTAACAAGCTCCCTGAGTAGCTTAAAGTTTGCTCTCTTGAAATCCAGGGTTTTCTGTCCTTTTCTCTCATTACACCAAAAAATTTAAACTTAACCATTTCATGATCACAGTGGCCAAGACAGCCACCTACCATCACACCTCCCATGAGTCCTTCTCTATTCACAAACACCAAGTCTAAGAGGGCATCTTTCCTAGCTGGCTCACTGAATACAAGAAATTATCTTCAACATAGTTCTGGAATTTCCCAGACTTGCTTGTCACAGCAGTCTGGTATTCCCAGCTGACGTCTGGGAAGTTGAAATCTCCCATAAGGACAAGGGCTACCAATCCAGAGATTTCTCCTAATGGCCTACAGATTAAATCATCAGTGCTTACATCCTGCCTAAGTGAACAATAGTAG
>WAAD01031991.1:0-12290 GCA_013389945.1 Fregata magnificens
TTCTCACCACCAACTGTCTGACGCCCAGCCAGTCCTGAGTGGTGTTCCCCGCCCCCCTCCCCCCAATCTCCACCCCCAGTTCTATTGCTGAGCATGATGTTACATGGTCTGGAATATCCCTTTGGTCAGTTGGGGTCAGCTGTCNGGACAACGTAGAAAGAAAATGTAAAAAGTGATCGGGAACAAGAAACACAGTAATATTAAAAAAACAGGGACAGGGAGATGGATAGAAGGAACCATAATAAAATTTTAAAAGCAACGGGGTACAAGAAACACGGGAAGGAATTAAAAAATAGGGATAGGGCGATGGATAGAAGGAAACATAGAAAGACAATTTAAAAAGCAATGGGGTACAGGACAGAGGGAGGAATTAAAAAATAGGGAGAGGGAGCTGCAGAGAGGGAAGCACAGAAAAAAATTAATAGGTGAAGCGTCCAGGGCAGAGTTGGCAGAAGAGTAACAAGTTTTGGGGAGCCAGACAGGTAGGTGGGCCAGCAGAGAGAGAGACAGAAGCAGGGACAGGCAGGGAGGCAGCAGAGATCTGGGGCAGGACAGGCAGAGATCTGAGGCAGGGCAAGCAGAGATGGACCGGGACGCAAATGAGAGCACATGCGACTCGCCACAGCTCCTCGCACCGGCAGGAGACCTTCACTGCCCAAATGCTTTTCTCCCTGTTTTGGTGCTAGGTGCCTCGGCGCTGCTCCACTGTGAGGCTTTCCAACAGCTCACAAACGCAGCTGATGGAGGCACCGAGCTCCCAGCACCGTGTGCTGGTGGTGCGCTCTGATGGGGACGGCTCGGAAGGATCCTTCCTCACTGCAGGCACTGGTCATTCCTTCCTGGAGGCACCTGCCTGCGGGACCCCCTTGGATTCCCTCCTCAGCCAGTTCACCTTTGTCAGCTCCCTCAGGCAGACGTGCCTGGGCAGACCCTTCCCCAGCTAAAGGGAGGAATTTAAAAAATAGGGACAGTGAGCCAGATAGAGGGAGACATAGAACTAAAACTTAAAAAGCAATGGAGTACAGGACAGATAGGAACACATTAAGAAATAAAGACAGGGAGACAGGTAGGGGGATCCATAGCAAGAGAAACTAGAAAGCGGCAGGGTACAGGAAACATAGGAAAGAATTTTAAAATAGGGACAGGGAGGAAGATAGAGGGAGAAATAGAAAGAAAAGTGAAAAAGCGACGGGGTACAATTCACACAGGCGAGAATTAAAAAATAAGGCCAGGGAGCTGGCGAGAGAGAGACATATGATAAAGAAACTTTTAACAACCAACGGGGTAAAGGAAAGAGCAAGAAGAAATAAAATCTGGGAAAAGGGAGCCAAATAAAGGGAGGTGTAGAAAGAAAGTTTGAAAAGCGATGAGGTACAGAGCAGAGGGAGGTATTAAAAAATAGGGTCAGGGAGCCAGATGGGGGAGATATGGAAATGAAACGTAAAAAGTAATGGGGTACAAGGCAGTGTGGAAAAACAGAAAAATAGGGGGAGGGAGCCATACAGGTAGGTGGGCAGGCAGAGAGGGAGACGGAGGAAGGGAGGTAGACAGACAGACAGACATCTGGAGAAGGGTGGCAGAGATGGGCCAGGATGCAGAGGAGCGGACACATGACTCACCGCATCTCCTGGTGCCAGCAAGAGACCTTCACTGCCCCGAGGCTCCTTGCTCTGCCTCCGCCCCTTCTTCTTCTGCAGTGCAGCCTGCCCGACCCTCACCCATTCAGCAGCGCGCAGTGGACACCTCTGCTCCTCATCCGCAAGGCTTCCTGGATACATAGCGGCTCACGCACGTAGCCCATGGAGGCACTGAGCTCCCAGCACTGTGTGCTGGTGACTGCTCTGTTGGGGATGGCTCGGAGGGATCCTTCCTTGCTGCAGGCACCTTGGATTCCCTCTGCAGCCAGTTCCCCTTTATCAGCTTCCTCAGGTAGGCATGCCCAGGCAGCCCCCTTCCCAGCTAGAGCCCCTTCCACAGCAGGGCCAGCCCCATCCTCAGCCCCACCGGCCACGCCTGGGGCTGCCCCAGCTCCAGCCCCAACTGAAGACTATGGGGAACAGGGGCCACTGCCAAAGCCCCACAGCACTTCACCCCCTCCCCTGTACCTGTCCACGGCCATGAGCTCTGCACCCAGGGGCTGCAAACACATCCAGGGGCACAGAGGGGGCAGGAAAAGTTTATTCATTAGTGCACATAAGAAATCCTGGCAGTGAGTTGGCTGCAAGGCTCAGTGCCCAAATGCAGCAGGAGAGAGGGAGAAAAGGGAAGAGAAAAGCAGGAGGAAGAACAGAGGGACATAGAGAAGGGGTGTGGGACACGGAGCCAGAAAATGGGAGGCTGCAAACAAGAGAGGGATGGGGAGCAGGACAACTGTGTGGAGAGAGGAGAGCAGAGAGATTGTGGAAAAAAAAAAACAGGGACAGAGAGATGGAGGAATAAATAAGAGAGACAGGGAGCAGGAGAGAGAGGCAGAAGAGACCAGCAGGACAACAAGATGGAGACAAGGGATGCGGAAAAATTCTAAGTGATAGGGGAAAAGAAACATAGGCAAGAAACAAAAAAAATAGAAGCAGGAAGCCAGATAGAGGTAGACATAGAAGGAAAATTTTGAAAAGCAACAGGGTACAAGAAACATAGGCAAGAACTAACAAAGAGGGACAGGGAGATAGAAAGAGGGAGATGTAGAAAGAAAATTTTGAAAGCGACAGGATACAAGAATCGTACAGGGGAAAAAAAAGCTACATGGAGCTGCATAGAGGGAGACAGAGGAAGAAAATTTGAAAAGTGATGGGGTACAAGAAACACTGGCAAGAAATTAAGATTAGGTCAGGGAGACTGAGGGAAAGGTATCAAGAAAATTTTAAAAGCGACTGGGTTCGAGAAACATATGCAAGAATTAAAAAGATAGGGACAGGGAGCTTGATAGAAGGAAACTGTGCTGGGCTGACCTTGGCTGGCTGCCAGGTGCCCACCAAGCTGCTCTATTACTCCCCCTCCTCAACAACACAGGGGGAGAAAATACAACAAAAAAACTTGTAGGGTGAGATAAGGACAAAGAGATCACTCACCAATTACTGTCACAGGCAAAACCAGACTCAACTTGGGGAAATTAATTTCATTTATTGTCAATCAAAATCAGAGTAGGATAATGAGAAATAGGAACAAATGTAAAAAAGACCTTCCCCCCCTGCCACTCTTTGTTTCTGGGCTCATTTTCACTCCTGACTTCTCTACATCCTACCCCCGAGTAATGCAGGGGGCACAGGGAGCAGGGGTTGCAGTCAGTTCATTGAATGTTGTCTCTGCTGCTTCTTCTTCCTTGTGCTCTTTTTCTGCTCCAGTGTGGGGTCCCTCCCACACCCACAGGTGCTGACAGGAGCCTGCTCCAGCACAAGCTCTCCACCAGGTCGCAGCTTCCTTCAGGCACATCCACCTGCTGTGGTGTGGGGTCCTCCACAGGCTGCAGGTGCATGTCTGCTCCACCATGGACCTCCATGGGCTGCAGGGGGACAGCCTGCCTCACCGTGGTCTTCACCACAGGCTGCAGGGGAATCTCTGCTCTGGTGCCTGGAGCGCCTCCTCCCCCTCCTCCTTCACTGACCTTGGTGTCTGCAGGGCTACTTCACACTCATATTTTCTCTATCCCGGCTTCTGCGCAGCATTTTGTACCCCTTCTTAAACGTTCATCACAGAGGCGCTACCAGTGTTGCTGATGGGCCTGGCTTTGAACAGCAGCAGATCTGTCTTGGAGCTGGAACTGGCTATGCCCAACATGGGGGCAACTCCTGGCCTCTTCTCATAGAACCTGCTCCTGCCCTGCCCCAGCTAACAAAACCTTGCCATGTAAATCCGATACAACAGCGATCAGCGACAGGGCAGAAAAGGGGGATTGAAAAATAGGGAAAAGGAGCCACAGAGAGAGAGGCACAGGGTGGGGGGGAACTAGCGACAGGGAACGAGACTGAGAGAGATGGGCCACAGCGCAGAGAGGGAGGATTTTAAAAAGGGGACTGAGGTGGACGGAGATAAACTGAGAAATACCAAAAAACCTTGACCAGCTGAAGGGGAGAGACACAGGAATTAAAGAATAGGGACAGGGAGCCAGATGGAGAGAGAACGATAAAGATGAAAATGGGCTATGGGACAGAGAGGGAAGAAATTAAAACGTAGGGACAGGGACCTGGAACAAGAGAATCCAAGAAAGAAAAATAGCTAGAATACAGGGCAGAGAGAGTGGAATTGAAAAATAGGGTCATGGAGCCAGACAGAGAGAGGTGGGGGGGTGGGAATGGTGAAGGGCTAAAGGGCAGACCAGGAGAAATTTTAAAAATTGGGATAGGAAGAGACAGACAGACACATGGAGAAAGACAAACGGTGATGGGCTACAGGACAGAGAGGATGAAAAAAAAAAAGAGGGACAGGGAACAGGACAGAAGTGCAGAGAAAAAAAGAAAGCAGAGAGGTAGAATGACAGAGAAAGAGGGGGAGTTGGAAAATGAGAGAGGGAGAGCTGCAGGAGAGCGAAAAAAGTGACAGCAGTGAGAGAAAGAGAAGGGGGGGGCAGGGCAGGACCGGGATGCAGAAGAGGGATGACACGGCCCCAAGGGTCCAGGGCTCACCGCAGCTCCTGCTCTCAGAGCTGCTGGGAGAATTTGACAGTTTGGATGCATCTTTGTATCTCTCTCTCTCTCTCTCTCTCTCCCCCCCACTTCCTCCTCTGTACCTCCGGTCACATGACTGCCATCCACTAAAAGATTAGATTGGTGTCTTACAGCTCTTACACTATGAGGCTTCCCAGATACATAGCCTCACACATGCACGCAGTACATGGCCATACTGTGCTTTTGGGGACGCATACAGACCCTGCGGTGCATGCTGGTGATGGGATCTGCTGAGGACCTCACTAAGAGAGATCCTTCCTCACCTGGAGAGGCAGGCTGACTCCTGCCTGCAGCTGGATCCTCTTTCTTTTATTCTTCAGCTGCTTTACCTTTTTCTGGCCTCTCCAGCTTCAGCTGCGGCAGCTCCTGTCCACAGCCAGTAAGTGTCCAGCTGTCCCTTTTCACCCATGCCACTAGGAGAATGAGGCCAAAGGCAACCCACACAAACCTGAGCCAGATGCAGTCAACAACATCCCCGGAGAGGAACCAACAACCGAGTCCTCAGTGCTGCCTCTGGGAGAGGGAAAGAAGCAGCAACTGTTATCCACAGTGATGACTGTAGCTCTCCTCAGGCAAGAACCCCTCCTTCTGCAGGAGCTGCTGGAGACGCCACTCTCTTCCCCAAACTGATGCTAATGGCACCTGCATTTATGGAGAATAAAGCATATTCAAGGGCCAGCTTGCTGCCCTGAGGACAGGGTTTGAGTGCAGTCTGTGGCTACAGGACAGGCTTCAGGGAAGGTCCTGGAGCCGGAGGCAGCTGCATGGGCTGAGCGTGGCTGGAGGAGTTTTGTTGAGTTGGGGAGGCACCCAGCACCTTTTCCAGGGGGTGGGAAGGTCTCCAGGTACCCAGAGGGGTGGGGACAGCCATCTCCTGCCCCTCTTCCTGCTTCCTCTCCATCAGCTCTCAGAAAATCCCTGGGACCTGCCCTGATGGGCCCTGACTCCAGCTGACCATCAGCCTGTTGCACTGGTGGGTTGGAAACATCCTTGCAGCTCATCGGCAGACTCAGGCAGGCATGCCCCAGCAGCACCATCCCCTGGGGCTGCAGCCCTTCTACACAAAGGAGCCATCACCATCAGCCTCACTGGTCCCTCCTGGGGTTCCTGCAGCCCCAGCCCACAGCTGCAGCCATGGCCCCTGATATCTAGTGTGTAATCTGCTCCCCTAGACTCCATGACAGCCACTCACCAAGTACAAAGAACTACAAACAGCCATGACTGCAAAGCAGACAGCAAGTGTTTATTCATTAATGCGTATAAAGTCACATGAGTGAATCTGCTCTGGGGCTCGGTGCCTGTACACTCACCGTTTCCTGGGACAACTCGGCAGTTGCTACTGGAGCAGCAGATAGAGAAAACAAAAGTACAGCGATGGGGAGCAGGACAGAGGAACAGAAAGAGAAAAATAAAATGAGGGAGAAGGACTGGGGAGCAGAGAAAGAAAAGTACAGGGAAAAGGACAGTGAGATGGATACATCAATTAAAAAAAGGGATGAGAAGCCCTGCAGGGACATGGCAGAAGAAGAACAGGGTCAGGGAGCAGGACAGCAGGAAAGAGAGAGAAAGTGATGAGTGGGGAGCAGAATAGACAGATCAAGAGAGAAAATGAATGAAAGGAGTAAGGGAGGGAAGGAGAGAAGGAGACCGGGAACAAGCCAGAGGGATTGAGGAAAAGAGAGAGACACAGATCAGGACAAAGAGGGGGAGAAAGAAAAACCAGCGCTGGGCTGCAGAATGAGAAAAAAAGGCCAGGGAGCAGGACAGAGGGGAATAATGGGACAGCGAGCTGGGCAGGGGGGTATAGTGAGAAACGATGGGACAGGCAGCGGTATGGAGATACACAGACAAAAAGTTAGGGGGAGGATGGAGGACAGAGAGAATAAGAGAAAAGGGACAGGGAGCGGGGCAAAGATGGAGAAAGAAACATTAGAGACAGAGAGAGGAGGAGAGGGACAGGACCAAGACAGAGAGATGGAGAAAGAAAGAAAAAAAACAGTGATGGGTAGCAGGCCAGAGGGACAAGGAAAGACGGGAGGAAGGACAGAGAGATACAGAAAACAGGTGAGGGACAGGGAGCCAGAAAGGGAGATAATACAAAAGAGAAGGGGACAGGGAGCACAGCACTGGGGGAGAGAGCAAATGAGAGCAACAGAGAGAAAGACAGACAGGTGGAGCATGAGAGAAAACAGGGACAGAGAGCAAGACAGAGAGGTGAAGCAATAAATAATGGGGACAGGGAGCAGGACAAAGGAAGAGAGGCAGCGAGAGGGACAGGCAAGACAACAGATACTTGGAGAAAGGAAAAGAAAGGGAACAGCACAGAGGGTCACAGATTGGGGATAATAAGATTGGGGAGCAGAGAGAAAAAGGCACAGGGAAAAGGACAGAGATGGAGAAAACAAAGACTGGAGGCAGAACAAAGGGCAAGATTGACAAGGACAGGGAGCAGGACAAAGGGATGGAGGAGGAAGTAACAGTGATGGGCAGCAGGATAGAGGAAAAGAGAGAAAAAGAGCAAGAGGAGGAGAATGACAGAAGGATGTAGAAAGACCAGGGCACGTAAAAGGAAGGGTTGGGGGACACACGCATCAGAAGAGTAGAAAGAAAAAGAGAGGGATGGGGAGCAAGGCAGTGTGATAGAGACGAAGGGAGGGAGGGAGTGGGATGCAAGGATACAGAAAAGCAGAGGTACACAGGGAAGAGGAAAGAATGACAGGAGGATGGGGAGCGGGGAACAGATGGAGAACAAAAAAATTGTGATGGGCAGAAGAACAGAAATAGAATGAAAAAAGTACTTCTAGGGAACAGGACAGAGGGATAGAGCAAGAGGAAAAAATCAACAGGGAGAAGGATGGGTAACACACAGCAGGACTGTGTGTTACCAGGACACTGGGAGAGTGAGAGGGAGGGAACACAGAGCAGGACAGAGGGATGAAGAGAGAAAAAAAAATAGGGACAGGAAGAAAAGCAGAGTAACCAAGAGAGGAAAAAAAAACCCAGAATGGGAACTGGACGGAGATGGGCAGCAGGACAGAGAGATGGAGAAAGAAAAAACAGGGATAAGGACAGGGAGAGAGGGATAGAGAGGCAAAAAGAGGGACGGGGATTGGGACAGTGGGATATAAACAGAGAAGAGGGACAGGGAGCGGGACACAAGATTGCAGAGAGAGAGGTCTATGGCAGGTGCACCCGTCCTTACAGAGACCAGGGCTTTCCGACTGTTGAAGCAGAGCAGCTGCTGCTGCCTCTCGTGCCCTTACTTTCGCACCTTTACTGGGCCAACAGATGGAGCCCTTGGCTAATAGGCAACGGAAATCACCACAGATCAGATTCAACTAGGGTATAAACAGGGCCCTGCCAGGGGACCTGTTGAGCCAGTCCTCCTCAGAGCAGCAGGTCTGCAGTCGGGAACTCTCCCCTTGGGTCGGGACGCCACCTAAGGCAACTCCTCGAGGTTGAGAGCCCTCATCTTCTTAGGTGAGCGATTGCGCATTTTGGATAAAACCCTCAAGAATTCTTAGGTAGGCTGGGTAGTAATAGTTCCCACATGACATTCTAAACCTGTGATTAATTAATGTTCATTGGAGTATCAAAGCACTTCGGGTTGGAATAAATTTTATTTTGGGTTATATCATCTGCCTAATTTGACTTTGTGCACTTCCATGACAAGGTCCAGGAAAGAATGACAGAGAGAAAAAGAGGGGGGTGGGGAGCAGGTCAGAGAGCTGGAGAAAGTAAAAATACTGCTGGGGAGCAGGACAGGAGGATAGAGCTGAAAGAGATGAATGGAAGCAGGGCAGCGGGATGCAGACAGCAAAAATTATGATAGGCAACAGGACAGAGAGATTGACAGAGAAGTAAGGGACAGGGAGCAGGACAGAGGAATGGAAGGAAAAAATACTGATGAGCAACAGGACAAAGGGATGCAGAGAAAAAGAAGGACGGAAAAGGAAGGAGGGAGAGAGTGAGAAAGATGGAGACAGAGCGCTGGACATGGAGAGACAGAAAGCAGGACAAGGAACAGGACAGAGGGACTGGGGGCAGGGGAAGGCAGGGGAACCAGATGGAGATTAAGACAAAGAGGTAGAGAAGGAAAAACCAGTGATGGGCTGCTGGACAGAGATGGAGGAAGAAAAAGTTGGGCCAGAGTAGGGAAGAGAGAAAGGAGAAAAGGAACAGCTGGCTGGACAGGGGGATATAACTAGAAACAATGAGAGAGGCACTGGGACAGAGGGGTAAAGGCAGAATAACAAGGGAGAGGAAGCAGGACAGATGGACAGTGAGACAAAAAAAGGGGGAGGGAGCAGGACTGAGAGATGGAGAAAGAAGCATTAGAGGCAGAGGGAAAGAGCACGGAAAATACAGGTTGGAGAAAGGACAGACGGACAGAGAGAGAAAGAGAGTGACAGAACCCAGACAGAGAGCGGGAGAAAGAAAAACCAGTGACAAGCGGCAGGCCAGAGGTGGGGGGGGTAGGAGGAAGGAAGGACAGGAGGAAGGAGAGAGGGATACAGAGAATAAGTGAGGGACAAAGAGCAAGAAAATGGGATATAGAGAAAAAAAGAGGGATGGGGATAGAGACTGGGATAGAGAGCAAGCGAGAGCAACAGGGAGAATGACAGGGAGTTGGATCCAGAGAAAAAACAGGGACCGAAAGCAGGACAGAGAAATGGAAAATTCAGGATGGGGTGCAGGACAGAGGGGTGGCAAGACAACAAGGAATGCAAGGATAACAACAGAGAGCGAGGGAGGGAGAGGGAAGGAGGGACGGGGAGTGACACAGAGGGATGGAGAAAGAAAGAGAGGGATGGGGAGCAGGGCAGAGAAATGGAGAAAGAAAATAGAGTGATGGGGAGCATGACAGAGGACTAGAAAGAGAAAAATAAGACAAGGGAGAAGACCGAGAAGCAGAGAGAGAAAGAAAGGTCGAGAGAAAATGTCAGAGAGGTAGAGAAATCAAGAAAAATAGGGACAAGGAGCCCTGCAGAGAGAAGGAGCAAGAAAATGTAGGGTTAGTGAGCAGGACAGAGGGATAGAGAGATTGGGGGGGTGGGGGGGAGGGCAGGAAGGAAGAAGAAAGGAGGGACAAAGACGGTAACAGGGCACAGGACATACAGAGAGAGAAAAAGGACAGGAAACAGGACAAAGGGATTGAGAAATAAATAAAGGGTCAGATCTGTACAAAGAGACCAAGAAGGAAAAAAGAAACAGCAATGGGCTAGAGGACAGAGACCAGAGGAAGAGAAAAAAGGGCCAGGGAGGAGGACAGAGGAGGAGAGAAAGGAAAAAAGGGAGAACCAGCTGGATGGGGAGGTATACCAAGAAACAGCGGGACAGGCAGCAGGACAGAGGGACAGTGAGAGGAAACAAGGGGTAGGGAGCAGGACAGAGGTGGAGAAAGAAGCATTGAGGCAAAAGGATAGAGAAAAAGACAGAAGGATGGGGGATGATAGAGATGGGGGAAAAAGAAGGACAAGGAGCAGGACACAGACTGTCAGAGAAAGACAGGGACAGGCAGCAAGACGAGGTGATACAGAGAGAAAAAAGAGGGACAAGGAGGCAGGACAAAGTGAAAGACAGGCAAAAATAAGAGACAGGCAGCAGGACAAAGATGGAGGGGGAAAAAGCCTAGGATGGGCAGCAGGACAGATAGATGGAGAAGGAAAAAACCAGCACTGGGCTGCAGGACAGAGATGGACTGAGAAAAAACAGTGACAGGGAACAGGACAGAGTGACAGAGAACAAAAAAACCAAAGAGGAAAGAGGGCAGAGAAATGGGGAGAAAGGCAAGCAGAAGGACAGAGAACACAAGAGAGGGGTGGGGGGCATAGGGAGCATGACAGAGAGATGGAGCAAGAAAGGAAAAAAGGGCGGGAGGCAGGAAAAAGGGAAGGAGAGACAAGGACAGGGAGCAGGACAAAAGGATGGAAGAGGAAAAAAAAAATAGCAATGGGCTGCAGGACAGAGATGGAGGAATTAAAAACACACAGGGAGCATGACAGAGTGGCAGAGAAAGGAAAAAAGGGACAGAGCAGGACAGCACTGGAGGAAAAAACAACTGTGACGGGCAGGGGAAGAAAGAGACATGGAGAAAGAAAAAATACTGAGGAAGAGAGAAAGGAAAGAAGGGACAGACAGCTGGACAGGGGGATACAAATAGAAAGGATGTGAGAGGGAATGGGACAGAGAGAAAAAGACAGAAAAGATAGCCAAAGGAAGCAGGGCAGAGGGACAGCAAGAGAAAAAAGCAAGGGACAGGGATCTGGACAGAGATGAAGAAAAAAGCAGCAGGGACAGAGGAAAAGAGACAGAAAGAGCCACAGGGCAGAAAAGGAAAAATCAGGGCAGCAGCAGGATGGAGATGGAGGAAAAAAACCTGGGATGGCAAAAGAACAGAGAGGAATGAATATGGGTAGGGAATGGGACAAAGAGATATAGCGAGAAATGATGAGACAAGAAGCAAGACAGAGCAACAGACAAGAATAACGACAATGAGAGAGAGAAAGATAGACCTTGAGAAGCACAGGGGATTTGAGAAAGAAAAAGAGGTATTAGGAGCCCTGCAGAGAGACGGAAGATGAAAAAAATGGGGCAGGAAGCAGCACAAAGGGTCAGAGAAAGAGATGAACAGGAAGGAGGACAGGGACGGTGAGATACAGAATGGAAAAAAAAAAGTGACAGCGAGCAAGACAAAGGGATAGAAAGAGAAGGAAGGAAGGAAGGAAGTAGAGAGATAGGAAGGCAGGGGCACAGAGCAGCACGTACAGGCGCAGAGAGGAAAAGGATGCCTGGGAACAGGCCAGAGAAATTGTGGGGGGAAAAAAGAGAAGGATGCAGATCGGGACAAAGAGATGGAAAAGGAAAAGACAGCAATGGGTGCAGGACAGAGGATAAAAAAAAAAAAAAAGAGGGGGAGAGGGAGCAGGACCAAAGNTACAGCTCTTACACTATGAGGCTTCCCAGATATGTAGCCTCGCACACACACACACTACATGGCCGTACTGTGCTTTTGGTTATGCATACAGACCCTGCGGTGCACATTGGTGATCAGGTCTGCTGAGGACTACACTAAGAGGGATCCTGCCTCAGCCGGAGAGGCAGGCTCTCTCTTGCCTGCAGTAGGAGGCAGCTGCCAGCCAGATGGCATTCGATTTCTTTTTCTTTACCTTTTTCTGGCCTCTCCAGCTTCAGCTGCAGCAGCTCCTGTCCACAGCCAGGAAGTGTCCAGCTGTCCCTTTTCACCCCCACACCGCAAGGAGAGGGAGGCTGGGCAGAGACAACCCACGCAAGCCTGAGACAGGTACAGTCAACAGCATCCCCAAGGGAGGAACAGACAAACGCATCCTCAGTGCAGCCTCTGGGAGCAGGAAAGAAGCAGCAGTGACCATTATTACCATAGATGGCCCCTGGGTGAAGCCTGTCCTTCCACAGAGACTTCTGGAGATGCTGCTGTTTCCCCACACTGCTGCTAATGGCACCCGCGTGGAAGAAGAATCCAGCGTGTTTGACGGCCAGCTTGTGGCCTTCACGAGAGGGCTTGGCGGCAGCCTGGGGCTACATGACAGGCTTCAGGGAAGGTGCTGGAGCTGGCAGCGGTTGCACAGGGCAAGTGGGGCCATAGGAGGC
>WAAD01031992.1:0-21486 GCA_013389945.1 Fregata magnificens
CATTGAACTACTTGCATGCCAGATGTTTTGTGGGACAGACAATTATTCCCCAAATTTGTTACTGCCTGCAACTCTGAGTTGCACTGTAGCTAGCAAAACTGTGTTAAATGCATGGGTTTGAAATGTGCTGGAAGAAAAGAGTAAAGTTAGACAGCAATAAAGTTGTAGTACTTTCCCCCTTCTCAGATGACATGGAGATCAAGCAAACATTGTTTCATAAAATAATCTTAATAGCTTGTTTCAGAGAAGTGGAGTCAAAAATGAAATTTACTCAGGAGATGTTCTGATAATGATGACGTTAGCTGACAATCAAGGTTCACATTTTCCAGGAAACGTCTCTAGTAAAAGAAGGTGTGAAGAGGTGCTGATAATCTCTAGTATAATTAGGAGAAGAAATTGTTCCAGGAATTTGATTAAAATAGAGCTTTTTCTTTTTTTTAGACCAAGGAATTGTGAACTGCCCAGAACTGTAAAAAAACCCCACTTTATGTAGGTATACTTCAGTGAAATCAGAGTAAATAACTAAGCTTTGTGTCACTAGACAGCAGGCAAGACATTTCGCTTCTGGTAACAGAGGAACCTCAACACTCTAGGGAACCGTAAGTAACATAAAAACTTCAGTTGAACAAACACACAATTCATTTCACTGGCTATCTAATGGAGCAAGACAAAGGAGTGATGGAAATGTAATATCAGTTGACTCTGAAAATCTGGATCCAGCTTATAAACACAGAACTGCTTTAAGCATTCTTATGTTGAATTTGGATTTTGTAGCAGGAATATCAATCTAAAAATTGGACAAAATAAATGAATAGGCCCCAAACCAGCAATGCACTTAAACCAGTACATCACTTGAAGTGAAACAGGAGTATCTCAAATATTTAAAATTGTCATTCAAGATAATCCATCTATGTCTATCAATGTGATATAGCATCTGGATCCCAATTAAAGTGAAAACCATGTGTGCAGCTGTTGCTTTCATGCTTTCATCTGTCACCTCAGCATTGATCCATGTGGTGGGTTGGCCTGGCTGGACGCCAGGTGCCCACCAAAGCCGCTCTGTCACTCCCCCTCCTCAACTGGACAGGGGAAAGAAAATATAATGAAAGGCTCATGGGTCGAGGTAAGGACAGGGAGAGATCACTCACCAGTTACCATCACAGGCAAAACAGACTCAACTTGGGAAAATTACTTTAATTTATTGCCAATCAAATCAGAGTAGGATAATGAGAAATAACACACACCCCCAGATCTTAAAACACCTTCCCCCCTGCCACCCCTTCTTGCCGGGCTTAACTTTGCACCTGATTTGTCTACCTCCTCCCCCTGAGCAGCACAGGGGGATGGGGAATGGGGGTTGTGGTCAGTTCATCACATGCTGTTTCTGCCGCTCCTTCCTCCTCAGGGGAGGACTCCTCACACTCTTCCCCTGCTCCACTGTGGGGCCCCACCCATGGGAGACAGTCCTCCATGATCTTCTCCAATGTGGGTCCTTCCCACAGGCTGCAGTTCTTCATGAACTGCTCCAGCGTGGGTCCCTTCCACGGGGTGTAGTGCTTCAGGAACAGACTGCTCCAGCGTGGGTCCCCCATGGGGTCACAAGTCCTGCCAGAAAACCTGCTCCAGCGTGGGGTCCTCTCACTCCACGGGGCCACAGGTCCTGCAGGGACCCTGCTCCAGCACGGGCTTCCCAAGGGGTCACAGCCTCCTTCGGGCATCCACCTGCTGCGGCGTGGGGTCCTCCGTGGGCTGCAGGTGGATATCTGCTCCACCATGGACCTCCATGGGCTGCAGGGGGACAGCCTGCCTCACCATGGTCTTCCCCATGGGCTGCAGGGGAATCTCTGCTCCGGCGCCTGGAGCACCTCCTCCCCCTCCTTCTTCACTGACCTTGGTGTCTGCAGAGTTGTTCCTCTCACATACTCTCACTCCTCTCTCCAGCTGCAATTGCACAGGGTTTTTTTTTTCCCCTTCTTAACTATGTTATCCCAGAGGTGCTACCACCGTCGCTGATGGGCTCAGCCTTGGCCAGCGGCGGGTCCGTCTTGGAGCCATCTGGCATTGACTTTATCAAACATGTGGGAGGCTCCTGGGACCTTCTCACAGAAGCCACCCCTGTAGCCCCCCCACTACCAAAACCTTGCCATGCAAATCCAATACAATCCAGTCCAGTTCTAAAGTAGGTTATAAAACAGGAATGACTAAGTCCTGGTTTATCATATCCTTTTCAACTTCTAAATAGGTCTTCTCAGTAGCAGGTGAAAAAGATGACTTTGCTTCCTTTTTAAAATTTATTTTTGCTCCTAAAACTGCAAATCCACAAACTCAATTTTCCATGTGAAAGTCAAGCCAGGTTAATTTTTTCTCTTGCAAAGACAGTAATAAAGAATCTGTAATTGGCACTTTGCTGCTGAATCTGTAAGTGATGTGGGAGCAGGGGCAGAATCCAGCTCATATTGCTGTAGGTGAGCTGGCACTGCTGAGTTGCTTATAATTTATTTCAGTCAGCAAAGACGACAGATACAAATCTGCATGTGCACAGGAAAGGTGGCTTGAGTCAGAGCAGGCCATTTTGTTCAAAGACAATTTTAAGTGTAAAACTACATTTTATTATGCTCCTAGAAGGGGAAGAGAAAAATACTATAATGTTTATATTGTTGTATAAATCAAATGCATGGCTGCAGTTTGAATGTGGTGGTCTAACTTTTAAACTTAATCTTGGAAAAAAAGATAAAGGAGATACTGAATTCAGCTGACAGAGAGATAAATATGAAATTAGCTGCATGGAAAAAAATCCGTCATGGAGACAGGAGTAAAAAAAGTAGGAAAAGTGAAATGACTTAAATGGTGAGATTCCAATAAGCACTTATTCTGCAGCCCTAATGTCACTCTCTTTTGCTATAAATGTAAGAAGACTTTCTGCTTTTTTAAAATTTGGTTTTTTTTTTTTTATTCCCATGTGGAGAGAAGGAAATGTGAAATGTTGAAAATTTTAATTGCATGAGGAAATTTATGTCCATTTCATTTTTATCTTAGATTTGATTTTATGAATAAAATTATCTGAACTTTCCATTTTTTTTAAGAAATCATTGGGTTTTTTTGCTGAGCACTCTGTATGCCAAAATTTCTCTGCTGGCACCATGTTGCATAATGCCCTGTGGACCTATTTCTATTGGCATGGACAGGGGAAATGTGGGTGTGCTCAGTGTCCAACCACCACATGCTAAGACAGGATCAGAAATGGCTGCTATATATATTCAATGAAAGTAAGACTGATTTAAATTGTGATACAGTCCTTGTCTCACTTGCATCTGAAGAGCTGCAGAAAGCCCCAACAAATGTAATAAACAGAGTCAAACCGATTAAATACTGTCAAAGGACAACATCTATGCAGAAGCCTAATTTCTTGACTGATCAAAAATTAATGCAATTGGAACTGTTCCAAGAACTGAACATAAATCTTGATCTCTGCCTTGAACCAGGAAGTCGATCCAGTTGTCTAATTCAGTACCTTGTCTTAAACAGCAGTCTGTATTCATCAGTGCGTGTAGGACATCCATTATATCAGAAGTTTTCCTAATACCGATCAGCTGGAAGGTGTTCTATGCCTGCAAGTGGAAAATTTACACCCCTTCTAAACTGTTCCTGATTTTGTGATGTAACTTTGTATGTTCTCATTATCTACCTTGTATTAGATGAGGAAGAAATAACTCAGAAGGGATATTAACTATATAGACTAAGAAATAAGGTAGACATTATTTATGTATTTCAGTAGTAGGAGAGATCTGCATTTGTTCTAGAGCTGCAGTTTTTAATTAGTTGTGAAATTTGTAGCTTCTTTCAAACTAACAGCATATTATTACATTCATTTGTAAGGAGACAGAAAATAAAGTTGCTGTTTGTGCTTTGAATACTACTACATCCCTCGTAAGATCCTGGATATTTCCTATAGTTTGAAAGCTTGTTGATATGTCTTGGAACTTGTATGTGCAAGTTCCACATCATTGCCATATCCTGAAAACACTGGGGAGATAAAAAAAGAACAAAAATGTTGTTTCACTTATTTCTCAGTGAAAAGCCATTGGATTTAGGGGTAAATAATTCCTTCTTTTGTTATATCTTTCATAAACCTCTTTTCTGATGTTCAAAAGTGGTAGTAATCGACAGAGTTTTCCCTCAGCAGTTCACACTTGCTTTGGAGGACTTATTTAACTCAGCAAATAATCCATGACACTCTGCTTTTAGAAATTCTTACCTATGCTTTTGGATACAGGAGTGGGTTTCCAACCTATTGATCATGAACCTTGTAAAACAACTTTACTTTCACAAGCCTCTCTTTCCTTCTTTGTCTTCTTTTGAACCATGAGCTCTTTGGGACAGGACCATTTTTTACTGTTTGTTTTTATGGAGAAGTGGGAAGACGTCGTCTGGGGTTATGGGGACTACAGTTCACAGTCATGGTCAAAATGATAAATTTCTGTGGCTTGACCCTTCTGCAGGACACAAGAGCATTCACCACATTACTCATTGCAAGTCAGCAAGGCAATCTGCAGGCTGCACTTATTCATGTCTAAATGGGTGTAATGAGAATAATATTAATAACCAGCACAAACTAGCTTAGGGCACTGGTTTTGGATATGACACCTTTTTACTTAGCTGTGTACATGCTCTCTCACATGATAATCATCCCAAGTAAGTTTTCCTAAAATCACTTTTGTGCATAAATATTGCTACTGTCTGTGGTAAAACTGAATCCTGAGAAATTGCAAGTATCAGAACACGAATCTGTGCCACACAGCACCTACATGGGCCAGCAGTTAAGGAAGATGTGACGGTGACCTCAATTTTGTCTGAAGGAGACATGGCATCAAGATGGGAACACTGGCCTCAGACAAGCATTAAATACTCAATTATGTCATTTTATCATCTTTCCCTTTTGCTGGTGGTGGATGTAGTAAGATCAAATTCAAAGATAACCATCTCTCTTTTCAAACAATAGCAGGACAGAGTCTCAGTGCTTTTATCTGTAAAGCACCGAATCCCTTCGAGAATTGGTTTGAGTCATACAAACAGAAGTCTTCAGAACAAGTATTCTACAGTAGGACATCAATAATTGCTTTGGGTAATTGAACTAAAAAATGGTGAGATTTCACGTGTGGTAACTCAGGCTAAAAGATGAGGGATTGAGCGGCTTGCTCTCTGCCTTGGAGAAAACCAAGCTGTAATGAACCTCATTTAAGCATATGGTAAATTTTGTCTATCACTCAAGCTTCTGCATTTTGTTGTTTTGGGTATTTATATAAGTCTCAGTATACAAAGGTGGTCCTTGGGATAACAAAGAATGGACAAAAGATTGTTATGGGAGGTGCCTTGAGGCATAATGTAGTGCTTAGATTAAAATATATAACCTGGATTCCTGCACAGAAAGGGCAGAGCGTTTCTCCATTTTCTTCTTTTCCATCCTACAAAACATCCATACAGGATATCTGCACTTCCAAGTGTTTGCAGAAGGTGGGTCCTACAGAACTGGATAAGAAAATGCTCTTTAAATATAAGGCCTATGGTAGGAAGCATGGAAAAGATGTGGCATGTTTTATTTCAAACAAACAAACTCTGAAGAAAACTGAGCCTGGTTCTTGCTGCTACCCTTGGTAGTCAGAAAAAGGAATTAAACAGAGTGTGATTGCTGATTATGCTTATGCAGTTTATTGTGAAGGTAAGAGGCTGACAGTTATAGGGTGTCCTCTGCAGGACTGCTCATCCAACTACTTTCTGGTACCCAGTAGTTTAAGAATATGCTGATCTCACAGAGCAATAAATCGGTGACCACCACCACAAAGTGTCTTTTCTTGACCTCATGGTGTTATGATGTGGATTTCTGCCAATAAATCAGAAAAATATCTCATTTCACTTTTTCTTCACTTGGGTGGGAAAGATTTAGCTCTGTTCATTGGATGCAAACAGCTGGCCAGGTTGTAGCCAATCTGCTCTCTGAAGTCTATGCTGACTTTGTTTGCCTAAAACCTTGTATGTGGTGGTGGTGGGGTAATGACTGGTATTTTCTCCATCTCTTCCTCATAAAAACGAGGAATAGGATGCATTCCACAAGTTCCAAACATTTTTTTTTAAAACTTGTCTTTTAATCCCTTATGTTTCAAGCTTTCATATGTGAGGAAATTGTGCATGCAGGCTGTAATGGTCCTCTGGGTTTCTTGGGTTTTGTTACTAAAAAGCCTTGAAAATAAGATAGACAGCACTGAAGAAGAGCTTTTGACTATTCTGAAACTTCCTGTGGAAGTTCTAGTCATTAAAACAGACCAACTCTACATGTTGATAAGGGAAACAGAAAATCTAAAGCTCATCTCTTCAATGGGAAACACACATTTCTTCCACAGCAACTGATAATCTTTGATCTCTCTTGACTTTCTAAGATACACAAAAAAATTGTGTCCAAACATGTGATTCTTTTTCTTCCCTCTAGTTGATCTAATAAAAAATATTACTTATATCCCCAGACAATCATGGCCAGACAGCACTCATTTAAAGGATAAGATCATTATTTAGGGAAGAAACTTCATTTCTGTTGTCATTTTGGACCCTGTTCCATATTTGTTGCTTTTTCGAAACTCCTGTTGGGATTCACAAAACTGTAGGTGTATAAGAATCAGGGAGTATCATGAGAATGAATTTAGTATTGTCATTGCTCTGAATCAATAACTTGTTAAAATTACTTTTAATAGCTCTCCTGATAATGTATAACAACAATAAATTCCAGTGTTTTCAATGCAACACCAAACATTGTGTATCTTTGGCCTTAGGTATAGCTGTTAATGTCATAAACAAATGAGCAAGGTAGATGCATATAATTCAAACCTGTTGATAGCTTCAAGATATTGGTAATTAAAGCAAATGTTCAGTCCGCACTTTCTCTTTTCTTACAAGGAGGAGGCTTTTCTTGGTAATATCCACCATAGTTAAGAATCTGCTGGGAATGCGTCTGTAATATTGACATTCACATTCATTAAACTGAAACTTACTAAAAGATTTTCTTATATGGCAGGATTTTCACCTGAGGTTTTTGAGAAGTGATACGATTTGAAAAGGGCTTTCTGGAATATTTAAGGCCTGCATTCTTAATAGTAGGTTTAGTTTTGTTAAAAATCTGATGAAATCTCTATTGGATATGAATTACAGATGACTTTGATCACAGTGGTGGGAAGTGAAGAAAATGGAAAACAAACGTGCTTTGTTATGTTAAGACACTTATTTTACCCATCCCTTAAGAAAGGACAACAGGGATGTGGCAGATCAGGAAGTAAGACTTCATTCAAACGTAGCACCTGGGATGCCTGGAAATGCCAAGCCTCAGGAAAGCCTCAGACCTTCCTTCCCTAACACTTGATTCTAAATGGAGGGAAACTTCTTCATCAAAACATCAGCCCTCATGATAGTTAGGAATCCACGTGTTATGTCCCTTTCTAGATGCAACCAAATCAGAGCAATTCCTCAAAATCTCCTAGTGTTGCAACTTCCATGTAACACTTCCAACTCATCTGTGAATATATAGACACACTTTCTATCCCAAAGGGTGAATCAAGGTCACTACCTGTGACTACCATAACTGCTCACTGAGAACCTAGCCTTCCTGAAGGGTTTTTAAAGCCCATCAAATTATTTTCTGAGGACATTACATTTGGTTTGCATTCTGTTCCTGCCATTTTATGGAAATGATTGTTACTTAAATGCATTAAGATTTTGTTTTTCATTAACTCATTCATGAGCTGCAAATAGGCATGTGTATCTCATGAGTGTGCCCCAGAGAAGGGAAATAACACACAATAAAGTTTTGACTGAAGCTTTAGCATGAAGCCTGTTTAATCACGAGATACTATTATTATAGTACTATATATTGCATATATAATTAATATAGTACCATATATATACAAGCTTATGCTATGTATTGTATATATATTATACATATATATTTTACACACATATTACTCATATATACTACAACCGTAGTATTATAGTGTCCTGAAGGGATGAAAACTGAAACACTAGTACCTGAATAACACCAGTCCTAATAGTAGTCTACAGGTCTAGAGGTAACCTGAAGCTCATAACAACACGCACCTGAATTTTGCCCTTCAGGCGGAGGTTTTCCGAGTGGTGTCTGGGTCATGGGAGGGCTGGCTAAGAGCCGTGGTGCGGGCTGTTTGAGCAGCAGGTTTTGGCAAAGCAGGCAGGTTTCCTCAGCCTCCCAGGGGAGTGGTACCATGTACTCTGAGAGGTTGACCTTTGCTCTTTGAATGAAGGGAGGTTTTTTTGAAAAGTAGAAACATGGAATTCAACACCAAAATCTCTGTTTTTATCATCAAGGTTATGGCCTTGATTTTTAAAGCCACTTAGCTTGCAACAGTTCTTATAGTCCACAGCTGGACTCTTTATAGATTTTAATTCACTCTAGCTGGACTTTAGTTTTTAAAAACAAGTAGCATACTGGAAACCCAGGTGTAAGACAGTGACATTAGAAATCATTGGATCCCTGTTTTTTTCTTAATACTTGTTTCTCAAAACTGATACACAAGTTAGACATATCCAACAAGGATTAAAACCTAAAATAACAAGAGCCTCCACCACTTCCCTTTCCCCCCTTCATTTTTAAAAGCTGGTTTTGATCTTAACTATATACGTGATTTGAAGAGGTTAAACACATTTCTCTGTGAGTTGCTAAGTCTAGCTGAATTTGTTTTGGAAATGGAAGGGCAAACAGAGATGACCATTTCAGGTCTCTTCCAATTTTGTTTTAAGCAATTTTGGAAGATAGACAATGGTTCAGATCTCTTTGGAAACAGCAGAAAATAAGTACTAAGGCACAGGAATGGCTTTATGGGATGATGAGAGAGGAAGGGGAGAAGTAAGTGTTAATAATGATAATGGCAATTATGAAAAAATGATGATAATAATAGTAAAACCCAGGTTTTTTTGCTTTTTAATTTGTATTAATTAGCTGAAGAAACCACACAACTATAGGGAGAGAGGAATAGTTGATTAGTATGTTTCTCAAGCCAAATTGCAAAAATTAACTAACTTCCTAATAAAGGCTTCCGGTTGACTGAGTGGTGTTATGCTCCTGTTTTCTCTTCTCGATTTTATATGGAAAGTGCTTTTACAACCAGAGTATTTTGGATTCCAGAAAAGCAAAGTAAGTTAAATGAAGGCATTTTTAGTTCCAGGAAGCACATGCCTAAAAGAAGGATGGCATTTTTCAAATCTTTCTTTTTTTACCTTAAGTTGAGATTGGGTGAATATTTGATACTGCTGAGCACCAGAACTTTGATTCAGCAGGCACTTGACAAAACGCCTAATTTTAAGCTATGCATTTACTAACTAAAGATCCAGCTAAGACTTCTGGGTTCCTCATTCAGTTGTTAACCTGATGCAGTCATTTAAGGCAAAAGGTCTTTTGAAATTAGTAGCACTTACCAAATGTTTTACAAATGTTTAGAACATTTTACTGATATTGGCTTTGTCTTACAGGTGTGTGGTGTTTCAAAGCTTCACATCTGTGTAGCTTTCCATAGAAGTACCTTTGCCATCTCTGTACTATGAAATCCTGTCAAAAGAAGTCAGAGTGAGAAGCAAGAAAAAGCAAAAAAAGATCTTGACAGACAACCTGGGTTATCTTGACAGAATCTTGTTTGACTTGCAATGGTGGATTGACTGCACAGGTACATAACATAGCCCTGGTGTTACAGCTCCATCTCCTCTGGGTGTATTTGTGTACGTCTAGGCCAGTGGTGTCCAAAGTGGGGTGCAGGAAGAAAATAATAGAGCTTCAGTTTATATATACAGATATATAATATATATGTATGCATATATACATATATATAGGAACAGCATTGGAACAGGCTGCCCAGAGAGGTGGCGGAGTCGTCAACCCTGGAGGCGTTCAAAAAAGGTGTAGACGTGGCACTCCAGGGGCTAGTTTAGGAGTCATGGTGGTGTTAGTTGACGGTTGGACTTGATGATCTTAGAGGTCTTTTCCAACCTTAAAGATTCTATATACATATATATATACACATATATATATACACACACATATATATATGCAGGTATATAATGTATAAATAAATAAATATATTGGAGGGAGTGCACAGAAATTTTTTACTGATGTGTTTCATAATCAAAAAAGGATCAAAAAAACTCTAGGAGTATCTTTGCCTACAGTCCTCCATGGAAGCATCCCTTCAGTACTGAAACTCAGGAAAAATGAGGTAACCCACTTCTGATTCCCAATGGCGATTCCAGTTAAGCAAGTATGTGGGTGTTTCAAGGATTGTTCCTATTTATCCCTTTTTTTTTTGTGTCATTTATGCTGTGATCAAAATAAGCATATAATGGACATGAAATGTGCCCAGACTATTTCTACATTCAGGAGCATTTCTCCCACAGCTTGCCTGCACTTGAGGATGTGCTTATTAAGGTTTTCTCCTTCCCTGGTCAATAAGGTTTCTTGTACAATTTCACACTAGTATCTGAACTAAGCCTTCCATCTAATTATAAGTAATATTGATAAACAATTAATAACAAAAAATAAGTGATCCTATCTCATATATTTTCTTTGATGTGTGAGATCTTTCTCTGAGTTTAAAGGCAAATTCTAGCTTTGCCCGTAATACCACTGCAGCCAGTTATCCCTTGGTCAATGTAAAGCTAATTGTAATAGCAAATACAACTGGATATAAAAGTATCACAGTAGCAGAGAGGAATGGAAAAGGCAGGAGAAAGAAATCTGCCAGAGATATTTGCACTTACGGACCTGTGAGACAAGTTTTAATTTCAGCATTATAGGGATGTGAAATGTCACCTTTTATGCACAATGAACAAATGCCATCCTGCTGTTGCAGATTTTTTCCTTTGTTGAATCAAAAAAAGATATAACACATTAGAAAACCCTGGGAGTTTTGTCCTTCTGCAAGTCCTGATCTGGTTTAGAAGATGGTATTATTGCATTTGACTACTCTTTCTCTTTTAGCTCTCAGTTTTCACAGGTCTGTAATTTTGTGAACAGAACTAACCCTTCCCCGCCCCAGGAGGAGCCAGCTGTCTGAGCGGGAGCTGGGTTACACAGCTGGGAGCCCGAATCCCAACCCAGCGCCAGCACTGGCAGAGGCCACTCTCTGAAGGTTAACCTGAAATGAAGGCAAACAGCCCTCTCAAAACCTCAAGCAATTTAAAAGTGCCCCAAACCACCGTGGGCACCGTGTCCCCAGCCAGAGGACAAGCGCAGACTGTGCTCCTGCGACGCAGCCATGTCCCCAGCTCCCCGGGGCAATCGTGTGCTCCACAGCCCCCAGGTGCCGGAGGAGACCTCAGGGGCTGGAGGCAGACGTCCAGAAATGCTGGACTCCCCATCACATCCAGAACACCGGCAGCTGTGGGGCAAGTGGTAGCAATGTACGGGTATTGAACTTGTTGTCATGCCGGTGTGTATCAGTCTGGTATCCGCGGCCTTTGTACATGTGCATTTGTTTGGAAACTGCTATTCATTTTGTTTACTTTCTTTTTACACAGGTAGTGATTTGTTTAGTATACCCTGTTGAATTAATCACAGTTTAGACTGCTGGAATAAAAATGTACCTATTTATATACCGTAAAAAGAAAAGAACAGTATTTTGCTTTCCAACACTGTAACAAATACCTGGTTTTGGGAAGAAACAATTTTTTGCCTGGAAATGGGAAAGCATATACTTTGCTACTTTCCCTGTTTACTCAGAGAAATTATTTATTTATTTATTTATTTATTTATTTATTATATATTGAAAAGACGATGGTGGTCTTCTGCTGCCCTTACATATATGATTAATTTAATTCAAGTCATAAGACTATGGGATTTTTATGCTGAAGGTCACTTGATCCTTCCAGTACAGAATTCATATCAATCACAGAGTGAAATCATAACAAAAAAGTCATGTCAGAAGCAAAAGAAATACCTGATCTTTCCTGTAAGGTCTACCTGGAGCTGCACTTCCTTAGGAGTCTGTATGTGAAAAATATTTACTTATGCTTTGTGAACAAAGATTAATGAGTCATGAAGAGGAGAACAAAGTTATGCCTAATCTTGCTGTGTAAAATATGCAAAATTCTTCAAGCAGCTTTTTAATGAATTTGGCGTGCTTTAATCTTAAAGCTGCCATATACATCAACTTTAACTCCAAAGAAACCTCTGCCATTTATAACAAACACAGTTCTGCTGACATTTGCTGTCATGGAAGAGTTGTTGTTAATTTCAGGGGCAATGGGAATGGGTCCACACTAAAGAAATCTACGTCTAGTGTATAAATGAAAGCAATATGGAGCTGCGCTGAGAGCTTGCCTTGATTCCAAAATACTGTCACAGATGTTGCACTCATAGGCAGAGAAAAACTGACCTGAAGACTAGAACGTACATAAATAAACTTGCTTATATAAAAATATACATCAATAAATAAACAAACATATATAAGCACATAAAGTGCCAGTTCATTGTCCCTGACATAGTGTCTTATTTAGGGCCCTGCACAGCAATCGCTGTATGGAATATTGTCCACCACCTCTGGCTGGCATGGAAATTGTCCTGTATTTGTGGATGATGATTTTTCCTGAGTTGCACAAGTGTTTGTCACAGTTGTTCTAATTATAGCAGTGGGCTGTATCTATAAAAGAAATCCATCAGCTCCTGGGAAATCAGCTCATACAAAATGCTACCGCATGTGTTTCTAGCAACACAGACTATTACAAGCCTACTAGAGCCAGATTATTTAGTCAAATTCAAGGTCTTAATTCCTTTCTTCAAAGCTTCCAGTGGTGAGGTCCTAATATCCAAAGATTAGTCTGGCAGTGTAAAACAAAGACAGGATTTAGAGCTCATCTCTTCAGGAGCAAAGGCAGATGGAAGCTCCAACAGCAAGCTTTCTCTGAGACAGCTGTAAAAACCTGTGGAACAAAAATCCAGAGGGGTTAATGACTGCTTCAAGCCTCAGCACTTCACACTTCCAGTGACATGTGAGAGTACTTGGACTTGTCCTACCTAAAACAACTCAGGGCAGTACGACCATACAAGCAGATATAAGGGCAATTATGTAAGAATCTAATGCCAAATAAATATCCACTTATCCTCAAAACCAAACACATATGGTATATACCTCTTTCAAGCTCAATACATTTCTACAAGATACTTAGATACATTAAATAGTGAGTGTGCTATATGGTTATAGAATATAGGTTAATATCAAAAGCTTGTTTCTGGAAGATGATGAGCATCTTCTCATACACGATTTGTTGCCTTAGCTCTACTATCTACAGTGCAGGTTAAATTCATTACTTTACTTACAGGCTTTTGTACATAAGCAAATGAGCTCAGTTCTTCCCTTCCTTTGCATTTCATCTGTTCATTTACACACGTGCAAAAAAACTGTAAACCTGGCTATTATGTTAGTGTATGAGAGCCAAGGGAAGAGAGAAGTACTCACCTGCCAGCTCATTATTTTCATTCCCAAGGAGGTTAACATTTAAAATGGCCCTCACCAGTCTTAGAAAAATTGGGCTGAAAAAAAAAATTAATACACACATCAATTCTATATTGTCATCACCTTGAGAAATACATACTGCACATAAAGATCTTCATGGTATTTGTCACAAGACAAAATTTTTTGTACACTAATGGGCACTGTAATTGTTCATTTAATTATGAATCTCTCAAGGCAAGCTTTCCACAATTGTGGTGATAATTGTTATACAAAAGACCATCAGCCAGTCAGTACTACCCAACTGGCAGCAAACTGGTGTATGAAAACCTCCATACTTGGTTTAGGTCAACAGCCCTTGGACATTTGTGTGTCCGTGTTAAGAACTGATTAGCAACACACAGATGTGTACCTGAAAAAGACCTACACAATCTGTGGGAATTTTCATTATGATGAACAACAAGCTTCCAACACTTCCAATAAATATTAACATCATAATGCATTTTTAATTTATCACCACAGCTTCAGGGTATTGATTACCAGTAAATATGCTAATACAGTTTATGGGTCAGATTAAAGATCACACCAATCATGACTATTTAGAGGGCAATCTTACTTAAAATATATAATTGGTTACATGTATTGAGATATCACAGGAATGACTGCATTGAAAGAAGCCAAAGGAACCGGTCTCATCCTTGCTTAGTGTGTCTGTGTAGCTTAGATCCTGTTTGAGTCAGTTTACTTCATTGCAGCAGAGTGAAGTGACTTGACAGTTATTTCAGTGTAATATAAAAATATTTTTGGTAATATGAGGAACCCTGGGAGTAGAGAAGAAGGTGTTCTGAGGCTAAAGAAGTCAGAGAAGTCAGAAGTCAGTTTCCATAAGAGAGCAGCACAGTCTCAGACCCGTTGTTTGGCTGTGGCATGTTCCACCAGCCCTCTGAAAATCTCTGGGAACAGATTTTTCCTGTCTTGTACAGGGAAGATGGATATGTAGGTTACTTTAACTGTCTTCACTTCCACCATCTTTCCAAACATGCTGAGTGGAAAGGGTACATAGGAAAACTATTCTTCATAAGACTTCAAATACACAGCCTTGCAAGCCCACATTTTCTTTGGGGCCTGAGTTTCCTGATGTTTTCCTGACAAGGACAGTGGCAGTAATATATTACTTTGTTCTCAGTGAATATTGTGTTCATAATTCTGCAAATCCTGTTAATCCTACTACAATATTGATGGGGATAAGCCTGGGGAAATGTAGTGATCTCTATAGTGTCCTTAAGCCTTTTCTTTCTCTCCCCCTCTCCTTTTTTTTTAGAAGGAGACAATGATCATACAGTGTCATACAGTAAATTAATCTCAGGGCTTAGTGTGATTTGAAATTGCTATAGATAAATCCATTATTCATGGAAACAGAAGTACAGACTGATCAAGGTGATAGGAAATGAAGGTCTCCCTATAATACCCAATTACTTCTCAGCTTCAGGTGCCACAGTCAGTTGACATCTGGAGGATCAATGTGGGAATTCATACCACTTTATGAACACAGAAAGTGCATGAATGCTCTTGTTTTGGAGACAGAGGAAAGTTCCTGCATCTGGGAACTCTGAGCCAAATGTTCTTCAACATAATACAATGACAGCTTGCTAGCAGAAGCTGTGGGCCTGATGGAGCTCAGAGGATGAGACACCAGGGCCTGTTTTGCACAGATCAGACAGGATCTGTGCTGCTCCATCTTTTTAGCACCTGTCTGACTTCCTGTCTTAATCAGTTAATAATTCTGTGTGTTTCACCATAGTATATAGGTTACCCCCACAATGGTCTATTTTGCCTCATTTCCTGTTCAGTAACACCTCCCAGGTAGAAAGTAATAAGACTAGATAATAGTAACAACGCTTTCTGGCTTTATCTGTCATAGCTGGAAAAGGAGAGTGGTTACTTAATGACATGCCACGCTGTGCGAGTGAAAGAGCAGCAGTCTAACCAAATCAGTTGGGATAAATAGGCTGTGCACATGAATCATAGCATGGATATTTGACAAAAGGGTTGTATTTTCCTGATGTTTTGAAACACTTCTGCTATATTGCTTCTGTGCAGCACCACCTCAGTACTGCAGCCTCAGTCCAGGCTCTGGAGTACACACTTTTCTCATTGAAAATAACTGCAGCTTGAGTGTCATGTAATGAATTCTTCTCCTGTAAGCCCTGGAACTCGCAGCTCTTTTCCTGACTGAGTTAATTACTAACCTGGAAAAATATTTGAAATGCAGATTTGCAGGCAGTCATGCTAGAATAGGGCAGATCAGAGAAATCCATCTGTGACATGAACTACATAAATCTATAGATCAGCCCAAATAATAACAGAAAAGGAGGAACATGTTAATTAAACTATATTGTAAAGCATTGACTAAGGAAAGTGTTTCAATTAACCGTTCGATTTGTCTTGACTTTATTTTGAGATAGGAAAAATATTTACCACCTGAAGTTATTAACTCCCTTATGCATTTTTTGATGAAACAGGACACTCCCACAAGTTGTTCTTTCCTCGTTTCACTTCCCAGAGTTAAATAAATTCTGTAACAGAGAGTGACTTTCCTCTGGGAGAAAAACATATTGAGAAGATAAGGTTTGTGCTTCTCAGACTTGGGTAAGTTTCAATCCCTTTGTACTTAAAAATGGCATGAATTTGAATTCAGTGCTGTACACAGAAGTTGGTGTTTCTGATGTAGAGTTTTGCAGGTTCAGCTGTCCTGTTCACTGTTCATGAGAGAGAGCGGGCTAGGCTGCAAATTCAGACATATTGGAGGCAGGATCTTAACTTTGCCATTTATGGGAAGAACTACAGTGAGAACAAGACTAGACCTTAGCTTTTTGTCTTATTTCAGCTCTTGTGAATCCCATGCATGATGCAGATTGAGACCCTTATATTTGGGAAAGTATAACATTTGCAACCTCACCACCAGCAACATCACCTTCACAAGCACCTGAGGATGATTTGGTTAAGCGATAATAACTGATGAAAGAATTTGAGGGAGCAATGGATGCTGTACTAGGCTAAGAATTAAATGTTGAAAATGTGTTTTTTTAAGGGAACAGTCACTGTAATGTAGCCTCAGCAACTGAGCAGCACACCTGTGTATGTATAAGCTTGTCCTTTAACTCTGAGTAGAAACATCTGTCTACAATGCAGCTGAAAGGCAAAACTCAGAGGCTTTGTACAATGCTGCCTTATGGAGTTTTGTTTACTGTATCTAGCAAGACTTTTTTTGTGACATATTTCTAGACCAATGTGTCTCTACATGCACTGGTTTTTGCTCAGTGGCAGGATTCCCCAGGTGTCAGTGAAATTCCTAAAAGATCCTCCCCTGTGGTCTCTGCGAGAGGCAATCTAGACCGAAGAAATGCAATATAACCACAATACCTCTGAAATTTACACTTTGCTGACAGATTTTTCAGTTTTTGCCAGCTGTCTGGCAAAAACCTAGTACCTCATGGAACAGAACTAAAGGTACTGAATATGGAGCAGCATGTATAGTTACAACACGAAGCAGGGGTTTGGAGCAAAAGAAACTCACACACGACTGGAAATAACTGTAATTAGAAAAAATAGCATGGTGGTTGAGGACTGAAGAATATATGCCACACTGATTAGACAGATGGTATTGTCATACTCTGGTGACCAGCATGGTGTTGATATCTTGTATTTTGCTCAAAACCTAGAACTAACTTTTCCTCAAAGCCCCTGTCATTCATTGTTAGGTACCTAGCCAGATTGTAAATGATCTCTGGCAAGTTGTTTAAACCTCACTTCAGAGTTTCTAGACTCAGTGCTTTCCTCTTCCCTTTTACTTCGACTGTCTCTTGCTGATTGTAAAAGGGGACAGAAAGTACCTGATCTTCCCAACAGCATTTGGATGCAGCCAATGTACAGACAGTAAAAAAAAGTCTGTAGCAAAAGGGTGAGGGCCAATGGCCTGTAACTCTGCCCCGAGGCTGCCAACTTTGGTGCGTGCTCCTGGGTAGGTGCCGGGGTAGCTTCTGCCAGGACATAGACGCCAAAGCTGAGTCCTAGATCTCATCATGTCAGATGCTCTGCACACCCACATTCACAGCTGGTGCTTCCTGCAAATGCAAAAGAAACTAAAACATCAACAAAAAAACCAGAGATGGAGTGATTCGCCTAATTGACCTTATTTTAATTTCAATATCCCCAAAGGACGTAATAGAAGACAGAAGAGAATCAATTCTCCCTATCTGTTAAGTTCTCAACTTAAATCTTGAGAACTTTACCAAACTATTAAGACTCCTTGTTTGTTTGTTTGTTTGTTTTTTGCCATTTTTCTAGTATCCTGACACTGCTAGTGTTTTCAGGAGCTCTTTTTCTAATACACTGGCAGGGAGTTCCCTGTATATTTGCCTATGAAAGAAGAAATGTTCATGCATGTTTGTGTCTAAGACTTCTTCAGTGTAAAAACATATTGAAGCCAACTTCAATTCACTGCATTCCAATAAGAGAACTACTGCCTTGTAAGATGCGATCGTTCAACTGGAACACAAATGTGATAACACAAAACACATAGCTCATTTTCCTACTGTTTTTCATGTTCTTATCTTGAGTAAAAGCCACCTCTAACCTCAGAAACACTGAGCATAAAGGTAAACAAAAATTTATTAAAGACACTGTTGGCTATGGATCTTTTTATGGGATTTTAGTCCCACTGGATCTTCATATACCTTGCTTTCATCAGCTGGCTCTGAGTCAGAGAAACATGCCAGCACGATCTCGGCCAGTTGTCATCCTGCTCTGTTTAAAGCCTCTGTGGTGACATCCGTCAGAACAACTTCTGCAAAGGAACAGCAGAGTGAGAGTCTTGGCTACAGACATCAAACAGGCAGCTGCAGCCACAATGAAGAACATAAACCCCTGCACCCTTTTAAAAATCTTTTTTTCTTTGCTTTTGGTGTCTTGCTGTAAAGGCAGAGAACAACAGTTACTTCAGAGGGAGGAAGTCGTAAGGCAACAGCAGTAGCTGGTGCTGCTTATGCTGCCTATCTAATTGCAGTTCAGACCATCTGCCTGCAGTAAGGGCTTTGAATTGGAAGGAAATGACAGTCTTACAGATGCTGCCCGCAGGCACCAGGTGGGTGCCTGGCACAGGCGGGATCTCTGGCAAACACACCCACCACCCCCTGCAGAACTCACCTCCACTCCCTCCCTGGCCAGCGAGTCCTGCTCCTGGCTGAACAGCTTTCTTCTGTGCTGAAGCATGCCATTGACTTACACAAGGTGTCCTTCCACCACCTGAGAGCACTGGTGTCAGGCTGTGACAGGCAGGAGGAGGTTCCACGGTACTGGTGTTGTGACACTGAGTAAATCCAAGTCCTACTGACCACCCACAGACCTCCGGCTGCTCCGGTAGACTGTTGTGTTAGTTGCTGTACACATACATACAGTCCTTGTCTCTTCACTGCAGTCTCTGTTTAACCTTTCCCTAGAGATTTTTTAAAACATACTCCTAAAACCTGACACTATTTCTCCCTCTGCAGTAATGGAGTATTTTTTAAATAGGTGGATCTTCCTTTAAGAACCAACACTTGAATTTCAGTACCTCTGAGAGTACCTCTTACCAATGCTACAAAGCCCAGAAAACTTAGAAATGGTGTAGGCAGCCATGTGCTAGCTGCTGACATTTGTTACTCCCGCAAGGTTACCTTTTGCTCCCCACTTAAGTTATAAGGACTTGGGGCTAGGCTAATTTTTGCATCAGTTAAAGCAAACCTTGTGTGATAGAAATGATTCATGGTTGTCAGTACATAATAAGTGTCTTGCGGATCACAGGTGACAATGTAGGGATCATTTCTAATTCCACTTCTGATGTTAATCATCACAATTCTTCCACATTTTGATTGTGATGTTGCACCCTGTAGACGTGGTCTTCGTGTGAAGTGTTAATAACTTGTGGAAAAAATAAAACCCCAAGCAATTGAAAAAACCTCGCATGTTTTTTCTTTAGAAACATGTAAAAATAGGATTCCCATCTAATTGTCTAGGCATAGATTTAAGGAAGGACACTTAAGCAAACTGATTTGTTTTCTGTTTCCAAATATTCCTGTTTGCACTAGTGGATGGGCAGAGCAAAACAGCTTGATGTACATGGAAGTGGTGAAGTACTGCTTCTTGTTAGGGAAAATGTAAACAACCAGGGACATTCTTTAGGTCATAGCGGAAAATCCTGCTCTTGATAGAAAGGATAAACAAATCTATTCTTTCTGGGGTGAAAAAGAATAGATACATTAAAAATAGGTAAAATAGGTAACAAATAGATAAAAATAGGTAAAATAGGTAAAATTAGGTAAAAAAAGAGATCACAAGCAAGTTTTTTCAGTTGTGAAGTTTTGAATTTGAAAAAAACTGCTTGGAAATTTAGGAAGAACAATAAAAAAGTTTTCAATGTGTCAAGTTTGTTTGAAACATTTTAAAACCGTATGAAATTTAGTTATGAAAACAGGAGTAACTTTTGACACATTACTCTGTCACATTTTATGACCTGCTCTCTCACTTTTTTTTGTTTACCAGCGATTAATGATATTTGTTGTAATGAAGTTTAATCAGTTTAAACCAATCATGAACCCCATGGCTTATTTCAGTGGGTGTCCTTTTTAACACACACCACATAGGTGTAGCTTGGTAAGCAAATGGAGGGTCCAGAGAATTTCCCTGTCATTTGTTCTTTTCTTGATTGGGTTGGTGCGGTAATTATACTCCTGATATGACTCATTTGAAATGAGTCTGACATCATTTGAGTGACCAGGGAAAAGATTCAACCACTCAGGTGAAAATTCCTTCCCCTTTTGAGGCAATTTGGCAGATATTTGGGATTCTAGAGGGAAAAATGGGCTGGTCAGCTCTGACACTAGTGGTGGAGCTGTGTGTCAGGGAATGGCAGGAGTGGATGCTGCTCTGCAAGGGAAGGGGAGCCAGGAGCTGCAGTGTCTTAATCAGTGCATTAGCTGTAACCCACAGAGTGGTTTTCTAACATAAACAGTGTAAGTTATATGAGTAACACTAATATAGCATATTAATATTAAGATGATATATATAGCATATACCGATGCTAATATGTGGTAATAAAGATAGAAGAAATAATCATAATAATATCTTGTTAATCATAAATGTGAAAGTACTATTTATTCATCACTAATAATCAGTTGAAATTTATATGTAAAATAAGAATAGCAATAAATATGATAACATATATATAATACATATGCATTGACTTCAACAGTCATGTCAATTACCTTGGTGTGTGAACAATGATAAGTAGTCAGAAATGAGAATGAACTGTATAGCGTTTCATGAGGAATATTTCCTATTTCTTGTGCTTGTTCTGGGGACACTCTAGACTTGCAGAACTATAGTGAACCAGCCATTTCTATGACGTTGGTAGATTTCATGCGTAATACCATAAAAGTATGTTCTTTGTGTCATTATTCACAGCATTTAAAATAATGCATCCTGGTAGATATAAATTTTCCACATATTGTTAAGTACTGTAAATGCTTTTATATTTAAATTGGAGTTGCTGGTTTTTAAGGGTAATTACAATTAAACATGATTTAATTACCCTACTCTTTTTGGAGAAGCTGTGCTTTGTGTTGACAACAGCTTATAAGGTATTGGTACTCTTAGTTGTTCTAAAGTAGACAATTCCTTAATTGTACATTGAGTGCCTGTCCAATGACTGCACTCAATGTTGATCTTGCAAAAAGAATTAAGTTTTTTTGTTAGATCACTATATATAAAATAGTTTAAAAAATGCAACTGAAGTTTTTCAGAGTGGTCTGGCTTTGGAAAAATTGTTATTGTATTGTTTATGTTTGTTTTACTCAACCATAGATTCAGAACTGAAAGTGTCACTGCAGGGAGCTGAAACTTTGTAAGCAGGTCGATAGGAACAAGTTGGTGCTAGCACTGG
>WAAD01031993.1:0-58387 GCA_013389945.1 Fregata magnificens
TCCAACCTTAATGATTCTATGATTCTATAATCTCTGAACTCAGCTGCTAGGACCCGTGCCTGGTTTCACACTAGCAGAAGCCTAGAGTCGTTTTACTGAAGCCAAAGATTTACTGAACAGCAGCTAAAGAGGCTACTGGGGCAGCCACAGGGCCTGTCTGCTCATGTGTGGAGGTTACAGTTATCTGCACTGCACTGGCGCTTACCAGACAACCTGTAATACCCGAGTCCAGATGGCTAATTGTCCCCTGCTGCAATCTCAGCCTGTATTTCCATAGATCAAAATTTTTCTCTATATTAAGCATTCAGCCCCATGGTCAAAAATTCCAGAAGTTCTTTATGCATGTGCTGGGCCGTCTGCCTTATGGAAATTCATGATGCATTATGAAATTACTAGCAGAAACCATCCAGAATCAACAGGAATGACAGGTGAAACTCACAATTTCCCTTGTTTTACTGCTCTCTTATGATCTCTCCTTACTTTCATGATTAGCACTGCTATTGATCTCTGACTGGCTAGCATAGAGAAAACACTATTGGAGCTGGCAGTTTCTAGCGATACATTTGACAGTCTGCCAAAAGCTTTGCAATAGAGTAAACCTACCAGGTTTTGGGTTTGTAGTGTTTTTTTCAGTGGTACTAGCCTGTAGCCCATCAATGGTGGTAACAGTAGGAAAATAGTAACGATGATACTAGGAAAGAGCACATTGACTATACACTAGTATGGGAATCATTTTTAGGTCACTTGCCTTTTTGCAATCCTGCTTTTGAGGTCCTCAGCTGGTAGCAAAGGGCTCTGCTGCTGACCTGGTAGCAGCAGTGTTGCTGCCTGCAGAACTCCCTGATGACAGTGAAGCCATGGACCTCAGCAGCAGTGGGTGCAGAGCTCACTTCTGTAGCACCCACTGGGTGGGGCCCCCCACTGCTCAGATGAATCTGGTTACCAGCTGAAACTTTGCCATGTTCTTCTTCCTACAGTAAGGAGCTAACCAACTTGAGGTGTGTGCACTGACTTTCACCCCAGGTTTTCCTTCCTGCCGTCCTTCTGGTAACTCAAAAAGTCAAATGCCAAGGCATAAGCCCTCTTGTAGGACTGGAAATTTGAAGGTCTGTTCCCAGAAGTCTCTGTTCTCCAAACTCCTTAATCTGGGTGGGAAGGAGCTGCTCGCAGCACCTACGCTCTGTGCAGGCTGTAACGCAAGTGCCATGAATGCAGGAAGGTGCTGTCCGAGCACATTTTCAGGCAAGGCTGTTTGTCTCCTCATGATTCCCAGCACCTAGCTCAGTATCTCCCATTTCTTTAGTACATTCACGTGGGCCATAGAGGAGGTCTTTGCTGGGTCAGCTGTGAGATCAGAATACAGCTTTTATACTCAGTTCCCTGTCCTTCTCCATTGAGAAGCAGGACAGTAGTCCAACTATTAAACAAGCAAGCTGAAATTGTGTCTCATTATCACAATCCTCAATATATTTTCAGTATAAGGTAATATTATTGAAGTTGGTGCACTGAAGAGAAGAGGAATATATGTGCCATTTTTTGTCATCCAAGGCAAACTGTGAGAGAGAGACACGCAGCTGGATGATTGAGAACTTTTGCTTTCTTAGAGCAGTGGTGTCTTAAACAGCTCCTTCCTCCACAACCACTCCTGATCCACCTCCCCAGCTACACTTTGGTGATGAGAGTTTGTTATGGCTGACAGCTGACAGAAAGAAATGAGGAGAGGTCTGTGGAAAGGAAAAGCCAGGCACCATTTTCACAACACTGTTTTTAGCATGATACCTCCCTTATACACTTCCAACACTGAAAAGTCTATTTAGTGGCCCAAACCTGCCCAAAATGGCAATATCCAGCTAGCACCCAAAAAAAGAGTTTTAGCCCTAAACACCAGTCATATATTATAATATTTACCATCGTATATCATCATTGTACCTCTTAGGAGCTTATAAATAGAAAAGTCCAGCAGCATCATAGAAACCCTTTTACCACTGTAACAGGAAAATTGTTAATAGATGTGTGTTCCAGAAGGGTCTACAGACCATCTGCTCCACTATGTGATACAAGAACAGTACTTACCAGAGGAGGCTTCCCCATCAGGGTGGCCAGGTGAGTGGTTAGTGCTCATTTCTTTTCCTCCTGCTATAGACTTTGTATCAAAGACATTCTGGTATAGAATGAGGTCCTGCTGTTATCAGTCAGTCCCAGTGCCCTTGATAGTTTTGATAGCTCGCTGATATCAGCTTTAAAATGTGGCATGAGGGTGACCCCATGAATTGTCCAGCCTGTTCCAATACAAACAGGTGGCTTCAAAGCAGCCAGAGGTCTGGTTTTGTCCTTGGCTTTCTCATAGCATGAGGGAGAGAGCCTTCATGAGATATTCTTCATGTGGCATAGATTTGTGTACCAGGTGTGACATTCCTTAGCTTTTCCTTTCACGACTTCAGTGGTTCTTCACAAAGACATCCTGAATACCCACTTTTTCCAGAAGGCACAATGTGCCAGGCCTCTGCCTTGCTGTTGGTAGAGATAAGTGACATGGCAGTCCTTAACAGTGTTTACTGAAGGGTCAGAGTGTGCTCTAATATGACCCTAAGAGCACGCCACTGCAAACAGGCTGATCCTAACCATGCACCAGCATTTAAGTAGGGAGCTGTCATCTGGTCAACCTCACCTCAGTGCAGTATTGGGCACAAAGGGTGAACACATGGGGCAGTCCTTGTGCAATACTGGCAGGGCAAAGCAGCAGCTGGAAATGCGTCTCCTGAGCCAGGAAAGTTGCAGTGGCCTTAATGTGCTTTGAAAGAGCAACATTAAACACCTACTGCCTTGCCAGCTAATGGCATCGTAGTACTGCAGGGTCATTTCAACACAGTACAACTAAGCTGAGTAACCCCTCTGCCACCCACACAGGAGAGCTGAGAAGGTAGGCTTTTGAGGTAAGCCCTGTAGAAGTTGTAAAAAAAATGCATCTGTGGAAAGGTATAACAGATTTACTGATGATCAACCTTTTTTGATGTAGTAACAATTTGCATGAGTTTTTATATTGTAGCAGACACTAATCAAGCCCTAGCTCTCACAATTTGTTGCAGACTTTGTAATCAGCATGTAGAGATAGCCAGGTCTGTACCCTTGGTTTTCCTCAGGCAACATATGGAATTACAACAAAGAGAATGTCCCTGATAAAATCTAAGCCATGATCAACTTCCAACATACTATGTAAATGTTTGTAGATAGAAATATATTAACCTGCAGCAGTAAAACATTGCTTTGTACTGCTTAATTTTTTTTTTTTTTAAATAGGAATAAAAGCAGGATCGACACAAGGAGGAAAATTACACTCATTTCTTTGGAAATATCATGAAAGTTAAATCTGACTTTCCTGGGCTTTTTTTTTTTTTTTTTTTTTTTTTTTTAAGACTCCGGCATTTTTATCCTTTAAGTAGATCTTGATACTGAACCACAGAAGACCAAGTGATCAAGCCGTTATTGCTTGGTGAATCAATTCTGTACAGATTTTTTCTCCCGTTGAATATAGTTAGTTTGCTTTTCATAGAAGCTACTTATATTTCTCCTTGTGGGGTTTGTTTGGGCTTTTTTCAGTATTTCAGCTCACCTATAAACCAATTGTATTTGCCCAGTATCACTGATATTCTACTAGTTCTGCAGTTGGCCATAGTGTCTTTCAGGAATAGCAGGACACTGCACAATTCTATTTTGGATGCAAAAGTATGCAGAAAAGGTCTAAACCCAATGAAACCTTTTTGTATTTTGGTGTCTGGCCATAGCTCCTATAGCTATCATAAATTTTTGATCTTGCAAGAAACAGCTGGTGCAATAACCTTTAACTAAGTTAGAAGGGGGAAATGTTGATGCAGCCTGACTCTTAGAAAAGACATGAAAATCGTCCTGAAATTGTACACAGTGTTAATGTATTTGTTGTTTTCCAAGTGTGAACCATATGTAAGATGCAATAAATGTTCTTCCAGTCTCTGATGGAATTTGCATTTTGTCTGTAACAATTGAACAGATGCCTTTCGTGATGTCTACAGAAGGAGAATAACTCAGTTTTCTGACATTGTAAGACAATATTCACAAGCCTTTGGGATAATAGGAAGATATTAGTTTCAAGCAGGACCTTTTAAATCCTAGAAGTTCAGAGAGACTTGAAGTAGGAAGATCTGGGCACCAGAGCAGAATTCACTCTGTCAGAACATTCAGTTAATCCAGTGCCATAAAAGCTCCTATTTCTTTCCACTGACTTTTAAGGATGACCAGCATAAATACAGGCATCTACACCATAGATGTTAAATCAAATGCATCCCCACTGCACTCACTGTTTGGCCAAATAGGGCCAAGCACAGCTGCGTGGTGTAAACTGCCCTGAACCACCACCTGTGCCAGCAATTCCCAAACTGAGGTTGTGACCCAAAGTGGGACTGCGGCAGCCTTTGGGTGGAGTCACCAGCCTGACAGAAATGCAGTTGTTCTTGCCGATATTTTGTGATTCTGAACCTGACAGGTGTGGAGCTGCAGGTGGAAAAGTTGAGTACTGCGGATCTGGTCCCAAAACAGTTGGTTACCCTGATCGAACACACTTGCTTCAACTAGAATGGAAATTTTGTAGCTGTCTTAGGAAACAAAAGGCCCCCTTTAGATTTCATTGTTGTCCGCTTTGTTCCTCAATGCTTTTGTGATGATATATTAAATGGAAAGAAGAAAACAGTGGCAGCAAGATGTTGAAAGGAGCTGCTGTATAAAGGAAAATGTCTCCTCACTAAAATATTCACACAAAGAAAGGGGAGGGAGGCATTTGAAAGCACCCAGGATACACTGTACGTAGAATAATGGGACATGGGAAGAAAGAAAAGCCAAAGCTATTAAATTATGTTTTGACTGTCCTTGATGTTGAAAATTGTTATTATTCAGCAGAGTCCAGTCGGTATTTGTTTTGTTTTAATGTCTGGAATACTTTGGATTTCACCCTAATAATCCACTCTGTTCTAAATGTTTATACAGCGTGATTTACTACAATGTGGATGTGTAATTATAGCGATGATTAGACAAAACATCTTTGACAAGAAAGGAAAACAGTAGTTAATAATGTTTTCCATCTGCTTGGTAAAACCTCACTTAAAAAGAAAGAGCCCCTTAGCATGTAGCAGGGTCCAAGGCAACACCTATGCGAGTACATGACAGCAGTATAAATGCCTAATGAATTCATTCTGATCATTGCTCACACATTTTTGAAAGCACTACCATCTGTTTTATAGATAAATATTACAGTAATTAATGTCAGCACATGTTTATATTATATCATTTCCAGAGTCTTATTTTAGAGTTAAGACCTTTTTCTTTTCGGGGAGAATAACGGCATATTTTAAGCTATTGGCAGGAAATGCAATGTTATTAGGATAAAATGAGTGAATTTCAGTAATGGCTCGCTTCTTTATTGGAAAACTTTAGAGCATTTAATGCTTCTGTTCTTCATTAAAGGCCAAATACTGGGTCAGTGCCTACTCATGGAAAGCCCAAAAGAAACTTAAGCACTGCTGAATGAGGTAAAACTATAGCAGGTAATACCATGAAACCTCTGAGCTCCTGAAATTGGTATTTTAAGTCCCTGTGGCACCCTCCTGATGACTGGGCATTGAGGGTTTATTAATGCCTGGCATTGGGCACTCTGGCTCCAGATTAGCAAATGATCCAGGTTTAAACTAAATGCATGGGTTAGCTCTGGTAGAGTCACATCCCTCCAGGGCTCTATTGTTCCTTGCTGTTTATAAGGCCCTGGTATTGTTGGTTTTGTCACTAACAATGCATTTGCCTCACATGCATTGCAAGAAAGCAAAATATTTTCATAAAAATTTTGCTGCTTCCCCATCCAAAATGGTAGGAAAGGTGTCTGCAACAGTGCAAGCCAAAAGAATTAATCTCATTCTCATTTAAGACTTCTGCTTACATGATATGCCAGTCAAAGGCTTGGTCAAAAACTCACTGAAGTCAATTTAAAGACTCCTATTGACTTCTTGGGGCTTCAAATGAGGATTTGTCTCTACTTGTGCTCCAAGAAAAATATGTTCCAGATGCACAAAAACATGGATGACAGTCCTGAGACATAGCTGTTTTCACTGTGTTCATTATATCAATAACTTTCTCTCCTTCCCAGTGAAATTGAGTCACAACTGAACTTTTCTTGTTCTGTTGCCAATACTCCATGCACCTGTACAGGGACCCGCTATTTGAAAATCTTTGCCTACTGACTGACGTTGGTGAAATTTGTTTCTGATATGGTTTCAGTTACATCTCTTGTTCCCTTTCTAGATTCCATGCTGTCAGTTCCACATTTCACATGAGTATTGATATTGCACTTCAGCATGGTTTATTAGTATCTTACATTTATTTGACTTTTATCTTATTTTATTTTATTTTATTTTTTAACAAGAGTTGCAGCAGATGCTGCAGTTGCCGAATCTAGTTGAGATTTAAGCATCTCTGGAGAGACTTAAATCTTCTAACACTACTCAGTACAATCTGAGCCGCCAATAGATTTTCCTGGATGTCTTCCACCATGGATTCCACTTAAGCAAGGTTCCTAAGTATCCATCTAAGTTTCCAACCAAGTAATTGCTGCTAAGATGTCTTGCAAAGAAAGCTACTCCATGCTTATTTCCATTAGAAATAAAGAAATAACTGGAAAGGGCAAAAGAATTGGAGACTAAAAGGGGAATGAGAAATAAATAGCAGACCTATCTACTTGCAGAATGAAACTGTTTTCCTCTGAATATCAGTTACCTGCTAGCTAAAACTTCACTAATTGCTCGGTACTTGGAAGAGCTTCCTGTGAGATTATGTTTTCCTGGATGACACAATGTCCAAACGTTCGCTAAGATATGGTTGAAATACGCAGAACTCAATGCACTCAATAGGAAAATACCCACAAGGATCCAATCTTCTCTTCTCGAAAAATCAAAAAACTTACCATAATTTAAAAAAAGGCCAAGAAAGCTGGCAGCAATCTGCCAAAGGCCACCGAACTAGGACACTGCTTTCATCCCTCCCACATCCAGTAAGAGAAAACAACCAGCTACCAGCTCCCTGTCCACTCTTTCTCTTCATTTCCATAGTGGTGGTGGTGACTTTGGAAGAATAAACTCCAGAAAGACTGGAAAGCCAGTCTAAAGTTAGAAGGGGCTTTGTCATAGAGGTACAAAGAAGAAACGACAATTATTTTGAAGATCAATTTATAGTCAAGACAGTGTGATGTGGTTGCCGGTGACACCGTGGGACTGGGTTCTGTGCAGAGACCAAACCACAAAATTGGCACTCATACCTAGAACTGACCTATTTTATCCTCTGAGGCAAGGGGAGGGAAAATGTCGAAGTTTCAGAAAATCCACTTGTATCATGACTGTGAGTCTCCTGCAGAGTTCTGCTTGAGACTTAAACTGCTGCCAGCCATGAGAGGCGTTCAGCTCTGGAGTTACGGAGCAAGCTGTTAAATACACATACGTTCACGTACCCCTTCTGGCCTTCTGTGTCTCCTTCCTTCAGAGGATGTTGAAGGATGAAATAGTAAGTGTTATACAGTAGCCCCAAGAGCTAGGGACTCCCACCCCAAGAGGGAGCACAGTAGCTGCTTAGCAATGAATGATTTTGAACACAAGCTTAGAGTCAGAAGTAGAGAAGGGTATCATATACCACGGAAGCAGCTGGGGGATTTGGGTAGGTGGAAAATAATGACATCCGTGGCTCTTGGCCACAGTATTGGTGTTGACGCTACAAAAGTAGTTTAAGCTCCCTGATGACCACAAGCAGCGAGGGTCTCAGTTTTATGTCTTATCTAAAATATGGTGAGTGCCTTCCTCAGAACAGGGCTTCTCAGTATAAGCCTGGGATGCTCATTCAGTCTGCTCTGATGGTAGACCCCAATCTATCAAATCACCCATGCCATTTCCTAAGCGTGTTCTCTAGAGATTTTCCAGTCACGTAGTAACTTGGATTAATTCTGCCTATTGAAAGGGCTACTTAAAAGACTGCATGTAAGGTTCCTTGGTTACAAAGGAGGTATATTCCCTTGCTGATATCAAACAATGTGCACGCAAAATGTATTACAGTGATCAACGACAATGTTATGGCCATGTTTTGCAAACATTAGTGTGTACAAATGGAACAACTGTTATAACCTTTGGCACTCCTCTTTTACACACAAAAAATGGAAAACAGGTTAGCTTTTCTGACTGCATGATTTTGAGCATTCCTAATATATGAAAAAAAGAAGAGAAAAAGCAGACAAAACAGTGGATGTACTCAAATTATACAGAATAAAGGGTTATTTCTGTAAGTATATACAAAGGTATTAGTCAGGAAAGCAGAGTCTGGAGTAGAAAATCTAACATTACACTTACAGATCCAGGAGAGCTTCCAATTGTTTTACCTGCCTGCTTCTATTTAAAAGTTCAATTACTCTCTCTCTTTCTAATAAAATAAAGAGCTGGGATTGGAGTCCTAAGTCAAAATTCCTACTTAACAGAACAGTCTTAGCTATGAAAAACACCAAATTCAGCCCAAATGAGTTGTCTTCTCATTATTTCATTTCTGAAGTTAAAGAATGACAAGAGAATGATCCAGCAAGTTCAAGGTTAACATTACCAACTCTTCCTACATCACAGCTGCTCGCTGTTATTTTCTGAATAGAGTATGACTGTGTGCTTGTTACTGCTGTATTTATGTATAAATCTGTTGATTTAGTTTAACAGCAGACTGGAAGAATAAGCAGGACATATGACAGTAGCTGAAGACTGCAAATTTAACACCATTGATAGAAAGGGTATTCACTTAGATGTTTTACCCTTAAGCCACTGCTGAACTCACTGTAATAGGTTTTCTTGTGAACAGAGCGGAAAGAGATCAGCAAATTGATGAACACAGAAAATCAAAGGGACATACGCTGTAAGCAGGTGAGACACTGTTAAAGGCAAGACAGGCATGCAGAGCCAGAAGAGTGGGGCAGTTTGGAGCAGGAGAACAGCCCACAGTCTTTAGGGAATTGAAGTCTGCTTGAGATCAGGATGGCAGGTACACACATACGTGATATAAAATTCTGCTACTTAAAATCCTTTTCTCTTAGGTGTTATTATGCTGCTATTGTTAATACAAAACAGTGCTTCAAATAAAGAAAGCTGCCTGCTCCCTCTGTTCTTCACAGTTCCTGCACGACTGAGGGGAAGAAGAGGGCTGAAACCAAAGGCACTGCACCCTAAGCCAAGAGTGAGAGAAGAGCAGAAATCCCTCCAACAGGAAGAAGTGGAATCCCCTCCCCAGTGTATGGTCATCTGAGCCCAAGCTGCCTGATGGTTCACACTGCATAGATGTTGGAAGGGTGGTCTGGAGCAAACCAGGAGGCTCTCCAGGCAGGGAAAGGCAGGCACAGAGTAGGGACTGCTTCAACTTTAACCTGATAGACTGAGTTCAAGTCTCTTGAACTCTGAAATCTTAAACATACTTACTAAAGGACAGCTAAAGAGACCAAGAAGACAATGGAGTTGCTTCTGATCTTATACACGTTGCACTTATTCCTCACAAAATATGGCACGTGCCCTACTAAATTCATGCTGTCTCTACCTCAGCTGTCACAGACCTACTGTCTGTTGTAAAAGTAGATCAACTTATTCAATCTCATTACTCTAAACTTCCCTGATGCAAGAGGATATTCAGTCCTCAGCAAGCCTTAGTATGCTTGTAGTATTTTAACTGGACCAAATGGCACGTGCAACATCTATCTCACAACCTATGTGTGTATTTTTGTCAGCAGTTTGATCCAAAGGATAAGAAAGCCAAAAAAAAAAAAAAAAAAAAAAGCCAAACTTCTTCAGAGCAGGCACGGAGCAGGCATGTCCTAGAGATTGGAACAAGTGTTCCTGGAGCCTGTGTTCTCAGAAGGATGGATAGTAAATCATTTAAGCCATCAAGGGAAGAGCTGAGCCAACTAAATCAGTCTGGATGGTAATACTCATATTAGCAAGCAGCCAAGAAACTATAGAAGGTTGTGATTAAGCACTTGATGAGTAATTTTGCATCCTTCATTGTAAAAACAGACTTTTGAAATGGGGCTTTTCAAAACTTGTTTTTTCTGGTAAATTATTTTTAGACTGTACCCCCTAAATTTTCATACATTTTCAGGCTGTTCCTTCTCCATCAGTGGAGATATCTCATCAGCAGAACACACATTCTCTTAATTCTCAGTATTACAGAGTCCAAAAGATCTAGATTGCCAATATTAGCAGTTGAGGTATTTTTTTCCTCTTACACATTTTCCACTGGTTTTCATAAGAGCAGGTTTGTATTCTTCTACTCAGATCCTTTTCTTCTGCTGAGAGGGTGAGATTTAAGATAAAAAGGCTTAGTGTATTTTCATTTTCTGCAAATCACTTTAAAAAGACTTGACTTTGACACATGACTTTAAACTGCATGGATGCATTTGAGTAATTTGTAGGAATTATAATGGGAGATATACATGAGCTTCAAGAAGAAAACATGCATTATAAATATGCAATCTTGGTTCAATGGTGTTCTGAGCATCCAGAAATAGCAGAGAGAGATTTGTCCCCTGTGAGTTATGCAAACCATGTACCTGCTCTGACCTCGGACAAAGCATACAATACCCTATTTTAAAAGTGGCTAATATTATTTAAAATTAAAATACGGCTTTCAAACAGGTTAAGAGTATTAATGCTATCATTTTTGAACTAACTGGTCGCTTTGTTTGATTTTCCGTTATTTTTACAGGCCTTCTGCCAATAAATCACTAGAAATAAAAAAGAGGCACACTAGAAACCATACTACTATGCATCTATTTTGCCACTGTGTAGCAAATAGGTATAATCCATCATCTCCAATACCCCTTTCAATAGTATCCTTCATATTTCAAATAATTTAATAGTTCAAGTGACAGTCTAATTCTTTCTTTTGATAGCCAAGATGTTTTCAAAGGTAAGTTTTTTCCCCCAGTAGCACTTTCTGGATTCTCTACTAAAATAGTCTTTAGATGCAAAATGCCTTCCCTTTTTTGGCCAACTTGAGGAATGTTGGAAAGATCTGGAAAAGACATTTTCATTTTTCAGATCTCTCCCAAAAATCTTCACAATTCTCCTGTCATTTCTATTCCTTTTCGAATACATCTCATACTGGATGCTCATCAAATGCCTGAAAATATTTAGGTAAAATGTTTTGTCAATGGCAACCTCAAGACAGTAGATTGTGGGCTGATTCTCCTCTCCCCTCCTGTTAGGATCCATGAATGGAAAAAGAGTACTTTTGCTAGAAATGGGCCACGTATGGCTTATTTGACGGAGCTGGGTGCCATCATCCTTAGTGGAAAGAGCATGGAATGATCTGAGCATATGACTGCATGTTTGAGTAGTGTCAGGACTTCTGTATTGCAAAGTTTCCCTACTAGTTTGTACAAATAACACAAACCCCACTGCTTAGTACTAGGAAAACAAACAGGGAAAAGCAAAAATAATTTAGCAGTAGAGTATAATTTACTCACTCAACAACATGGTTTGTGTTACCACTTCATCTCTCTCCTAGATTATGCCCGTAAATTGACCTACTTGAAGCCTTCTGAACAGGTCTATGCCAAGGAGAAAAATTGGCCCTGAATCTATTGTTTGTAACTTCTTTTCATAGTGTAGGATGGTTTAATCAAGTGTGTTTGTAATTGTGCTAACAGTGTGATTGCTTTGAAATGTTATACGCTGCTAACATTCACGGTTCAACACTGAAACCCAGGGGACGTATAATGCTAAATACTCATCATTCTCTAAAGGAAGAGCAGACAAATTCAGGACAGTATGTGCTTCCCATCTGTGCCTTGGAGTGAAGTTGCTTTTCTCTATCAGTCATCAGCTTTCCTATGCCTGATAATCCAATACATTTTGCTGTTCTTCGCTTAGGCATGGTGATGATTGCAGCAAGCAAGAATTCAGTAAGAAAGGGAGAGATTCACATTTGCTGCTGCGGCAGTTTATGTAGCTTGCCTTTATCTTTGTAGTGCTGCTGCCTAACGAGGATTTCACGTGGCAGCTCTTTCTAAATACTGTACTGGAAAAATCCTGCATATCCTATTTGTCAAGACCATTTCCTTTCTGCAGCCGTACAGCATTGGTGATCCAACTGCAGCAATTGATGTTGATATAGCAGCACAGTGTATCGTATTTATATAATATCTGTTCAGTCCAAGAATCCAGATGCTTCCCACAAAGAGGCAGCGAAAGGAAAGCACTGGGAATTGGTTTTGAAGTTACATAAGTGGTCTGACAAAAACGTCTCTGAATAAATAGCCCCTTTCAAGAAGGATGAGCTCGTAGTGCTTCTTGTATCAGAAAGCAAAGCATTCAAGAGGGCAAGAAGTTCAGCAGCACCAGAAAGAAACATTTGAAAAGAAAAACAGGAATGGAAAATATTGCTGGTTGCCATGTGGAATAGTATTACTATGAAGACTGTCACTTTTTCACCTCTCACTTGTAAGCTAGCAGCTTTAGATTTAATCTTAGATTTTCCATTTTGAATTCTGCACGTTCTGTAAGGGGGGGGGGGGGGAAAAAAATACCCCTTCCCTTAAAATAAAACTTTATGCTGTAGGAACTCAGGGTCCTCATAATTCCTCCACAGCTATTATAATATTCTTGCTAATGTTTGTGTGCTACCATCCATTCGCTCATGTCGTCACTAACCAGGCGATTAACTATTAAAGTCTAGCACACTTTAAAAGGTCACTATAAATATGGGTTTTACATTAACCAACCACTTTACACATTGCCTGAGCAAGAGCTTCACAACAGGATCTGCACAAGGTTTTATACCACCCTTGGCAAGCAGAAAATTGCTGACCTTCTAACCAGCCATAGCAAGGAGTTCCCCAGAGTCCAGTCGTTTCCCCAAACCACTCTCAATACCGCAGGTGCCTGCGCTACAGCCCTTGAAACGGCCACCGCAGCTTTCAGTGCTGCAGGTCTCCTGAGAGGCAGCGAAATGTGTTCCCAACACCATCGGCACCGGTTACTTTCCTCAGCTTCGCCTGCGTTCAGCACGGCGAACATCCTCCTCTCTGCTCTCGCCTCTCCCCCAGCACCTCTTGGCTAGCGGTATTTTGGAGGAGCTGGAGGTGCAAGCTCAGGGGAAGGGAAGGAGCCTCCGCCGGAGCCCGCCGGAGCCCGGCGCTGCCTGCCGGGGCCGCTGCTGGGAGGTTGGTGCCACCTCCTGTGCCTTTCTGATATTGCAGCTCTCCCGGGCAGACGCGGGTCTGCGCCAGAAGGTGCCTGCTGGAGAGCAGCCCTGGGGTTCTCTTGGCGGTCAGGCACGGTTTCAGGTGATTGCTATTAGAAATAGCCTTCCGTCTTTTGAATGAACAAACTTCACCGTTAAAGGACACTACATACAGGATGACACTGAGCCACCCGCAGGCTTCTTGGAATAGAGGAGCGTTTAAAGGCCTGATTTGAAACCTGGTTTCCCATTTACTGTCCCAGCGTCACCAGCAATAATGTTAAAAATCGTTATTGAAAATTTTACTTTCTGACGTTCATGTCTTTGTTGCGACTTTTGAGCTTTCAGCAATAAGTGCTAAAAAACTGTTATATTATAAAAATTGAAAATCTCACATATTCTTTACAATTCAAGAAACTCAGGCCCTTAAGGGGGAAAAAAAAAAAAGAAATGGCTCGATATTTGTGATAAAAGCATGAAAAATGGCTACCTGAAGTTCAAAACTAATGGTAGTATTACATGTGTCCTATAGATATTGAGGCTCATAACTTGCAAGGTCAAAAATCAATATCAGATTTGGAAAGTTCTACCATACCCTTAATGAAAATGTATTTCAAGTGCTTTAAGGAAATACAAAGATTTAAAACATTATCCACCTCATGCTCTTTCCTTCTATGTCCTCCTACTGGCTTCCATTTTCAGAATTAAATATGAAAAAAATATATATGTTTCTGAAATCTCCCAGTAAGGACCCTCCCTGATGCCACTCCTTCTTTTCCAGCACCAGAAACAGAGACAACAGGTCCCACTCCACCCTGTTCCACACCATTTCTACCATCTCTTCTCAAATGATCCTGCTGCTACCATCATTAATGGCCACTCAGAAAGCATGTGATGGCCTTGCAGAGTTGACCAGATGCTTAAAGGGAGCAAGAGAAAGCAGCCATGGGGAGAGGAGGTGACGGTGTGCAGGAAGAGCATCTATGAGGGGTCTGGAAAGGGAATGATTCTCCTCCACAGCAAGAAGGTAAAGGAAGACTTTCCCTTTCCCAGCTCCTTTTTGGTATGCATTTCAGGTCATATTTTAGAATAAACTAATGCTCAAAAGGAACCCCAAGGCTGTGATATCTCCAGTGCTGTAGCCTTGCAACCATTTAGAAAAACATCTGCAAGGGAGCAGTTCCTGCAGGCAAACAAACTGATTATACTGTCAGGGACACTTCTGGTTTTTTTCTCTATGAGCAGATGAAAACGGGGAGCAGAGCTTCCTCCTAAAATCTCAACCCAGGAAATGAAGTGAGATATGGTTGGACAAATCATTTTGCTTTCACGTACACGTCTTCTTTCTTCTCTCCCTCTCAGCTCTGACTCCTGATTTTCAGCTCAAAGACGTGATAGTGGTGAGATTTGAAGTGCCACTGTCACTGGTCTGTGCAAGTGTGAGGTAATGGCACCTTTAACGGGTGGATTAGGAAGGCAGGGTGCTGGAGATGTCTGAAGCAGAGGGAGGTTCCTATTTTCAGAATTTCAGACCTTTGTGTGACACTGAGAATTCCTTTTCAGCTCCCTGAAAATTGCAACAATACAATGAAAAAGCACCTTAGGCCTTCTAGCTTGTAAATTTGGTGACTAGTTTAATCCCAAGAGGTTACTATGCAATTTAGCTAACTGGAGGATGGTAGGGAAACATGAGAAAGAAAAATTCCTTTTGGGCTTGAGAGGAGGCATAAGTCATAAGGGAGAGCCGAGAAATTATGAGAAGAGGAGCTGAGGAAGATTGGTTAATGACAGAAGAAGGGCATGCAGGTAATCTGAGAAGAAACTACCATCCAATGTCATCTTCCACAAAGGCAGGTTTTAAAATGAAAAGAAATACATGGTTTTCAACTAGGACTTTTCTCTAAGTAATTGCAGCCAAACAACAGACAACCAACTCCTTCTGTAAGAGGACTGGGATAACTTTTCCTCAAACAGCTAAAAGGAAGCCCAGAAAATTTGCCATTGATAGTTTCTTAATGTTTAGTCACTTTAAGGTAGTCCGTAATCATTATTTCAGAGGATACTTTATATGTGAGTTTTGTTGCAACTTCTGTACAGGTATTTAGAGGCCAAGATTGGCATATTTTAATAGTTAAATGTATATATACATATATATATATATATATTAAAAAAATCAATGTCACCAAGCAAGTGTTATGGACAGAGGGGGTCAATTCATCTCATAGGGACTTGGCAAAGGGTTTTAGTCTTGTTGCAGAAGCTGTTGGTTGTTTCTGCAGACAGCTGAAACATGGTTTTAGAAATAAACTTGTGGCAACCCCCCACACAACTGCTCAAGGAAAGAGCAGGATGTTCGAAAGAGATTTAGGGGTCTGGTGTCAGACTTAGGACTTCACGAATTGCCTCAGACGCTGATGAAATCTGGAAACTTTTCTGAAAAGAAGGCTGAAAAAAGCAACTGACTCACAAAATTAAGCTTTTGCATGGGGCCCATTTCCACAGTGTTTATGGGCTATATTGACGTAGCCCTGTAGCCTGCCAGTTCCCGCATTGGACCCCCAGCAACAGGACACTCCTCACCCAGGGGTTGCTCCTCCATACTCAGTGTGAATGTACAGCAGTGGACAGCTCTAATTATAGGAAAGCTTTACCCCTCCAAGAAATGCATTCTTGCCATATGCCATTCCAACAAGCATTTAGGGCCATTGCCTACTTGACATTTCCCCACTTCCCCAACCCCAAACAACACCCTTCCCAAATTCTGGGAATTTTCCCTTCTTTCTGTTGCTTCTCTCAAACCATCCTCTCTGCCTCCTCTCTCCTTGCAAACTGGCATTGCTTCCCTGACCTTGGAATAACTTTGGACTTTTTTGAAGGAGAGTGGAGATGACAAAGACTTTGCCATGGGGGGGGTGAAGCCAGGGTAAGGAGCAGTGGACTTGCTGGATGAAGGGAAGGAGGTCATTTGCAGAGCCAGCCTGGATGAGCAGGGAAGCAGCCACCGCAGGCAGCGCTAGCACCATTCAGCCTCCTATTCATGCATCTTGGAACAGGGACATTTCTGTTTGGTTTTGAGAGGTTTTCTTTGCTATAACTGCCAAGGTGACTTTAGCCACAAGCAGGTCAGGTAGTTTGAGTTTAATTAAAAAATTCACAAACAGCAAAGGAGGGAGAATGGTACAGGGAGATGAAGTGGGAATGGGCAGTTCTCTGCTTCCAGATCCTGGTGCTTTGCTGAATTATAGAACGTTTATAAGATGGCATGTGTTTTTCTGTAAGTATTATAACTCTGCAGTTGAAGACATCAGCCAAAGAAACCTCCATATTAATCATGACAATAAATTATTTATATTTTCATGGGGGTTAAAGTGAAGGGCCACCTTTCCATTCTTCTATCTTCCCTGTGCCTTCATTGTATATTACTGCTAATTACTCTTATCAGTACATAGACTTGAGAGTGATTCCCCCATCAGAGATGAATATTCAGCTTATTTGTTTGCTTCTTTTCTACCAAATACGCTAATGAGCAGACATCTCAAAATGGCTTGCATTTCTGTGTGCACTCATAATAGCAATTTATAAGGGCCGAATTTGTAGGTGCAAATCACATATCTGTTCACATAGTGTTCCAGCAGCGAACATGGGAGTATCTGCTAGTGTAAGTGCACATGTAGATATATGTGACAAGTATTTTTAAATTCTGGCCTGAGAAAGCTGGCCCCTCAGCCTTCTCTCTCTTTCCTGTGGAGCCCAGCAGAGAAAAACTCCTCCTGGTGGATTAGTAAATATTAATTGCTGCATTTCTCCAGAATTTTTGCTGTCTTTAGGGAGGCATATGTATGGGACACTATGCTTTTTGACTAAGAGTTGGATTGTCTTTGTTTCTGTGTAGAAGAATGAGCGGTCAATGGGCTGAGAAATGACAGCTCTCTGTGTACAGAAGTAGCTAGCAGAGAAAGCACAATACCTTACTTCATGTGTCCTTACAGGCACTTTGTAAGCATCACCAATTTGACTTTTATGATTATTTTCTGATGAACTGTTATGGCAGGAAGCCAGGCATTGCCATGACCTCTGCTCAAACTGTGAATTCTCCCTGACCTCAGGAAGCACTCATGTGGATTTGGGCCAAGTTATGTGGTCAGATTTGTGCCTGAAGTTAAATAAGCCATTTTCTATTTTAATCACAGGCCACAGCAAGCTGTTTATGGATTCTGTCATCTAACTGTGCTGCTGCAGCTTAGGCCTTGAAGTGCTTTGTTGTGACTGCTGACAAGAAATATATTGCAAAATCCTCAGATGATCAGTTCACAGGAGTGTTTCCTCAGCACACACGCTGGAACTGAATTGACTACATCTGGGCTAATTCACGCTTCCAGCAACTCTGGTACAAAGCTACGTGAGGACAAAATTAAGAGGCTTGATTTAATTTAAGGAGATTTATTTTTTTAAGTAACTTTAATTAAGTCAAGATAGGAAATTCTTACTCCTAAGTGAGTGTTCGCACATAAACTTACACTGAAGTATGTGCAGCTGTGAAGGAAAACAGATTCAGTTACTCTTAGAAAATAGCTCAAGACAGTGTCAGAAGCCCACTTCTTGCATCTTTGCTAAAAATCCCCAGGCACCTTGCTTTCCTAGTGGAGGAGCATGTTGGGAGGACTTCAGGCACCATGGTATGTCCTGGGAGGAGACATATGAAGACATTGGAGCTTAGCCCTTTCTCCGGCTGCTGGGAGCATGGAGCCGGGCTGGTCTCAGCATCCCCCACCACCCAGCTGAAACTCTCCACGTTGGCCCTGGGGCTGCCACATGCACTGGCTCTGTGGGGCCATCGACTCACGGTGCGGCAGCCACAGAGCCGGTTTGCCCTGTCTCAGCCACCACCTTGGAGCTCCTGCAAGTTCCCGCACCAAATCAATTCGGGATGCCTTTAGGAAACATTTCCTGAGAGACACTGTCCTGCCAGTCAGCTGGATTATCTGAGAAATATCTCCTTAGCTGGCAGGAAAGTGCATACATTTCATCAGCTTAGTGCAATCAGAATCTGTCAGCTTTGGGAGATTTGCTCCGTAAATAAATGACTTACGCACCAGGAATTAAGAGGGGGAAAGCCAGAAGTCATTGTCCCAAAACATTTGCTCCTCTCACTGTAAATCTCACAAAGAATTAAATGTTTCTGTGTGGGAGAGATAGATGTGTGTGTATTTCTGACATTACTCTTGCAGCTTGACTACCACCGTGCATGAAAGGTAACTCAACAGCACTAAAAGAAGGATGAACTGAAAGTTTTGTGTGGATGCCTCCTTGTCTTTTGCCCTTTGGCATGTAGAAGTACAGACAGACACTGAGTGAGGCTGAATGAAGCAAGGCATAAATGCTTTTGTCAATACAAACGTACACCTCTAGGTCAGTTCTGGCTTAGGGGCCCAAGTCACTTTGGCATGCCTGAAAACATTACTCAAAGATTTACCAGTGCATTTGGAAAGCTGAGGGTTGTGAAGCTTTTGAGCGGTATTGGCACAGTGCTTAATACAGCGGAGCCCTTAGCCGTGATGCAGTCCCTTAACAATATGGCAGGATTAGTACTGACAATAACAAGAAGCAGAAAGAATACACGGCCCAGAGGCTTATGTGCTGAAAATTTTAAGGAGCAAGTGGTTACAAGCGTTGCTTACAAAGTCATTGCAAAGCCTGGAGGATGAGACAAAATGGATGTTTCCTCTCTGTGCCTGACCTGCAAGCAGCAGCAGCCTGTAGGAGATAGCAGCATATTCATTCCCTGATGGAACTGATGTGGAAAGTCCTCTGATTTCTGTTTAAGCTGGCAGTGGTTTAGGTCCTTTCCTTTAAAGCAGAAGCATCAAAGCCACTTATTGTACAGCTAAGATCATGAGGCACTCCTCCTCCTATCTGAAACTAGGACTTCCATCCTCACCATAAGCAATTTCCAGGTATTTCCATGTCCGTCAGAAAGTAGGATATGGAGAAGTTTTCCATGCATATCTTCTGTTTTGCTTTTGTGAGCCGACTGCAGGGAACAGAACCAGTGTTCTCTCTTTTTTCTCATGTCACGCCAAAGGGAGTGTTGTTGCTCTGCTTTTTAGAAAAAAAAATGAAATTCTAAAAATTTCACTTTGCCATTGGGGAAAAGAAGACATGTTCTCTCCCACCTCATACTTTATTTTTTTTTGTATCCACAGTACAGTGAAAAGAATTTAATTTCTGTTGCTTTTGCTCATTGTGCAATAAGTGTATTTGCTACTTCTTTGAAACGTCGAGATGAACATCTGGCTTTGGTGCTCACCAGTCTGCCAAGTCGGGAAGCTTTGAATATTTTGCCAAACCATTTACCCAGCCCTGAATTTATAACTAATATCAGGAAAATCACTAGGGGAAAATGTAAGCAACTGCAGACTGTGTAACAGCCAAGGTCAATTCTTAAAGGATAAATTTTACCGTCTTAATTTTATCAATGTCATTCACAGACAGCTGCCTCTGTTTCATAGCAGTATATTCATATCAATGAGCTGCTTTAAAAATATGCAACCCAAATAGTTTCATAATGAATGTACATTAGTGAAATAATTTTGGGAAATAAAAACGGATTTTGGAACTGAGTCATCAGCAAATGATAAATATGAAACAAAACAAGTTGCCTAAATGTTTTAAGAAACCAAATATAGAGCTTCAAAGCTTCAGAAGAGCCACATAAAGAACAAAACTATCCCATGAAAAGAGACAGAATTACAGCAAAGAGGGAAGTATCAAGAAGCAGTGCAATGCATTAGAAAAAGCTTTCTTTACACTAAGTGTCAATAAGTGCTGAAGCGGGTTACTTAAGGGTGCTGTGGAGTTGCCATTGCTGGACTTTTTCAAGGATCACGCTAAACAAGTATCTGCCAAGAAAGGTTTCAGGAGAATATGTCCTGCTTTGGATTATCTCTTAGGATCTTTTCTTTGATTTTCTTCAATACGCTAAACAGAAGAAAAAATCCTGGAACAAATCTCTCCTGCCTTCCCACGCACTGTGCAGAGCTAACTGTGCTTTTACTTAGAGGTTTTATAGTTGCTTCTCTTGTTAGCCCCTGTCAGCCTCCCATCTTGTTTTTGCTTCCCTGGCTTTGACGTTTCTGATCTAGCCAGCATTTTCGGTATTTACTCTTGATCTGGGTTGTCTGCTCATGACAGTTGCCTCAAACTTGAGCCATCAGATAAAGTGCTGCCAAGGCTTCAGTGGCAAACGAACATCAGACTGTGAATTAGAAGCAGAAAGTGAGCCCTATGGCTGGCTGCCTCTGCTGGCCGCACCATGGGACTGGCGCCGCTGGGGCGGCCGGCAGGTCCCCTGGGCAAACTGTCTCCCTGACCTGAGCGGGCTCCTCGGAACAGGTAAGCAGTAAGTTGGCCCTGGTGAAGTGGTGTGGCTGAAGTATCCCCTCAGCCCTGTCATCACCCTGAATGGGATGTCCCCACTACAGCCAAAGCAGTCTCGCATCACCCTTCCCTAGTTGCGAGGAGGATTAAAATCAATCATAGAATCAGAGAATACCAGGTTGGAAGGGACCTCAAGGATCATCTGGTCCAACTTTTCTTGGCAAAAGCACGGTCTAGACAAGATGGCCCAGCACCCTGTCCAGCTGAATGTTAAAAGTGTCCAATGTCAGGGAATCCACCACTTCCCTGGGGAGATTATTCCAATGGCTGATTGTTCTCATTGTGAAAAATTTTCCTCTTGTGTCCAGTTGGAATGTCCCCAGGAGTGACTTGTACGCATTACCCCTCATCTTTTCCATGTGACTCCTTGTAAAAAGGGAGTCTCCATCTTCTTTGCAGCCACCCTTTAAATACTGGAACATGGTGATAAGGTCTCCCCTAAGCCTTCTTTTCTCAAGACTGAACAAACCCAGTTCTCTCAGCCTTTCCTCACATGGCAGGCTGCCCAGTGCTTTGGTCATCTTTGTGGCCCTTCTCTGGACCCTCTCCAGCCTGTCCACATCTTTTTTGCATAGCAGGGACCAAAACTGAACACAGTATTCCAGGTGTGGCCTGACAAGTGCTGAGGAGAGTGGGATAATGACTTCTTTATCTCTGCTGGTGATGCCCTTGTTGATGCAACCCAGCATCCTGTTGGCTTTCTTTGCCTCAGCAGCACACTGTTCACTCATACTGAGCTTGTTGTCCACCAGGAGCCCCAGGTCCCTTTCCACAAAGCTGCTCCTGAGCTGGGTAGATCCCAGCCTGTGCTGCACTCCTGGATTATGTTTTCCCAGGTGCAAGACCTTACACTTGTCCTTGTTGAACTTCATAAGGTTCTTGTTAGCCCACTCTTCCAGCCTATCCCGGTCTTCCTGCAGGGTGGGTCTCCCTTCTGAAGTGTCCACTTCCCCACTCAGTTTGGTATCATCGGCAAACTTCATCAGGGTACACTTGATCCCATCATCCAGATCACTTATGAAGATATTAAACAGTGTTGGGCCCGATATCGATCCCTGGGGGAAACCCACTTGTGACAGGTGGCCAGTTTGAAAAGGAGCTATTTACCACCACCCTCGGGGTGTGGCCTGTCAGCCAGTTCCCCACCCACCACACAGACCAGTTGTCTAGACCATAACACATCAGTTTCTCTAGGAGGAGGCAGTGGGAAACTGTATCAAAAGCCTTGGAGAAATCCAGGTAGACGATGTCCACCGCTTGCCCCACATCAACCAAGCAGGTTACTTTGTCGTAGAAGGTGATCAGGTTTGTCAAGTTCAATTTGCCGTTGGTGAATCCATGCTGGCTTTTCCCAGTCACATGCTTCATTTGACTTGTGATAGCCCCCAGGAGGATTCGTTCCATAACCTCCCCAGGGAGTCAAGTAAGACTGATGGGCCTACAATTTCCTGGATCCTCCTTTAAGCCCTTCTTGTAGATGGGGGTGACATTAGCCTTCTTCCAGTCTTCTGGGACATCCCCCGATCTCCATGACTTGTTAAATGTGAGAGAGCAGCCTCACAATGACACCACTCAGCTCTCTCAACACCCTTGGGTAGATATTGTCAGGGCGCGTCGATTTGTAGGGGTCAAGCTCCTGTAACAGTTCACATACCAACTCTTCCTTCGTTGAGGGTGGTTCTGTGTTTGCATCAACCTGGATTTTTGTTCCCGAGGCCTGAAGCCCAACAGTGCTGGTAAAGACAGAGGTGAAGAAAGCGTTGAGAACCTCTGCCTCTTCAGTGTTGTTGGTGACTAATTCACCTCTCCTGTTTAACAGCAGACCAATATTTTCCTTCTGTTTCTGCTTGTTGTTTATGTACCTGAAGAACCCTTTCTTGTAGCTTTTGACATCTCTGGCCAATTTCAATTCAAGCTGAGCTTTTGCTTTTCTAAATGCATCTCTGCACCCTGGCAATGCCCTTGTAGTTCTTAATGGGTATTCGTCTGCTTTTCCATCTCTGGTACACCTCTCTTTTGGTTTTGAGCAGACTGAGAAGCTCACAGTTAAGCCAAGGGGGTCTCTTGCTCCACCTACTTCCCTTACCTTTAAAAGAGATGAACAGTTTTTGTGCTTCCACGAGAGTGTTCTTGAAAAACTCCCAGCACTCGCTAGCTCCTTTATCCTCCATGGAAGCTTCCCACGGAATCCCTCCCAGCTGAGCTCTGAGCGAGCTAAAGTTTGCTCTCCTAAAATCTAAAACCTTTGTCTTAGTACTAACCTTCAACGTGCTCAGCAGGATCCCAAACTCCACAATATTGTGATCACTGCAGCCAAGGCTATCACTAACTGAGATATTACAAAGCAGGTTTTCTTGGTTTGTGAGTAGCAAGTCCAGCAGTGCCTCATTCCTGGTTGGCACATCTGACATTTGTATGAGGAAGCAGTCCTCTAACGCATTCCAGGAGCTTGACGATGACATGTGAGCTGCTGTACTGTTCTTTCAACAAATGTCTGGGTAGTTGAAGTCACCCATAAGAACCAGGTTCTGTTGATCTGAAGCTTGCTTAAGTGACCCAGATGTTGCTTCGTTGGCCTTACCACCTTGGTTTGGAGGTCGGTAGCAGATGCCTACTGCAAGATCTCCCTTGGACACAATCCCTCTGATCTTGACCCAGAGGCATTCAATAGGGCTTCCACAATCGCCATAGTTGACTTCTATACATTCAAGGTTCCCCTTAAGATAGAGCATGACGACTCCTCCTCTTCCCTGCCTGTCTTTACGAAACAACCTATAGTCATCCGTCACAATCATCCAGTCATGTGAGTTGTCCCACCATGTTTCAGTTATTCCTATGATACCATAACTTTCTGACTGGGCGTGGAGCTCCAGTTCCTCCTGTTTGTTCCCCAGGCTGCGTGCATTTGTATATATACACTTGAGGTGGTTGGTCTTCTGGTTCTCATCTTGGGAAGCAGCTAAAGAACATTTGTTGCTGCTCTGGTTGGCCTGGCTTATTCCCCAGTTGGTTGCAATGGCGTGAGTGTTGCCACTTTGGACCCCACCTCCTGAGTCCTTCAGTTTAAAGCCTGCCTCACCAAGTTGACCAGTCTGCTACCAAAGATTCCCTTGCCTCTTCTAGACAGGTGGATCCTATCCCTCCCTAACAGGCTATAGTCATCGAAGAATGTCCTGTTGTCATAGAAGCCAAAACCCTCACAACAGCACCAGCCACGAAGCCAGAAGTTGATTTGCATTATACGTCTGTTTCTGGCTCCACCCTTTCCTCCAACTGGTAAAATGGAAGGAAAGATAACTTGGGGACCAACACTTTTCACTTGCACCCCTGGGGATTTGTAGTCTCCCTTGATTCTGCCCAGGTTCCCACTTGTGGTGTCATTCATGCCCACATGAAAGAGCAGCAATGGATAGTAGTCTGTGCTCTTGACAAGTTGTGGCACCCTCTCAGCAACATCTTGGACCTTAGCTCCCAGAAGGCAGCATACCTCTTGTGACTCCCTGTCAGGCCGACACCCGCTACAAGCACTTGTCATTTCTTTTTGTGGTATCCACTTTGTGCTGCTGGTACAGTTTCTCCTTACAGACCTTGCTCATGGGTGTCTACAGCTGTTAAAGCTTCACATCTGTTTTTGGTTGTAATGCTGGAGGGTGGGGACTGAAGGAGAGTCCTGCTTTTGTGGGTCACCAGGGTCCAAGGTGCCTCATTCTCTGTGGTGTCCGCCACAGGAGCATGATTCTGAAACCACTTATCTATCTCCATCTCGGCCCCTCTAATACTGTGCAGCCTTTTAACTGTTTGTGGATGGCTGCCTGATGCAACAAATCATCAACCTGTGCACATCTTTTGCAGGTACTTACCTTTTCTCCAGGACAAGGCTCAGGGCACTTGTTGCAACCTACCATCTGTACTGAAGTCTCCTTCCTTACCAGTTCCACCTGGGTGGAAGCGTCAGACATCTCAGGGGCTTTCTGTGTAGAAACACTGGTTTTAACTCTGAGGTGAATGCCCACCATTATAGCAGAGACCTAGAGCACTTCCCTAGTCTGTGAGCCTACAAGCAGGGTGCATGGCCCTTCTCCCGTGCCCTTCTGCATGCCCTTCTGTGCAAACTGCTGCATGAACTGCTGCGCAAACTGCTGTGCCCTCTCGATCTGCTGCGCCCTCTCAAAAAAACCCCTCTTTTCTTTCATAGCTTTTGATTGTTCATCATGGATGACAACCTTTTTGCCATTTTTGCCATTAACAAATCAAAAGAAAGAAAGAAAAGGAAAGGAAAGGAGAGGTGTTATGGGAAGAAAAAACAAGGTGAAAGATAACAGGGAGAGCAGAAGGAAGATGGGGACTTGTGGCTGTACAGCTGAGACATCCGCCCACAGAGCTTTCCAGGCAAGTGGGCTGGAAGTCAGAGATGGCTTTAACTTTGTTTAACATGGCACACAATACAAACTGGTCTATTCATCTGTCTCTCTCCCCTCCCTCTCAAAGACCTACTCTTTTATTGCATTTTGAACATTTCATTCTGTGGTTTTTGTCCTTTTCAAAGGAAGGCTAGCCAAATACGTTTTAGACAGATAATCAACATATTAAGGCTTCAGATGCAGAGCAGGTTTTAAGAATTTGCCTTTCTTTGCAAGACAGTCCAGAACCATGCAGGAATTAAAATCTTGTGGTGCCACGGGGAATATGTGAATTCCAGGGCTGCCAGAGTAATTTTCCTTGAGGTTTCTGGGCAGTATTACTGAGAACAGCTCAGCAGAAAGTAGTTCACCAGCCCCAGCGCTGCCAGGCCAGTCTGGTGGGCCATGTCACCTTCACTGCTGCCTCTTTCAGCAACACAGGGAAGCTGGTGTCCAGGAGAACAGCAGAAGCCTACGGGATCTCCCAGAGGAATGAGGGAATCCTCACAGGTGGAAGGGAAGATGTGCATGGTTGAGCACCCCACATTATGCTCCTTTTATATTCAGTGGAGAGAAACAAGACTTTTAGTTTCAAGCCCTCTGCCTATTTGTGTACTCTGACTTTATTCCTGGGTAGTTGCCCTAGAAGGTCTTATCTCTCCATTGACATGAAGGGAATCTGGAAACCTGGTTCAGATGCAGACATCTGTGTTCTTTGTCAAATGAACCCGTCAGGCCCAGGCAAAGCTTACTCATGGGTGAGATCCAGATTGATGTCCACCACTTAAGCAGGTTTGGTATACACTCTGATGTTAATTTGGTCTCAGTTTACCCTTCAGCCCTCAGAGACTGACCTTCCCAGCTCTCTGTGTGTTCCCACACCCACGGGCTCAGCTTTGGTGTGCAACTGCTGGCAGCCTGGGAAGGCACGAGGGCCAGGGTGCTGCCGTGCTCAGCCTGGTTTTTACTGACTTGCCCCCAAGCTTGCCAATGTGTCCCTAGTCCCTTGCCCTCTCCCACCCCTCTCCACCTTCCTGCTACACAAACACTCTCCATGCATCAGGAGCAGCCATCCAGAAAGCCTGTCTGACACTTGAAGGCACTGCCCCCTCCAAAAAAAAAGGAATACTTCCATGAAAGTTGGAAGGCAGCACACTGACTGGAAGCACTGCTGGTGACAAGCATGTCTAAGACAAATCCACATTCCAGGAGACAGGAACAGCATAGCTGAAGAAAACCTGAAAGGGTGTGTCTGCAAATACAGACACCTCAACAAGACCCCCACAAAGGCCACCTGAGGTCTTGCAAGAGAAGGACACGGCACCTGTCTGGACTGCAGGCGAACCACAAGGCCAGTGTGGGAAGCTCATCTCCCAAAACCTCCCTGAGCCTCACTAGTTTCATCCAGATCTCCAACACAGCCTGTAAAGAAGGATCCAGTGCAGACAGTGAACATTGCCACAGGGAAGTGAGGAGGCAAAGGAGGAGAGGGAAGGGAAGGGAAGGGAAGGGAAGGGAAGGGNGGAGGGGAGGGGAGAGGAACTACTGACCAGTCAGCCCCAACTCCGTACCTGGTAAGATCGTGCAACAGATCCTCCTGGAAGCTATGTCAAGGCATATGGATGACAGGGAGGTCATCTGAGACAGCCAACATGGCTTCAGAAAGGGCAATTCGTGCCTGAATAAGCTGGTGGCCTACTACGGTGGCGTGACTGTGTTGGCAGATAAGGGAAGAGCAACTGGTGTCATCTATCTTGACTTCTGCAAGGCCTTTGACACAGTCCCGGACAACATCCTTGTCACTAAATTGGAGAGAAATGGGTTTGATGGATGGACTATTGAATGGATAAGGAATTAGCTGGATGGCCGCCTCCAAAGAGTCAATGGCTCAATGTCCAAATGGAGATCAGTAACAAGTGTTGTTCTTCTCCTATGAAGAAAGGAACACCTCTCCTATGAAGAAAGGCTGAGAGTTGGGGTTGTTTAGCCTGGAGAAGAGAAGGCTCCGGGGAGACCTCAGTGTGGCCTTTCAATATGTAAAGGGGGCTTAGGAGAAAGATGGAGAGAGACTTTTTACCAGGGCCTGTAGTGATAGGCCAAGGGGTAATGGTTTTGACCTGAAAGAGGGTAGGTTTAGATTGGACAGAAGGAAGAAATTCTTTACTATGAGCGTAGCAAGCCACTGGAACAGATTGCCTAGAGAAGTAGTGGGTGCCCCATCCCTGGAAGTGTTCAATATCAGGTTGGATGGGGCTTTGAGCAGCCTGATCTAGTGAAAGGTGTTCCTGTCTGCGGCAGAGGGGATGGAACTAGATGATCTTTAAAGGTCCCTTCCAACCCAAACCATTCTATGATTTTTCCCTAAAAGTCCTTAAAAGTTTCCCTCCACTTTGGAGAAAGAGGTAAAAAGATACCTAATTGAATTTGTGGTTAGTAAACACTTCCAAAAGGAAGAATAAGAGTTTCCCTAAGAAAGAGGAAATATTTTACAGTTCATCTAGAATACTATTCTTGCTGTTTCATTCCTCTTGAATAGATATCCTAGTGATGTTAATGGTGAGTCTCTGGGAAAATGTTTTGTGTATAATTTGGTGAGAAGATTTGGAAGTATCTCTTTTATATATAATTTGCTGAGAAGGTTTAACACTAAATTTATCTCACAGTATAGGATTAAATAATATTAGCATGTCCTATAGGAAAAGATGAATCTAAAATGCTGATTCTTGCTTGATCAAAGGCATTTATAACCTCTTCTGTGTAATACAAAGTACTGTTCTCACCCTAGACTAATCTAGAATGATTTGGTCTGAGCTGAAGAAACTAACTGAAGAGGGTCCATGTTTGAAGCAGTGGATAAGACCATCGTCTCTTAATGAATTTCAGGTATTTATATAAACTCACAGGTAATGACTGCATGCATGCATATTGTATTCTGTGTTTGACTTCGATGCATAGGATTTGCTTTTAAGTTTGCAATAGAAAATGTTGTCTTAGAAGTATGAAAATGATTTATTATAGTCAGATTTGAAACTGAATACAATGCTCTGATTTTTTAATCATAATACATTTTAAACTATGCTGGAATTTCCAGAATCGGATCACTACTACATAAGTATCGTTAAATTTGTCCCTCTGTGGGCTCTGCTTTCAGAAGTGTGGGGTAGGTCTCATCGGAGTAAAATAAGGGCAGGTGTTAGGAAAGTTTAAACTTGGAGAGCAGATTAGGGACAAAAAATTAAAATAAGACAAAATACACTTTAAGTTTTGCTTTTTAAACTTTTTTACTACACTTGATTATTTGGGCTTTCATAAAAGATGGTTAATTAATAAAGAAAAACAGTTGCTTTACTGTATGCTTTGCAACTGATAAATTTTTAATATTTTTGCAGACATAAGGAAAAAATTAAGTTTAATTTTTTGAGAAGAAACCTTTGAAATTCACAACATCTAGAAGTCTTTCAAAAAGATGCCCATACTTATACACATTTGATAATATTCAAAAGAAGAATAATACAGCAAGAATAGAATAATGACAGAAATTGTGATAATATGCTGCTTTACATGTACACTCATCATTTTGAAGCGCAAACATACCATTTTCATCAAGACTTTAATACAGTTTAAAAAATGCAATTGAACATATAAATTTACCAAATGAAAATGTGTATGAATTAACCTACCTATTTCCAGTTTAAAATATTGAAAAATGAAGGTAAAAATATTGAAAGTAACAAGTCAAACAATCGACTGAAATTAATACAGCTAGTACAATGGCAGAAGAACCTGGTGTGGGTTTTTCTGGGTTAATGCAGAAGAATACATTCAGCATCACCAGATGTTCTACCCTGTCTGCAATGACATATTCTGAGATACTACAAAGGGTCCAGGTATTTTCAATGTTGCACAGTTCCTGAGTGAGAAGACTCCTATAGCCAGCTCCCATTTTCTGCACTTTCAACCGCAGCATTTTTTTCCTCAACTATTCCATTTGCATTGCTTGTTTCTTCTAAAACTACTACTAAACTTGACAGAGTTGTGTGAGGATCAAGCAGCTTCAGAAGAGGTATGTCCACCTTTCTCTCTTGAAAGACACGGTTCTGAATTGTCATAGCTAACATAGAGTCTATGCCCAATGATGAAAGTGGTGTATTCATGGTTAGTTCATCTGGGCTCAATCCACTGAGGTCACTCACCACTGAGGTGATATAGTCTTCAGATTTGATTAAGGCAGTATCCTGGGCTTGTATTTGAGTTTCCTCAGAGGTTTCAAGCTTGTTCCTGAATTCTTCTGACATAAGTGATTTGAAGCGACTTTTCAGCAACATAATCTGAGAAAAACCATGATTAAATAAAATTTGAAAGTTTAATTTGGCGACAGCTTGCTGCGGGTTATTCATAAGTAAGCTCTTCCTGAGATACTCATGAATTTCATGCACTTGCAGAATGTCTATGCCCTTGGATCCCAGAATGTTCTGAATATGGTTTTGATTGAACAGTATGCCAAGGTTCAAAGCACCCCAGTTAATGGATTGGCCTGAAAGCCCACAGTTCCTCCTGTAGAGGCAGAAGACATCCAAGAAAGAGTTTGCAGCTGCATAGTTTGCCTGGGTGGAATTTCCCAGAAAGGAGGTAACAGAGGAGTAGCACACAAAGTAGTCAAGTTCCTGGCCTCTGGTAGCCCAATGAAGATTTAGGGTCCCTGCTACTTTTGGGCTCAGCACTTTCTGAAAGTCAGCCAAGTTCAGAACTTCAAGACGGCCATCGTGTAAAACAACAGCACTTTGAAATACACCTTTGACTGGACATCCTGCAAAGATTTTCGCAATGGACTGGAAAGCTTTCTCAACATCACTGGTCAAAGTAACATCACACTGCACAAACACTACTTTGCTCCCTTCATACTGCTGCTGCAAAGCCTTCATCTCTTCTTGCTTCTCATTGCTTGGAATTTTCCTGGAGAGTATTGCAATACACCCTCCTCCATTCTCGGCTATGAATTTCACCGTTTCAAAGCCAAGTCCAGTGAGCCCCCCGACTACTATGTAAACAGCATTCTGCTTAAACAACTTCTTCTGGGATTCATACAATGGTATATCTGAAAGCATGGTGATGTCCTTCTGCCTTCTCAGTACAGCAAGTGGGACAGATTTGCAGGTAAAATAGGACATCACAGAGTTCATTCTTTCAAAGTTCTCAGTCTGCTGAAAAACAGAACCTGACAAATGTCTAAACCGTTTCATATGCATGGAATTGATCCATGCATGCATAGTTTTTTGGAGTTCCTTTAGAGATGCTTTCTGGAAAATGCTGCTAAGTGTAAGGATATGAAAGCGGATATTTTCATGATCAATTTGACTGACATTCTGGATACATTCAGACTGTCGATTGCCACACACTATCACCACATCTTTAAGAAAGTACATGTGGTACAGATCCTCCCGAGACAGCCTGTTTACTGGAGGAAGAACAACCAGGGCATTGCATAAGTTTATATACTGGAACTTATCAGGAGTGGGCCTTGCAAGTACTGTTCTCCAACCCATCTCTTCTGCTGCCGCAGAAAGAACATGGCACAAAACTGATGATGGCTCTGTAGAAATAATACCCAATGTTCTGCCATGTTTCCCCTTGGGTAACCTCTGATTGAAGATTTCCCCTGCAATGATGAAGTATGACACACAAGGGACATTCTGAAAGCATGGGAATTTCTTTACATTGAAACAAACTGTTTCTGGAATCCGAACCCTAGATGATGCAGCAGCTGGATAACATGAAACCACATGATCTCCCACTTTAACTTTCTTCACACCAATGCCTGTTGCTGTTACTGTGCCACTGAAATCAAGAGCTAAAAGTCCGTGTTTGTGTACTGCTTGTGAATTCCAATACAGTGTATTACCAAAGTTACGACTAGAAACACTAATGGGAAAATAATCTTCTGAGTGGAGACATATTTTATCCACTTGAATTTCAATGCTCTGTTTGTCAAGCTGAGCAGCAGTGCTGGTGGATAATTCGGCAGACAAGTCTTTTGCTGTGTACGGATCAGAAGTGTACAAAGTGAATGTTTCTGACTTCTGGAGAGATCTTACAGGTTGGCTGTAATCTGCATCTACAAAAGGTGTGCGTCTGATTTCAGCCACATAAGTTCTTCCTTGGCTGATACAAACTTCTGGATAGTCCACACCTTTGTATTTGACAAGAACATCTGCTAGCACCGAGATGTCCAGGGAACTGGAAGAGCTGAGGTCAATCATCTGAAATGTGATTTCTGGAACTTCAATGACACAAGTTCTGGTCATGCCATACAATGCAAACCCACAGTTAACATGGTCTACATTCCTTTCTGTTGTTCTGTAGGTGATAACTCTGACTGAACAGTGCGACGTTTTCTCTCTTAATGCCACAATGACTTGGCGATAGGCTTCACAACACTTTGCCAATTGATCTACCACTTTGCTTGGGAAATCTTCGTTTAACTTTTGAATTCCCCACAGGAACAGAATATCATCATAATCCTCAACCTCTGCTCTCATTTTATTCTGGGTGTGGCCTTCCAAGAGGGCTTCCCAGTCTTCATACATAACATATCTTGAATCAGGATGCAAACATTTTTTGAGCTGCTCAGCTATCCCAAATTTGTCAGCAAACACTAGGACTCTGGGCATAACCCCCGGATGTCCAATCGTTTGTGAAGGAGAGACTTCTTTCCACTTGTTTTCAAACATGAACTCATTGTCTCTGGAAGATGCTTGCTTCATGAAAGTGATGGCAACGCGCTTGAGTTCAGCCAAAACAGAGCCACATTTGTCCATAAAGCATCCACAGACCTCTAGGCAGTTCCCAGTGGATTTGCTTGTTCTCATATATATCATCATTTCTTCCTCCAGTGGTCGGAGCACCACCAGGCTGCCTATCCCTGAAGGAAAGCCTGCTCTGGACTGGAATGTCCTTGAGGTCATGACAGCTGTCATCTGCAGAAAACAGTCGAGCAGCACTGGATGGATACAGTAGTTGTACATCTCTCTGACAGTCTCCTTGTTCACCTTTATGCTTGTTACAGCTTCCTTTAGTTCCTGGCAATAGTGCACATCACTGAGCTGCCTGAATATGGAGCCGTACTGAAAGCCAAGCTGAGACAGTGCTTCATAAACCTCCTCTCTGCTAATCACTGACCTGCATCTTTGACAGATATCTTGGAAGGAGATGGTGCTTTCTTCCACCACAGCTTCAGGCCCCTTTGTAACTTGTCCTGCAGCATAAACTGCGTTGGAAGAAGAGAGTATTTCAAAGGCTGTCACTGCTTTTTGTGGACTCAGCTTGATACTCAAGACTTGGGAACTCTGTGTGAGAACACACGGCGCAGAAAAACTGATACTCATCTGGCAAGCACTCAGAGGTGCTTTAGGTCTTGAGCTGCTCATCACAGAGGCCAGACCAAGCTCTGCATAAAAAGCACCAGGGACTAAAGCCACGCCATTGTTCTTGTGCTCATATAAGTACGATGTCGTATCCTGAGACAGCAGGCAGCCAAACTCCATGTTGTCACTGTTTATGCTATAAATCAAAGGATGACTGGAGCTGACGCCTCTTTGGTTTGCTTGTTGACGGATATCCAGACAGGCCATGAGTTTTTTGCGATCAAATTGATACCGTGGAATGGCCACTGGAATGCTTTGATACCCATTATAAAAGTGCTGCCAGTTGGGATTATATCCCAGTTCAAACAGATTTCCTACCAGGTTGAAGAGTGTCTGATACTCTGCATCAGTTTGCAAAGAAGAGAACACCTTTGTGCCTTTTCCTAGAGTTTCCTTTATGTTTCGCTGCAATGCTTGGTGAGGACTTATTTCCACAAACATTACATTTTCTCTGTCTCTTGCTGCAGTTTTGATGGCCTGAGTGAAAGCAACAGGCTCACGAGTATGCCGGGCCCAGAATTTGCCCTGCGCAAAGTCCTTTTCAGAAGCAGCCACCCCAGTCAGCGTTGAAATCACTTCAGTTTCCCCCTTCTGTTTTTCTAAAGGCTGTATGTTCTCTTCCAACTCCCCAAGTATCATATCCATGCTGGGGCTGTGGTACGCAGCTGGGACATTTAAAACATGAAGAAAGATGTTTCTCTGGCTGAAAGCTTGAGCTAAATCTCTCTGGACAGCATCCACAGAGTCTGAATTTCCAGACAAGGTGCAGGAAACTGGGCTGTTGAAAGCTGCAATGCACACCTTTCCCGAGCAGTGATGCAGACGTTCAGCAATCTCTTCAACAGGGATGTTTCCAACAACTAACATTCTGCCGCTGGCAGTCTTTGCCTGCAGCCTGCTTCGGTGATAAATCACTTTGACTGCATCTGCCAGGGAAAGGTACCCAGCAAAATGCGCAGCAGCAACTTCCCCTATTGAGTGGCCAACAGCAGCGACTGGCTTAATGCCCCAGTATTTCAGAAGGGAAGCTAAGGCAACCTGCAGGGTAAAAAGCAAGGGCTGGGAAAGCTCTGGATTTGACAAATCCTTTGGGCTATGACCTCTTGCTGGCAGGAGGCTGATGGGAGCATGTTTCTGAAAAAGCGCTTCTATTTCCTTACACTTGTCTCTGAACACTGGCTCTGAGTTCAGCAGTGCCTCACTGAACTCCTTCAGCATTACGCCATTGCCACAGAACACAAACACCAGCTGTGGTTCCACCTTTGACATGGCAAGTTCAGTGCTCGCTGCCAACATAACCTCTTGCTGCAAGTGTTGGAGAGAACTTGTGACAAATGCTTTTCGGTACCTGTAGTTGGCATGGCTTCTTCTGCAGGCAGACGTATAGGCCAGGCTTGGGAGAGTTATGGGGTTTCTTGTGCTTAGCTGGTCAGCTGTATCGGCCATTGTCATCTGAAGGGACTTACTTGATGCTGCTGACAGCAGAACTAATTCAAGGGGCCTCTTAAAGGCAGGAAGAGGCTCTAGCTGCTTAACCTGCCTGACTACAACATGAGCATTGGTTCCTCCAAATCCAAAGCAGTTGATGCCAGCTACTCTTCCATACTCACTGGGTTCTTCCCAGGGCTCTACAGTTGTGGGAATTGCAAGGTTTAATTTCTCTGTATCGATGCTGCTCACCTCCTTCGAGTAATGCAAGGATGGAACAATCTTTCCATGATGCATCATCAGGAGCACTTTGATTAACCCTGCTGCTCCAGCAGCTGATTCGGTGTGGCCAATATTTCCTTTCACTGAACCAATTTTCAGAATGGAAACTTGTGAAGACCTGTTTTTACAAATGACACTACCTAGGCTTTCAGCTTCAGTAGAATCTCCAGCAGCAGTTCCTGTACCATGTGCTTCAATGTACTGCAAAACTGAGGGATCAACACGAGTTTCATAAATGCTGCGCAGTAACTTCTCTTGCTCTATTCGAGATGGTCTTGTGATTGGAGTTATGGACCTACCGTTCTGATTTACTCCACTGGTATTTATAACACCCCAGATTTTGCTGTAGTCTTCCTTTGCCTGTTTCGTTAAAAGGTAAAATTATCTTTAATAATAATCTCATACTTTATCTGAATAAAGAAAAAAGCCAAAACAAAATCAAGAACAGACAGAGTATAATACTAACTTTTAAATGCATGATCCCTTTCCCATGCTAACGGAAGTGCATAAATGCTAATGCTTAATAAATGCTTTATTAATCTTGAGCTTGAATTGGAAAATCTTTTCTGGCAAAGTAATCATTAGAGCTGAAGATACAAATTCAGGTAAGCAACGTGAATTTTAGGCTGCTTCACAAGCAATCTTACCTTTTTCAGTGGTTTGAGGAAAACAACACCACAGCCTTCTCCCCTTCCATAGCCATCTGCCTTTCTGGAGAAGGGTTTGCTTATTCCCTCTGGAGAGATCATTTTTGCTTTACTGAGAGATACAAAGGTGCGGGGATCTATTATGCAGTTCACTCCACCACAGATTGCTGCCTCACAATCTCCTGGAGTAAAATAAAAACATACTCATGTTGAGATGTGCAGGATGATAGACAGAAACAGTAGCAATCCTAATTTCTTTGTCCAGTATCTCTTCAGTCCAATTACCTGATTTAATTGCTCGCAAGGCATAGTGCAGAGCAAAAAGAAAAGATGAACATGCAGTGTCAATAGCCAGCGATGGTCCAGTCAGATTAAATGTGAATGAGACCCTGTTAGCAGCAATGCTCATTGCTGTGCCGGTACCATCATAATGATTTATTTCACTCACTCCTTTGCTTGTTACAATTTCGTAGTCTCGATTCATAAGACCTGTAAAAATATCAAATACGTGTCACGTTAACCCAAGCAAACAACAGGGATGTACAGCTCTAAACCTGATAGTGTGTTTTGGTTTTCTGTTTTAATAGTAAACTACATGGCATCAGTGCCCCTATGGTGAAACTTTGCTTCAACCCAAGTCAAAGGCAAAACTCCCAGCAATTTCCCCTGGACACAACTTACACAAACATACCTAACACTTGAAATTTCTATCTGCACAGTAAATGACAGGCCTTTCCTGATGGCTTAGCTCATTGTATGATGCAGTTAAGCTCTCCGTAGCCTGCTTAGACTCCTGTATTTCAATTTGAGAGTGGTTGTTTTAGTTTATCTATGGGAATATATATTAAGAATTTACGATGAGGATAGCTGGGATATAAATGTACAAGACATCAGCTTCAGTTCCTCAGATGTACCAAGTTAAAGGTCACAGCATAAGCTACATCCAATGCTTTTAATTTATCTTTGGTTTGCTCACTGTGATCCAGTAAGTAAGACAGAAATAGAAAAGAACAGGGCCTGTGAGAGGAGTTGTGTCCTCTTTCTGAGAACACATATGCTTGAAATACAGTGGATCCTCAAGTCCACAGGTATGTGTGGAAAACGCAGTACATCGATTCAGAGAGCAAGGAATAGTCTCTTCTGTGAAGAAGAGCATGTTTCAGACTAAAAGTTAATCTAAAGAGTTTGCCCCTATAGTTACATCAGCCTAACTATTGCAGAAAACTCTTCTTAAAAGAGACACAAATTACACCAGCAAAAATGTGCTGTTATTCTAGCTCCTTGACAAAATTAGCAGTTGGACAAGTCCACCTTGGTAGCATACTAATATCTACATGAGGATTTCTGCTGGTTTAAAATGATCTTAACACCCACAACACCTTAGTCAATGTTATACTGGAAAACAGTATACTGGAAAAAAGTGTAGGCCTGGCTTGAGAGTATCATTCCTGGGAAGGGTTGGGTTGGGGAGGCAGTTTAACTGTTTCCTGCTTCAACTTCAGTGCCCGAAGACACTACGAGGAGCACCTAAAATAGATACGTGAATTATATAATGAACTTCTAGAGTAGCCTAGTAATCCTTAGCAAAAATAACCACTAGTGTCATAGCACAGTAGCCTTAAGTTCTCCAGTGCTAGATACATATGCAAAGTATATGAAGGAGTACTCCAATCTTTGTGAGGTTCAAACAGACATTTTTCACCATGAAGTTTTCATCTTACCAATAAAAACACCCGTTTTGGTGCCACTGACAGCTTCTACAGGGACTCCTGCATCCTCCAGGGCTTTGTAGGTGCATTCTATCAGTAACTTCTGTTGTGGATCCATGCGTTCAGCTTCCAGATCATTAATCCCAAAGAGGTGGTTGTCAAATGAATTAAATCTAAAATACACAGAACAGAAAATGGTACAGTATATATACAATATGCATTTACTTCTAGACTCAAAGTACATGTTTTTTGCAATTTCATGAAAAGCAAAGCAGTAAGTAGTCACTAAGGATGTTTTATGTCCCACCACAAAGTATGTATTTTTATCAATGATTCAGCATTTCAGAGTTATGAGCCCACTCCTAGAAATATTTATTCGCGTGGTTATCCCACTAGTACCAACAGGACTCCTCAGATTAGGAAAATTTGCAGAATGAGACTCCCTCTGCTGTAATGTGGTCTTAGCCAACAAGTTTTAAACAAATATTCTCTTCTAAATTATTTTAAGGCAATATGGGCCAATGGCTTTACAATTTAAAACCACTAAGTAGAGTAACATTAGACATGAGGACACAAGTGAAGGGATGCATACTGTAGTTTGCTCGTCCAGGATTTCTCTTTACACTAGTATCTTTACCTGATACTTATACATACATAATCCCTCAGTATTATGGAGGAGTGACTCAGAATAAAGAAAAAGTTTCTTTTTTCAAGATTTGACAGTGTGAGTCCAGAGAAAAGCAAGATTATTATGAAATTATGAATAGTTCAGGTTTAGAAGCAAGCATAACACTCAAATTAAGCATAAGATCCCATTCTTGACTATCCAGCAAAACCAAACTTCCTTACTTTGTCTCTAAATTGTCACACCTGCACATGAATTAGAGCTACTTGTCACCACAAGCACAGGATGACGTCCTGAGGGCCAGCAAAGCTGGCTAACCTTCAGGCTGAAACTGGAAGAGTCTTACCAGGCAGTTCGTACAGCTCAGGGTCCATACTCTGCCACCTTCCTCCACAGTCCGTAGTACTATAGACAGTACAAATTATTTGGCAGGCTGGAGCCAACCTCAGATCCATGCATAATGCATGTGTACTTCTGTATACCCAAAATGCAGACACCCCCATCACATGGCAGGTGACATCTCAACATGTGGTGGGTACGTACATACATGTTCGATTATGTAATCAAAGGTTATATGTGTTCCCAGCCATGTACATAAGTGCTTAACACGGCCTGCAACGAAATTTGCTCATCAACGTCACACACCAGGAATTCCTGCACTTTGACAACTGCATGTTCATCATGTGAGATAGATAGAAGAGAGCCGGTTCCTAGGTCCCACTTATAAGCTCTCCCTGTGCCTTGCACCCTCTGAAAGGCTGGACACGTTAGTCTAAGTACAAAAAAAATTGGTGGCACCACATAGTAACAGACTCACTCATTGAGAAGAGCAGCTCGCGTTGTACATATTTTTCCTGGTTTGTTATCATCTGGATCATACCACTCTTTGGCATTAAATCGCTCGCGGGGGATTTCTACTGTGCAGTTTTTGCCTTCCTCCAGGACTTTCCAGAAATTGTCAATTCCATCACCTGTTGTACAAAGGTTTTAAAGTAGATTAAATTATGTGCTCCCCCTCCCCACATCCAGTCATCTCTGGACATTAGCTCTTTGAAGACAGACTGAGCTTACAAATACCAGGAAAATGCCAGAGGCATTATCCTTTGTCCCTAACACTAGAAGGGCATCTAAATCAAACATAAAAGTATGTGTATATTCAACACTGAGAGAGCCCAACACCTCACTACTGTCCTTACTGGTTGAGATCCAGAGCTCCAGCTCCAGGCACTGAGGATATGTCTAGGCTCTCTTCTTAGTCCTGAAACTAAATAACATGGCATCCACACAGTGGCACACATTTCTGTTCCTCTCAGCTTCCACTTCCCCCAACATATGTAGGGTCGCACCCACACTCATTCTGGAAACAGTCCCTTGCAGGTGCTCACCTGTGGCATGCCCAAGCACTGACCAGAAGAGCTCTGACTGACATGGGCCAGTGCTGGGCTGGGGACTGTGCTAGCAGTCAGTGACAGTGATCACAGGACAGCATTCCCACCTAAGCCATCCCATGGTTAGTCCATCATCATAGACACAGCCTCAGACACTAGCCAGACATGGGGTAGTTTAACAGCTCCCATCGCTCAATGGTTCTTTTGAGGCAAGTTCAGAAATGCAGTTCTGAGCATGCACAGTGCAGGATCAGGACATGTGTTCACTTACCACATGGCGAGGTAATTAAGAACAACATTTCTGAAGAGGGTCCCTTTACCGGCATGTCTGGACCAACAAATGGCTTGCACCAAACTAGTATTTAATGCTTGGGACAGGGACTGCTGCTACGTATTTACTAGCAATTTACTAGATTCAGAACGATTCTTGTTTGCTTACAGTTAGCAATGGGCCACATAGTCATTGCTGTACCACATATACCTGTTGAATCTTGGACAAAGGGAAGCCAGGAACTGAAATGTGGTGAGGGCAAGAAAGAAAACAAGGAAAGGGAGAGAGTAGCATGCTCACCTTTAGGGCTGAACATTGACTTCAAGGACAGAACTGTATTCCACTCCCTGGATTATTATACTATAATAAAGCAGGGAGCTTTCTTTTAGTAAGACCCAACCTATTTATATTACAGGCAGAGCTGGTGATATTGACAGGCCCTCGATCTGTCCTGTCCCTGTGGATGCATAGTCCCGTGACAATGCATAATCATCCGGCCAGTGCACGTGCAGAAAGCTCAAATCATCCCAGACCCATTCAGTTCATTTGTACGAGTTTCACATGTGCAGCTCAATGCCCTGCCCACAGCCAGCACTGCCAGTCTGTCAGCGGGCAAATTTGAACCAATTAGTTTCCACCACAGCGTGACCTTTTAAAAAGATCCTACAAGTAGCAAAGTAACGAATTCTACAGAAGTAAGGGAGGAACGTGCTGGTTTCCCCCATTTCAGCATTAATAAATGACCATGTTTCGCAATGTTCACTCAGCAGCTTGCTTTGCTTTTACTCAAAACTTACCTCCAGGAAAGTTGCATCCTATTCCCACAATAGCAATTTCATCTGCGGTCTCGATCTCCATCTCCTGGGTTACACAATACAGGTATAAGTGTCAGCCAGCTCAAACAATTATGCATTTATCATTAAATAAATATTAGGTTAAAAGGTGACCTTCCCAGAAATGCACATACTTGTTCAAAGCTTGATTAATCTTGAATGATCCATTCTTGCTTGTGATGAGAAATGACACTCCCCACAGGTGACCAGAGCTGCATGGTATTTTTCTTGTTGTCTCTACTTCTAGAGGAAAATCCTTGACTAATTCCCCAGACTGCCTCATTCACAGACACTTCCTTTTTACCGTTTAACCTCTGCTACTACCACCAGCTGATCTGCTCTTGAGTCTCTCCCTTGATCAGTCCTGCTTCACTTCTTGTGTACAGAAGTGAATTGTGCATTGACCAAGGCACACTTTCAGCTCTATATCATCTCTATCCTATTTACAAACCAGATCTCCCAAACAGACTCTGCAAATTACCAGTTAAAATCAGACCACCTAAACAGGCAACAGACAATCAAATAGCTAAAGGAAAAAAAGGTGCATCTTCCACACCCCAGAAAAAGTGCCTGGAGAGAAAACCCTTATTCAGAGCTCTGCTTTGCTGGATCCCAAGGCTGCCTAGCTTTTGTCTAAATCAGCTTCCTCTGTAGTCAGAGGTTAACCCCCACAGACCACACTCAAAGCCACCAACGGCTACAAGACCTCTGTCTTCCTGACAATGCACCATCTCCAGGTAGCCCCACTACAGCCATACAAATAACTGGCCTTGCATCTCATTTGCAGCTTCACAGGGAAAGCTTTTTGTTGTAAAGCAACTCAGAATAAAATGTGATTTTTTTTTCAACAAATTAGATGGCAAAGAAAAAAAATAGTTTGGGATGAAATTAAATACCTCAGTATAGAATTTAAAGCTGATTTTTTTTCCTTAATTCTGGGAAGGGAACTTGTGAGATAAAAATCAGTTCAATTAATTAGAGCTCTCTAGGATACCCACCTCAGAACCCTTCAGTTCTCCTGGACTTGCCTCAACCCACAAAGAGAAGATTCATGTTGAAAGGGATTTGGGGGGATTCTTGGCAGTGGTGATAGAGTCTCATCTCAGTGATACCACAGTAGGTCCCAAAAAGCCCTTCTCCATTACTGACTGACAGCAGTGAAGCAGAGATGAGGCTGTTTTGCAGCCCCACACATCATTCATAGTTACCATTTCTTGGAGGTTTGCTTTGAAACATGAAATTAAAAATGACAGCTCAGATTCATACTTCAAAAAATTTACTTCTGGGTTCCATTAACTAAGACACAGAAAGTCAACAGGCCACCTAGCAAAAATAAGGAGACCAGAATCTGGCTTTCTAGGAGTAAATTCTATTTTACCAATCATACAAATTCTAAAATGCTATAAAAATTGTCTTCTCTTAGTTCTTTCAAAATTGTCTATGATTTCTGTTTTTTCTGTTTCATATTTTAATTTCATTGCTAACCTAAAGCTGCAAAGCCCACCACAGATATTCTTATCACAAAGGTACTTTTAAGCATTGCTCTTAAGTTAGCACTTAAATAGCATGTAATAGAAAAATAAGGACCTTCTGATTTTAACATATGTCTTTGGCATCTATAAAGTTATCCAGTGAGCTATGTAACTCTTACCTTATATCATCCCAGTAGGGTGTACTAATAGGCTCAGGCTGTGGAAGTTCTTTATATAGGATTCTGTGAGGTTTCTTACTCAAAGCATGCTAAAATGTGGTGAAAATGTCAACGCCTTTCAAAGGAAAAAAAGCAAAGGAGTCATGTGATTAGTCAGTGGCCGCGACTAAAGTTCACAACTAGTTCCCTGAAGTAGTAAATTCTTGATTAAATCAGGTTTTACACCAGGACAAGAGTAAAATCTCTGTCTTATCTACTTTCTTACAGTTAGCAAAACAATAAATTGGAGATATCCTTGCGATGAAATAGCCCATAAAAATGTTATTAGAAGACTCTGTCTTTAAAGTAACAACTCAATTTGGTTTGCTCTTAATATCAACAAATCTGAACTAGTGTAGGCATCATTTGTGAAAACTAAGCACAAACTCTCTATAAACTTAAAACCTGAGTTTCATGTTTGATTCCACAGCTGCATTCTTTTACCGAGCAGGAACATTTGAATATGTAAACATAAAAAGCCTTGTCAAAAGACAAATAGTCCCAAAATATTTCTGAGTCCACCAGGACATTAAAAGCAATATTGAGCTTTCCTTCTGAAAACTGCCATCTTCTTAAAAGCAAAACAAACAGTAGAATATCCAGAAGTAACCTCAGAAGGGATCAAGTCCAGTAGTCTACTAGATGCCTTTTTAACTCTCCCTCATCTTACTTCACCCCAACAACCCAAACTCATCTTTCTTCTCTTCCAACTTTGTAATGGAAACACAGTGTTGGATGAGCCAGGAGAGTTCATATATGGTTAATGTTCTCCCTGGTCATGGGACCCAACTCTTTCCAAAAAGACAGCAAAAAACCACTGTGCTGAGAAGAAACAGTTTATTCTCCCACTCAATAGCTTCGTAACCTGCTCTGAAAAGCTCAAATTATGCTCTCCATTTCATAGCTGTAAATCTCAGTCACTCACCTTTCTGAATTCTGAGGTTACTGGGAGTTATTTAATGATTTATTTAACTAAATTAACCCACTTCCCTGATGTCGTTACTAGGCTGATGCACAAGATAGCTAGTCTGAAGCTGACTTGAGTATCCTCATATTTTACACGTGTCTAAAAAGCACTCTTTGCTTTGAGGGCACATTGCGGGTTCATGTTCAAATTGGTGTCCACCAGGACCCCCAGGTCCTTTCCTGCAAAGTTGCTTTCCAGCTGGGCATCTGGAAAGATCTGTTAGATCTTTTGTAGCTATACTGATCCATGCACCAGTGTATGTTGGAGGCTGCCCAGCTGGAAAGCAGCTTTGCAGGAAAGGACCTGCAAAGTATAGCTACAACAGTTGCTACAATAGACCTATTGTAGCTATACTGGATTTCAATAGCTACAGCAGGATTTAAGTGAATGTTAGGCACTTAAAATACAACTTGATTAAAAAATAAGAAAAACTTGCTCACCCAGCAGTCATCTAATCCAGAGGTGAACTGACCAGACAGATCTATCTTCAGCACAAAAGAACCCTGAACTCCTGTCGTTGCCATCCTGTTCACACCCAAAAGTGCTGTGGGCTGAAAGAGCAAGCAACATGTTCTAGACAAGCCTATGAAATTCTAGGTAGACACACTATACACTGTGTCCTCCTATGAATTCAATCTGATTAGCAGGCGCAGAGCACACCTGTCCCAGCCAACATGAGTGGGCCATTTCAAAACACAGCACTGATTACATTCATTTAGCTTTGTTCTGGTTGACACTGGAGATGATGACACCCATTTTCAGGCATTAGCCAGAGCTAATAAATTGTTCAACATAATGAGGTTCCAAGTCATCTGTCCTACAAAGTTCCTCTAGGCACCAGGGAATCACTTGGGAGGTTTAGACAGTCTACCCTGAATTATTTTGATATTTGAGTCAGTAACTGTTTCAGATAAAACACTTAGTCTTGACTGGGAACCAGAATCAATCATTTCCACCTCCCAAATGAACACCCTAGCCTCTAGGCTGCAGAGCCAAGCTCCTTTAGTCCTTGCCCTCTTGACATCCTCTTCATTCTCCTTATGCAGCCATCCAGCTAAAGGGACTCATACCCTTCCCAGATAGGGGCTGTAACCCATAAGATGCTATTGAAGAAGTTGGCACCTCTTCACCTTGTTGCTGTTCACTTCTTTTTAACTCCAGGTACACAGAAGTACCCATCTGCAGCCTGCAAAACATGAGATGATCAGTGCCACCCAGAGTTGTCATTTCCTCTTCTTTATTGCTAGGTAGGACTTCTTCCCACTCCTTAATCTCTGCATTTGTTGTTGTTCAGCCTTCTGAGACTCCTGTCTCCTCATCCCACTGGGGGACTATAGCCACCTACTTTACCTTCTGGATTCACTGCTAAAGGCTGTAAACCTATCAGCTAGGTAAGTGTCCACCACCCAAGTCTTAAAGTGAGCCTGCCCACCAAATGACAGTTTATCCCTCTTTCCGGCTATAGTCTTCCTTATAAATCCACAGTTCTCTTCAGCAACCAAGGTTAAAATGACACAGGTCCCAAAGGTTTTGATTTACCCTTCCCTTCTCCCAGTAGAATCAGTGGGGGTCTATCAACATAATTCAGACAGTGCTGGGAATATCTGGAAATTTCTACTGTGCTGGGAGAAAAAAAAAAATAAACAAACAAACAAACATTAGAAAAGGAGGCCTGGAATATATCATGGTTCTAGAAAAGCAAATTATCCCCTTACTTGTTACAAAAATTGCCAGGTTTGATTATAGTAGAAATAGAATATTAGAATGTTCTGTGTTTTGAAACTCGTAACTATAAGAACCCTCACCAGGTAGTTACTGTTTTGTATTAGGAAACTAATAGAAACTAGATGAAACAATGAAGGATTGAATGAAGAGGTTTTGTTTGAGTCCTGTAACTATAGGAACCTCTTAAGCACCCGTGATGCTGCTTGGAAATCCCCTTACCCTTCCCATTTTGACTTGAATATCAAGAACTTTAATTAGTACATATCAGTAGAAGTAAGCAATGATTATTTGGGGATATGAGTATTGATAAAGTTATATAATCCAAGAAACCGATCAATATAAAGGTTAAATTTAATAGCAAACATAGTATGCATTTTTAAGGGAGCCCTGCCCTGCAGCTAATTTCAGATTTGAGAACAAGCAGCCTCAAGTATTGTTTATAAAGCACTTGCTGCTAGACAACTTTTTGTATAGCCCCAACTGATTTTGGCAGAAATGTCAAGAATCTATTAGCTAAAAATTAACTTAGATTGTTTTATCTTAACAATACTATGTCATAATGACATAGGATATCCGTCATAGAACAAAGACCCCAAAGTGAATGATAGTCTGCCTTGTTAAAGGTCCATGAAGGACTATTTAGTGGTGCCAAGTTTAAGCAAAACTAGGGGAAAGGTAATCCTGGCAGGGGGAGATCACGACCACTGACTCAAATACCACCCACTCAAAAAACCTGCCGACCCAAAAGATTAAGGAAGTAAAAGTCTCAAAAATCATAATGGTTATGTGTAGTCATTTACATGGTAGGCAAAGAGTTTTTAACCAATCATTTAACAGAAGGATAATGAATATGTATTGGCTATGTATCCATGCATGTATAAAAGATTGCTTTTTAGACTAGTTGAACAAACACATCTTTGGTGGAGCTATCCCCCGTGTTGCCCAGTGCTGGAACAGAGAATTGCCTGCTCACCTACATTGCGTAGATGAGTTTTTCTTATACAGATTTGTAACAGTTCTGGTGACCCAGATGGGACCTTGAGGGTGAGACTGGAAGGGATTGAGTGTTGATCAGACTCCAGCCAGCACTGAGGGATTCTCAGGGAGGACCATCGCCCTCAACCCATACAAGCTCCTCGCAGTGTTCCTTGGAAAAATGTAAGGCACTTCTTTTTGGAATTTGTTTGGATAGCCTGCCCACAAGGCACGGCGAAAGCTTCGCAGGGTGGGGCTTTGAGAGTGCCAATTTGCATTGGATGCCTAGGCATCTACCCATAAGTCATAACTGAAAGCTATTGCTGGGTTGGACTTTGTAAGACAATTGTCATTTGTGGTCAGTAATTGATATTCGTTTAAGACAATTGTCATTTGTGGTTAGTAATTGATATTTGTTATTTGAATATTCCCATTATTATGAGTTTTTCTTATACAGATTTCTAACATACTGACTCCACGCCAGCCTAAGATGACTCATGCTGCCTCTGAGTCACCTCTTTCTTCCTGCAGGGCTTCCCTGGCCCAAAGTGCAAGACATGGTTATGTTTTTCTGCCCCATACACAGAGAAGCTGTATGCAAATGGACAGAGGATGCTAATCAGGTACAGTAAGCAAGCAATTTCTCCAAAAAATTCCCAGTTCACCCAGGATAAAACCCAAAAGAGAAGTGCCCATCTCCCTCACTGAAGTTTTTTAGAAAAGGCTAGTAGTAGTAACTTCTGATTTCTTCAGACACGGTATAGACACAGTTCATCCTACCCTTTGGAGAGCAACAGACTGCTGACCTTTCAAATTCCCTTCTGATGCTATGACAATGTGACAGATGTCTCTGTACCTCACAGAAGAAACTCAACACTTTTCAGAAGTGAAACACAACGAAGAAAAATCTCTGTGCTAGATTTCCAGAGTGGGCAGCAGAGTAGAAGTGGCCCAGCTCTGCCCCTCATAATCTGAAATTGCAGAGATCAATTCTTGCTGCCATGGCAAAGCTAGACAGTCATTTTTCTCTATAACTGGGTAAATGTGACAGTCTGTGGCGGATTGACCCCAAATATCAGCTAAGACCCCACCCAGTCACTCATTCACTCTCCACCCAGTGGGATGGGGGGGAGAATCGGAAAAAGCAAGTTGAAGACAGTTTAATAAGTGAAGGAAAAGGAAAGAAAAAAAACCAGTGATGCAAAGGCAATCACTCACTACCTCCCACCAGCAGATTGATGCCCAGCCAGTCTCCAAGCAACTGCTACTTTGGAGAAACTCCCCCAGTTTTATTGCTGAGTGTGGTATGAAATATGTCTTTGGTCAATTCAGGTCAGCAGTCCCAGCTGTGTCCCCTCCCAGCCTCTTGCCCACCCCCAGACCACTGTGACGGGTAGGGTGAGAAACACAAAGACTTGATTTTGTGCAAGCACTGCTCAGCAATAACCAACCCTTGTTGGTCACAAATCTAAACCACAGCACCATACAGTCTGCTATGAAGAAAATTAACTCCATCCCAGCCAGACCCAGAACACAGCCATGTACACGTACAATGCACCCACACAGCACAGGTGTCTGCCACAGAGCATAAGGATGGAACGTCCATTTTGGATGGAAGAAAGATGAGTAAGCAAAAGGCTGCATGCAGCCTTTAGATATATAGTAAAGGGGAAGATCTAGGTGCCTCCCTGTTTGTATGTGTAGCTTGGCAGTCACCCTGAAGTGGGTGGTCAAGGGGCCTCAGGCAAAAAGATGCAGCAGTTCTTCAAGTTCAACTTTTGGCGTTGCTTGTAAACATGAATCCTCTTACAGCTCAGACCTCAGCTGATACCAATGTTTTTCTATATAGTACACTATATAACAGAAAAGAGCCTATGGCTTCCCACAGTGTCAAAAATTCACTGGCAATTTTCTCTCCCAGTCTATGGTGGGGCTTTTTCTGGGCCAAGACATGTTATGGATGTGACAGGGGCTGGACTGAGAATAAGGACTCTCTCTGCTGCATTCATAAAACACAAAGAAGTCACATTAGTCTGCCTTGAAGACCTGGGTCTGCCCTACGTAAGAAAGTTTCTCTTTGAAGGTAAAATAAAGTTATACCATACTTTGGTTTCCAAATTCTATGGGGCATACCCTTCCAAACCATTCATAACATTCAGTGTTGATACAGATAGTTTTAAAGTGCAAAATGTCATAAACTTACAATTGCCCATGACCATAATTACAGACCTTATACCAAAGTCACATAAAATAAAATAGCTTCCCAAAAAGATAGTTGATTATTTTTCCCTTATATATTGAAGTATTGAGCAAAGTTCAAACAATTTATGATTTCTTCTGAAAGCTGTAGAAAAGGTTCGAAGTGTCAAGTGAAATGGCATTTCTTTATACCTTGTGTCATAGAAAATTAACCTAGAAGAAATCATAATCTCATCTTTGTCACCTGCATATTTTCCTGCATGACCTAAAAAAACATCAACGAAAAACCAAGCCCCTTTGAACCTTCAAAATCACAGAGAAGATCCCATTCAGAGACAGATAGCATGATGTTGCTCCAAATGAAAGCATAAAGAAGATGATGCATACTTGACCAAATATCCCCCTAAGGAAGGATTACCTTGCTTATCCCTCAGCAGGGCACTCGCCACCAGGGTTATGTCATCTTGCATTTCTTGCGTGACAAGAACTCTCTGAGAAGGGCAATCACAAAGCTGAGAGAGGAAGACAGGTAATTACAGGTGTTCAAGGAGATTTTCGGAGAGGAACAACAATGTACTGCTGTGCCAAATCTAATCACTCCTTTGGTCTGCCTGCCTGCTGAGGTTCTGTTCCACATCAACATGCAGTCCTCCCCAATAAGGAAGAATGGGTTGGTTTGTTGGATTTTTGTTTATTGATTTTAATTAACTCAGCCCATTCACAATAATGCATGAGACCTCAAAGTGATTTGAAATAGAATCATAGAATCATAGAATGCTTTGGGTTGGAAGGGACCTTTAAAGGTCATCTAGTCCAACCCCCCTGCAATGAGCAGGGACATCTTCAACTAGATCAGGTTGTTCAGAGCCCCATCCAGCCTGACTTTGAAAGGTTCCAGGGATGGGGTATCTACCATGTCTCTGGGCAACCTGTTCCAGTGTTTCACCACTGTCATCATAAAAAACTTCTTCCTAATATCTAGTCTGAATCTACCCTCTTTTAGTTTAAAACCATTACCCCTTGTCCTATCACTACAGGCCCTATTAAAAAGTCTGTCCCCATCTTTCTTATAAGCCCCTTTTAAGTATTGAAAGGCAGCAATAAGGTCTCCCCACAGCCTTCTCTTCTCCAGGCTGAACAACCCCAACTCTCAGCCTTTCCTCATAGGACAGGTGTTCCAGCCCTCTCATAATTTTTGTGGCCCTCCTCTGGAACCACTCCAACAGGTCCATTTCTTTCCTGTGCTGAGGACTCCAGAGCTGAACACAGTACTCCAGGTGGGGAGTCACCAGAGTGGAGTAGAGGGGCAGAATCACCTCCCTCGACCTGCTGGCCACACTTCTTTTGATGCAGCTCAGGATACGGTTGGCCTTCTGGGCTGCAAGCGCACATTGCCGGCTCACGGCATTTTTCATCCACCAGTACCCCCAAGTCCTTCTATGCAGGGCTGCTCTCAATCCCTTCATCCTCCAGCCTTTATTGATACTGGGCATTGCCCCTACCCATGTGCAGGACCTTGCACTTGGCCTTGTTGAACCTCATGAGGTTCACATGGGCCCACTTCTTGGGCTTGTCCAGGTCCCTCTAGATGGCATCCCATCCCTCAGGTGTGTCAACTGCACCACTCAGCTTGGTGTCATCTGCAAATTTGCTGAGGGTGCACTCGATCCCACTGTCTGTGTCATTGATGAAGATACTAAACAGTACTGATCCCAATACGGAACCCTGACGGACACCACTCATCACTGATCTCCATCTGGACATGGAGCCCTTGACCGCTACTCTCTGGATGTGGCACTTTGGCTCTTCCTAAAAACTTGTTTCTGTAATCCTGTAATCTTAAAATGAGCCAGAAGAATCTGGACAGCCTAACTTTTGCTTTACTGTCAGAACTGTCCTTTATAAGAAATTATTCTTCTAAACAGACTTTATGGAAATGGCAGACAGGCATGTGGACCATGAAGGCAGGAGTCAGCTGCAGGTTTAAATACTAAATGTAGCACACAAGTTGAAGCATCTTTACCTAGAACTGCCCACCTACTCTAGATGGTGACAGTATAAGCATCTACATACACTGGAGATGAGTGTCTAAGCACCCTTTACAATCTATGGAGGTCTGGTCAACAAAGGCAGCGGAGTGTTGCAGAGAGTTGGACGTTTGACCAATACAGGTGGTCACTGCACTCCCACTCCAAGTGGAAGCAATGAGCACTTGAAGAATGGCCTTGGAAAGGAAGGAAAAGGACTCTTTCAGTTAGAGGATAATTCCTACCCAAGACAGGCAGATGGAAAGGAAGAAGGCCAGATTACATTTGTGTTTTACAACTAGTAATCTGAGAAGATTGCTAACCAAACAGGAGTGATTTCCCTGAACAATATTGCAGTAGTTGATCAGTGAGGAAAAAGAAAAGGGCAAAGAAAGATGAAGGTACCAGGGGAAGACCAAGGTGGTATCAGGATGAGCTCTGGTTCATTTAAGAGAAGTAATAGCTAACATGGCTGTCACCACTCAGGGACCAAAGAGGTCTTTTCCCAAGGACATGTAGTCTCTGTGTGACGTATCAGCATTCTAGGGAATGCACTCCCAAGCTGACAGGAACTCAGGAAGGTGAAATTCTCTACAGGTTACTGGTATATTGTATGTAAAGCACGTTACCCAGGTACTGACATTTGTGCAGACATTTTGGCTCCCCAAAAAAGTTTAAATCCACATGTGGAAAAAACATAGACACACAGACAGATCCAAGCAAGCAGACTTCGTGCATTTATGTGTGAATCAGCATTAAAATAACACACCGCTCTGATAGACAGGGCCACCCACAATTAATAAAGACAAATGCCAGGAGAGCCTGGACTGACATGATGAGAAGGACCCTGCTTCGCTTAACACCCTGTTGGCACAGGAATAAAGGCTCAGAATGGCAATGATTACACTGGTTATATGGTTAGCAGAAAAACTCGAGCTCCAGGAAGTGTGAAAGTCTGAAAACAGCAGACAATTGTTCAGAGAGTGAAAGGAGGAAGAAATGTAATGAATTCAAAGATGTTATTTCATTGTGTGTATAGAAGGCACTGCCAGTGTCATTGCCCGGGGACACTTCTGCATTCCAAAATGAGGTTCCACCCTCAAACTGAGGTACCAGAACCTTCTCTCTTCCACAGCAGGGCCCACTGACCAGCACTGGGGCATTTGTACCCTGCAAGAAGCAAGGAGAAAGAAGGAGCATTCAGCCCAGATCTCCCTCAGGCACAGCCCAGGAACGCTTGCAGATGCAGACAAGGCTTTGGTCATGGCTCAAATGTCACGATGGCTCCAGGGCTGAACCACCTCCTAGCTGAAGAGACAGCAGCGTAGGGAGAGCAAATGCAGTTTCTAGCATGTGAGACTTTCTGCACAGGGCTTTGAAATTAAGAAACAACGTATGCCTCACTGGTGAGACTCCCTGCTTTGCAGCCAGCAGGCATTTGTTGTCCATAAGATCTGAAGAGAACCATCACTAGACTGCTTTCATGCATGGGGCGCTTCCCCCTCAACAGAGGAGTGTCCTCTTCAGCCAGCCATGGCTCTGCCGTGGAACAGTACATGGACCTGCCTATGTTGAAGGCTGGATTTGATGGCAGAATGTTTAGAAACATAAAACAAAGTATATATCTCCTTATAGAGATGATCAATAATTTCTGATAACAGTGAAAAAAGTATGGGGAAAACTTCATGTTGCTTTTGTAAATTGAAAATGTCAAGTGAAATGGCATTTCATGGCATTTTATCTAGTGGAAGACTATTCCAAAAGGAACAAGGTCTTACCGAATGCCATAAGAAAAGTCTCAAGTCTCTGAGAAAACAGAAAGGAGGATTTTCATCCATGTGTATTGCGAATCAATCCTTGCAGAGTTGGGATAATGGAGACTGTCAACTCAGATCTCCCAATGCCTTATTTCGGAGGAACTTAAGGTGGTATCCTGTTTATGTTTGTATTATATAAACACTGGACAGCAGTTTACTCCATAAAATGGTTAACGCCGTCTGATTCTGCCTAAGGAAAAAAAATTCAAACAAACCTAACACTGATCTCAAACTCATCCTTAAAAGTAATCCAAACAAGTTTGCCTTACCACTGCTTTAGCACTATTGAATGATACCCATTCATCAAAAGAAAATTTTCTCCTACCTTTGTCAGAAATACAGGAAACCACAAATATAATGGTGCAATCCCTCTCTCATCAAAGGCTACAGAGTGTAAGAAGCTAGTCCACAGAAATAGAAAGAGAAATTTCTGAGCTAATGAACAACATTGTCATCAAAACAAGGGATAGATGTTGCCAGAATTAAATTTCAGCCAGTAGAGAAAGCTTTCTTTCTGATCCAAAGAGGTGTTTAATTCCAGAATGAAGTAGGACAGTTTCCCAGAGAGGAACAGAAGGTCAGGAAAGCCCTATTTTTAAATAGAACTTGAGCTATTAGTGAAAGCCAGTTACTGGTGTGACTGTCCTTACTCAATAGATAAAGCCAGCAACTCCATAGGTACCGTGTCAGTGAATTGTTCTTTGGTATACCATTCAGCTTTACCACAGATATCCATTTTCAAAAAGAGTGCACTGAATTGGGGTGGAGGGAAGGTCATTGGGGTTTTTTTTGTTTTTATTAACAAGAAGGAGATCAACCTTGTTTTTATTAAAAAGAAGTGATTGGTATAAAAAGCATGACCTGCATTTGTGAATAGCGTTTGAGGTCAGAGGTAGTCACATACCATCAAAATTCTTATGAAATTAGTGATGATTATTAGTGTCTAAATCTACTAAGACAAGAGACCTCTCTTTTTACTGAGAAAGATCCATCACTCTTGCATTTCTAAGCATGATCACCAGAGTCCAAGTTTGAGCAGATGATATCTAACTCCCATGTAAATTCCATTCAAGTACAGCAACAAGGCAAAAAATGTACTCAAAACCACCGTGACCAAATCCACACCAATTAGGTCAGTGTCACCAGCTCTAGCAGCTAAACCTGTTAACTTTTTAAAGCATGGTGGCATTATCTGGTGGGGTTGCCTTCCCTTTACACATTAGCTTAGCAGTTCAAGCACATGCTCAACAGTAGGCAATGCAGGCTCATTTTTCTCTTCTTCTTGAACATGAGGGGATTCCATGCTACCTCTCCTATTGGGGTGCTCTCACCTCAAGGCTTAGGTTATTCTCCAGAAAGCATGGTGAAACAGCACTCAAACAGAAAAGGGGTGTTTTTGTTCTCCATGCTTAGACCCAAGATAACTTCTGTTTTTTACCCCAAGATAGTTTAACATAAAACGATGGGCAGTTCTGGGAGTAAGGACCAGAACGCAGAGACTCCGTTTCAGCTATCTGTGCAGATATTAAAGTACCCTATCCAAGTGGTCAGAAGTTGAGCTTACTTCTTCCTGCATCCTTCTGATCCCATGGATGCTTTGCTCTTTTTGCAGCATTGCCCATGTTTAACAGTGGGCATGGAGGGTGCCCACTCACAAGGAAGCAATCCTCTCATCTGATAGAGGGGACACACTCCTGGGAGGTGTCTGGATGAATTCTGGCTGTTCTTGAAGGGACTGTAGTTGTAATCACACACTTGTAAGATAAGTGCACTAGACTCTAGACTGATATGGAAAATTACCTACCCCCTCTACTTCTGGCTACTTTTGCAAAGGCTAGCAGTGAGTTAGATAGAGTCCATTCTTTTGAAGCAGCATTGTAGGTATCTAGACTTTGGGAGAAGCCAAGTACACAGTGAACAGAGACACCCACTTGCATCTGAAATGGCTATAGAAGTGTCAGGATTACAGGAACAGTTCTAATTCGCATTATCCAAGGGTTACTTTTGTTTGGAAGAGGAAGAGAAACTCTAGCCTCTGCAGTGAGAGAGTAAGCAGAAATACTCAAATCATGTGAGCAAAAATAGGTCTGTCAGAGTTCAGCCACTCTTTTAGCAGCCTGTTTTACCAGAACTTATGAAGCTAGGACTCCATTCTTGCTTGCACAAAGATCTGTCCAGGTGTGCTGGTCAATTCAAATGAGTGGATGCCACTTAACCCTGCTTAAAATTTGAAGAAAGGAGAATACAGTAATACTGGGTCATAAGGAACAAAACAGACATGTTTTTAAATTAAAGCACATCTCCCATAAATAATTCTATGCTGCCTAAGTGGAAAAAAGACAGGGTAACAGGGTAGCAAGCTGCTTATGATTTTTCATGTAAGGCTGTGGAATAAGCCGAAAGTATCACAGAATCACAGAATAACTTAGACTGGAAGGGCTGTCTCATGATTATCTAGTCCAACTCCAGCAATCAAAGAAGGGCTAGCTAAATAGGATGTTCAAGGCCTGTCATGCCAAGTTTTGAGCATGTTCAAGAATGGAGATCACTCAACCACTCTGGGCAACCTGTTCAAGTGTGTGACCACACTGACAATGGAAAAGTTTTTCCTTACACCTAATGAGAACTTCTTGCCCTAATTTCATTGCCCGTTTATTTTTTGTTAGGAATTCAATCCAAAATGATAAAAAATGACGTGGGCATCTGCAGCCACATGTTTGAAGATCCAAGAGTTTGAAATGCTTTTCATGGTTCTGTTATGATATATGTAAAACAAGTTCTTGATACATTCTGGTTCTAGTAGAGTTTAAATCTACACATCAATAGAGACAGGCAGATCTAAGCATGTTCACTGTAAATATTTATGTGTCCATCGCTAACAACAGAAAAAAACATATTGTATCACCAGACAGACACTTCTGTTGCAGATGAGTGGAATGCACCTCACTCAAAAGAGAGAAGCAGCAATGTTTTATTGAGGTAAAATAATAATTTGACAAGAGTTCAATAAATCTGATGGAATTTAACAAAGTTTGACAATGGTTTACTAAGGTTCAGTAAGTTTGATGGCAAGGTTCACTGTATTAATTACTGCATGGAACAAACATACAAAGGAAAATTGAGTTAGCGAAACTTACAAAGTTTAACAAGCCATTGGTCACTCACCAAGGGTCTGTTGCGGCAAGGAATCTCTCAATGTCGAGGAATAAGGGATCTCTCAGCATCGAGAAGTAAGGGGTCTCTCTGCCTCAGGCAAGGAAGGATCTCTGAGTCTCAGGTGAGGAATCTCAAACCTTGAGAGGTGTCCCTGCTCAAGGGGAGAGTCACCTGGTGGCAGTCTAGCTGCAACTCAGGGGGAGCTCAAATCGGGCTTATCCAACAATCTGCCATTGGTAGAAGGTCTCTCTGCCTTGAGGAGCAACCTTGAGAGGCGTCCCAACTCAAGGGGAGATCACCACCATGCAGCCACGCTGCCTAGCAGGGAGAGATCAAGGAAGGCTCACTTAGGCTGTCATATTTATGGGATAAAGTGGTTGGCTCGTAGTCAAATCACATGCGATGGAAAGGTAGGCATGAGACTCCTTGTACCCACAACTTTCTTTGCTCCTTGATAAATGAGTCTTGGAAAAGCCACCTGTTATTTATGCGTTAATCGCATGATCGGTGTTCCAAACTCGTATGTATTGATGTTTACTGTGTCACTCTGCTCCTTTGTGAGTTTTCGAAGAACAGGTCAAAACCAGAGGAGTTCTTGGCCCGACTACAGCTCAGGCCTTTACCTCCTTTGGAGGCTGTACCAAGCTACCACGAGTTTGGTTAAGGGGTCAAGCACATCCATAACAACTTCCATAGTGAAGAACTACGAGCATCTGATCAAAGGTAGGGACGATCGTTGTCCCGGTTTTGGCTGGGATGAGTTAATTTTCCTCCTAGTAGCTGGTATAGTACTGTATTTTGGATTTAGTATGAGAATAATGTTGATAACACACTGATGTTTTAGTTGTTGCTAAGTAGTGCTTACACTAGTCAAGGACTTTTCAGCTTCTCATGCCCTGCCAGTGAGAAGCTGGGAGGGGGCACAGCCAGAACAGCTGACCCAAACTGGCCAAAGGGATATTTCATACCATATGACGTCATGCTCAGTATATCAACTGGGGGAAGTTGGCCAGGGGCCAGACCGCTGCTTGGGAACTGGCTGGGCATCTGTTGGTGGGTGGTGAGCAATTGCATTGTGCATCACTTATTTTGTATATTCCTTTTATCATCATAATCATCATCATCATCATTATTATTATTAATGTTGTTGTTGTTTTTATTATTATTATCCCTTCCTTTTCTGTCCTATTAAACTGTCTTTAGCTCAACCCACAAATTTTACTTTTTTTTTTTTCTTTTTTTTTTCCTATTCTCTCCCCCATCCCACTGGGGGTGGGTGGAATGAGCAAATGGCTGTGTGGTGTTTAGCTGCCTGCCAGGTTAAAACACAACAATCATTTACTGATTTAAAGTTTGTGTAAAAGTAACCCATAATGATAAGGATAATTATAACCAATAGGTATTACTATCTGAGAGAGATGGCCCAGGAGTGAAAGACGTAATATAAGCAATCATCTAATCTATTTGCAGATAAGACGTGATCTCATTTCTGAAAGGTAACTGCTGATGTGGTTGTATGGCAGAATAAGTGGTGATAATCTAGATGAGGATTTATGATCCAGATCTGAGTTTCAGTAAAATACAGCTGCCTCTGTAGATCAATAGGGTTCACAATAAAAATTACTGTTTCCCAGAACCACCAAGATGATGACAAGCAGCCTGATGCAAAACAAACTTGAAGTGCCAAAAAACCCAGAAAGGCAACAACAGATGAGGAAGCTGAAAACTCCAACTCCCAAACTCCTGCAGAGCAGCCACCTAAGCCTGGAAGCAGTCAAACCTGACCAAGGGCTTTGCAGACAGTTTCCAGCATGTGATGTTAAAAGGGGCAGATGAAGCAACATTCAGATCAATAGAAAAACTAGATCTTAGGAGTTTTGTTGTAGGTTGGATGTACCAAGTGTTATTTTTATCTAAAACAGAAAGCCTCAGGTCTCTGAAATGTGAAATTGTCCTGAATTTTCTCCTGGAAACATTCACTAAGTTTGTCATTCTACAAGTAATGGTTACTATGGAAACCCTTTCATGCACCGTTACTCTTTATTTCTGCATTTTGGCTACAGTACCTTTCACAGGCAATTCAGCTGGTACTTCATTGAGAGAGAAGCAGACCTACTACGGTAAGAGTTACTTAATTTTTTTCCCCATTTTTCCCTTTACATAAGTACAGGAAACAACCGTGAATTCTTAAAATGCAGCTCAATGTAGATATGATGAGTCACAGTCTCTCTTCTCATCTCCAAAATGTTTCTCATTTAAATACTAGTTCTACAATCTCCACTATATTTTGCACTGCTGAAAAACAAGGGAAACTTTGCCTACACTATGTCAGACAACATATTGCCTTTGTCTGTTAAAGACAATTGATTTCTGAGGCAGTTTATGAGCCAGTCCATCGCCATACCCACTGCAGGAACTAGGGCTTGGACTTTGTTCCAACTACTCACTGCAAAAAATGTATCTACTCCCTTTCTGGTTTATTTACTGCATCAGATTTTTTTACCTTCATCAGAAACTGTGGACTTCATAATCATTCTGACAGACAATTAAACAGGCAGAAAGCGCAAACACCAGCAGCACACATCAAGATGCTGAGCACTGTTAGAAAATGGCCAACACCATTCACAGAAACAATCTCCCAGGAACACTTAGAGTGCCCCAGCTCCAAGGGAGGGCTGCTGTATTTTCAAAACAACAAGGCGTGTTTGGAAACTGAGATATTCAGATGGAAGACTCCTTGCCAATCTGTCCATAAGGAAATTAATAGTCTGACACTAAAATAAGAAGGTAAAGCACTATCTTTCTATGACACTAGTAAGACTGAGGGCTTGCCCTGCAGTAAGGAGGGTGCTGAACACTGTCAGCTGGAAAGGGATGCAGGACATTGGTGGTGGCATTAGCGCTAGTTCAGGTTTCAGGAAAGGATTTGCTGTTAGTTGTGCCAGTGTGGTGGGTTAACCTTGGCTGGCCTCCAGATGCCCACCAAGCCGCTCTCTCACTCCCCCTCCTCAGCAGGATGAAAAAACCTCATGGGTTGAGATAAAGGCAGTTTAATGGAAAAAAGCAAAGGCCACAAACAGAAGCAAAGCAAAGCAAAGGAGATTTATTCTGTATTTCCCACCAGCAAGCGATGTCCAGCCACTCCCTGGGAAGCAGGGCCTCAGTACATGTAGCAGTTGCTTCAGAAGATGAACGTCTTAATAGTGAATGCTCCCTCCCTCCTCCTTTCTCTTAGCTTTTATTGCTAAGCATGACGTCATATGGTATGGAACATCCCTTTGGTCATTTTGGGTCAGCTGTCCCACCTATGTCCCCTCCCAACCTCTTGTCTACCCCTAGCCTACTGGCCTCTGGAGGGAGGGTTGGAGAGACAACCTTCACACTGTATGAGCTCTGCTCAGCAATAGCCAAAACATTGGTGAGTTATCAACACCATTCTAGCCACAAATGCAAAGCACAGCACTATACGGGCTACTGTGAGGAAAGTTAACTCCATCCCAGCCAGACCCAGTACAGCCAGCCAAGATACTGTGGCCACAATGTTAGCCTCTGGCTTTTCATTTTTTCAGCCCTTGGTATATCACAAACACTGCTAATGCTTCTCCAGAGGCAAGAGCTTCTTCTTTCTCTCAGGAGGGGCAAACCAAAGTGACATGGCCAAGTCCAGAAAACTTCAGTATGACAACTGGAATAAATGCTCAGGAACTGAGCTGATTGGAAATGGGATTTCTGTGGCATAGAAAATGTTTTTTGATAGTTTTCATCTGGCCATCAGAGGAGAATTAAAGACCTTTGTCAAGTTTATTTTCTCCAGCAAAGTGACATGGCAACAGCCTTCCCTGCAGGCAGCTGGGGCCTGTCCCACTGCCCCAGCCAGGGAGCAGGGCAGCCCCGGGGGCAGTGGGGGCAGCCCCAGCCCCGGGCAGCAGGCATGGCCGTGGGCGTGGGGGCGGGCCGAGGCCAGGCCAGGCCATCGGCCCGCAGGTGGGGTCTGGACCCAGGTAAGGAGCCATGGCCAGGCCCACTCCTTCAACTTCCCTTTCTCCTTCAGGCTAGCTACAACAGCTCTTGAGAATTTTGACTATCCTTGGGATGTTCAAACCAGCATGGTCCTATTGCTATGTCTC